>CM037036.1:15310506-15551084 GCA_020882235.1 Schizaphis graminum
TTTTTTTATAACTTTAAGAACAACTTATAAGAAACCTTGTATTAAATTTTCAAGATTTTCTGGCCGGCCAAAAAATTTTTATCGTTATTTTTAAAAAAAATACTTAAAAAAATTGAAAATTTCAACTGTCTATAAATAACTCAAAAAAAGTCAAAATTCTTTGAAAATTTAACTGTGTATGGAGAACGCTAATATAAATATTTTGTGAAAATTTCAAGTGTTTACATCGATTAGTTTTTGAGTTATAGCAAAATAAATAATTCGATTTTGTCGAAAACTGGTTTTGCGTAAAAATTCCCGTTTTTTTGTCATTTTTTTTTTGTTTTTCTCGATTTTTTTGAAAACTGTTGGAAAATGTTTACTTTTCACCTCTATAATGCACCAAGGATATTCACTTTGCCATCGGAAACCACCCCCAAAGTTTGAAATTGAAGCATTATTTCGACTAGTTATGCTGTACACAGACACAAAAAAAAAAAAAAAAAAAACACACATCATTGTAAAATCAATACATTCATCACTCCGTTCAGAATCTAAAAAATTTGAAAATTTCAATTGTCCATAAATAGCTCAAAAAAAGTCAAAATGTTTTGAAAATCAAATCACGTAAAGAAAATGGCAATCTAAATAACTGGTAAAATTTTCAAGTATTTACGACTTATACTGTTTGAATAACAACAAATATAAAAAATCGTTTGAGGCTAAACCATTATTTAACGCGGTTTTGTAAAAATTTAAATTTCAAACACTCATAAAAATTTTTTGTCTTAGTCTGGTAGAGTTTTTTTTACAGATAATTGAAGAAAAATGTATGGAGAACCTTGTATCAAATTTTCAAAACTTAGTTATAAAAGAAAAAATTTTTACGATTTTTCAACCACAAAATTACTTGCCAATTTTCGCAATTTTGACATATTTCGTAAAAATTCGAACTTTAAGCACTTATAAAAAAAAATTGTGACTAACGATTTCGGATTTTTTTTTATAACTTTAAGAACAACTTATAAGAAACCTTGTATTAAATTTTCAAGATTTTCTGGCCGGCCAAAAAATTTTTATCGTTATTTTTAAAAAAAATACTTAAAAAAATTGAAAATTTCAACTGTCTATAAATAACTCAAAAAAAGTCAAAATTCTTTGAAAATTTAACTGTGTATGGAGAACGCTAATATAAATATTTTGTGAAAATTTCAAGTGTTTACATCGATTAGTTTTTGAGTTATAGCAAAATAAATAATTCGATTTTGTCGAAAACTGGTTTTGCGTAAAAATTCCCGTTTTTTTGTCATTTTTTTTTTGTTTTTCTCGATTTTTTTGAAAACTGTTGGAAAATGTTTACTTTTCACCTCTATAATGCACCAAGGATATTCACTTTGCCATCGGAAACCACCCCCAAAGTTTGAAATTGAAGCATTATTTCGACTAGTTATGCTGTACACAGACACAAAAAAAAAAAAAAAAAAACACACATCATTGTAAAATCAATACATTCATCACTCCGTTCAGAATCTAAAAAATTTGAAAATTTCAATTGTCCATAAATAGCTCAAAAAAAGTCAAAATGTTTTGAAAATCAAATCACGTAAAGAAAATGGCAATCTAAATAACTGGTAAAATTTTCAAGTATTTACGACTTATACTGTTTGAATAACAACAAATATAAAAAATCGTTTGAGGCTAAACCATTATTTAACGCGGTTTTGTAAAAATTTAAATTTCAAACACTCATAAAAATTTTTTGTCTTAGTCTGGTAGAGTTTTTTTTACAGATAATTGAAGAAAAATGTATGGAGAACCTTGTATCAAATTTTCAAAACTTAGTTATAAAAGAAAAAATTTTTACGATTTTTCAACCACAAAATTACTTGCCAATTTTCGCAATTTTGACATATTTCGTAAAAATTCGAACTTTAAGCATTTATAAAAAAAAATTGTGACTAACAATTTCGGATTTTTTTTTATCACTTTAAGAACAACTTATAAGAAACCTTGTATTAAATTTTCAAGATTTTCTGGCCGGCCAAAAAATTTTTATCGTTATTTAAAAAAAAAATACTAAAAAAAATTAAAAATTTCAATTGTCTATAAATATCTCAAAAAAAGTCTAAATTCTTTGAAAATTTAACTGTGTATGAAGAACGCTAATATAAACATTTGGTGAAAATTTCAAGTATTTACATCTATTAGTTTTTGAGTTATAGCAAAATATAAAATTCGATTTTGTCGAAAACTGGTTTTGCGTAAAAAATCCCGTTTTCCCGTCATTTTTTTAGGGTTTTTCCTGACTCATTTAAAAAATATTGAAAAATTTTAACTTTTGACCCCCCAAAGTACCAACTAGATTCGATTTCCTTTTCAAAGAGGGGCTGAAGTCCAAAATCGAAGCATTTTTACTGCTCCAAATGTTGTCGTCAGACACAAAAATAAAAAAAAAAAAAAAAAAAAAAAAAAACACACATCATTGTAAAATCAATACATTCATCACTCCGTTCAGAATCTAAAATAAATATTAGTTTTATAGAATATATTGTATTTTCGGATTTTTGGTCAGAAACTAAATAATGTGCTTTAACTTTTTGTCCGACTATAAATTACTGAATCCGGACTTTTCTTCAGCGATTAATTTTAATTAATTGCTGTATTCATAAAATGTACAATGTAGGTATATACCTATACACTACACAACTTAATAAACGAAAAAAATTATTCTCATAAATGAGGAAATTCTTGATATAGGTAGGTACTAATATAATATACTATATACACACGACTCGATGATTGAAAAAACGTCATAAGTCAATTATTTAAAACTTTCGGATAATTGATAAAAACTGTATAATATATAAATATTTTTGAAAATAAAATTAATTTAAGAATAAGTTTTTTTTTTGTCATATTTATTTTTATTTGTACAATCTGTATCTGTATAAATATATTTACAATAAGCACAATAGATGGATTATAATTTAAGAATAAGTACTTATTAAAATATATCATATACCTACTAATAATACAACTATAAAGACGGTTTTTTCACTCAACGCATAGAAACACATAATATGAATATAATAATAGTATACGCTTTTATTAACATCTCAATTTCATAAAATATACCTATGACTCGTTACGTTTCTACAAACATCGATTCACAAATTGTTTTACTGAGCATGATATTCAATTTAGCATTTGAAAATTATTGAAGTATAAACTTATGATAATTTGTGAAAAACTATAAATAATTAATCAATATGAGACATGAGTAGATTAATGATGAAAAAAAAAATTTTAAAAAACAAAAAAAAAAAAAATATGGAGACCAAATTATAATTATAATTATAATTTGAGTTTTGTGTAGTATTATCAAGCTTTAAATACCAACGCAAAGTGATATTTACAATTAAGGGGATTGGAAGCGTTGATTTTCTGTCTTTGTCTTACACACGTGGAATATAGGAAAAATAGCTATACGCGCCTGATGAAAATTTAGGTACTTCTAGTTGTTCGATTTAAAATATGTAAAGATGATTGAATTGGTATACAAGTTAACTTTGCATCGGTCGAAGTACTTTTTCGATTGTATTATTGTTTAAAATAAATATTTTGATGAGAATAAATATTTTAAATTTAATAAATTTGTCAATTTTTTTTATTATTAAAAATATATATTGAAAATATTAAAAATATACTTCGACCGATGCAAAGTAAACTTGTATACCAATTCAATCATCTTTACATATTTTAAATCGAAAAACTAGAAGTACCTTAATTTTTATCAGGCGCGTATAGTTATTTTTCCTATATTCCACATGTATAAGACAAAGACAGAAAATCAACGTTTCCAATCCCCTTAAGCAAGCTCCACTAATATGAGCTATAATACTATTAAAACAGAAGAAGGTGGCCCGGACAATATACAAAATAATAATAAATAAATATAAAATAAATTTCATTCAAAATCAAAGTATGGATCTAGAACATGATATATCTTTCGGATCACCTCCCGTAAACATACCACTGCACCTATGTAGTATGTACCTATTAGGTATATTAAAATTATAAACTAAGTATTTACTTACCAGAAAAAAAAAACAATGTATTTATTAGATATATAAATGTGTATATGAAAACAAGTCCCTTTCACATCGATTGCTAAAAACACACTAAATCAGAATTTACAGAATTTAAAATAAAATATATAATCGACGAGTTGGTGCCAATAACTATAGGTAGAAAGGAAGGTGTAGAAAAAAATGTATTTTGATATTTTGTTGCGCGTGTTAGCAATTACTAAGATAACGATTACAATTTCGAAAGTCCAAAAGAAATGTATTTTGATATTTAGACGCGCGTGTCGCCAATTACTTAATATGACGGTTGAAATTTCAAAAGGCCAAAACATTAGATATAACAATGAATAGTATCTATGACTTAAGACCCACATCAAACAGCATCGGTAGAAAATGGCTAAAATTATACAGCGAGTACAGGCAATAAATTACGATAATGATAATTAAAAAAAAACTGACAAGGATACTTGAGACATATATCAGTAGAGATAAACTTCCGATTTTGGCACGCACGTTAAATTACGAAAATAATTGGACCATTCGACGTTCTACTTCGATTACAAGAACACCACGGCAACACAAATATTTAAAGTAAGTACAATAGGTATTGATGTAACTTTATAATAATATTTTATTTTTTAACTGGATAAGTAATGTTAACACACAAACAATATTAGAATTTCTGTAAATGCATATTTTATTTTACGATATGTAAAAAATGTTTTATAAGATTTGCTGTCGTTAGTAATTCATGAACAAATTTACATAGGAGTGACGTTTTATGAACCAGTTCAGGATTAAAATTATATTATAAATTATAGTGCCTATTAAATTGTAGAAGTTATATATAAAAAAAAAAAAATAGAGTAGGATTTATTAAAAATAATATTTATAAGTCATTATAATTTAAATTCCTAAAAATTGGAAAATACAAATGCTAATTTCTGTAACTAAATATGTTTGAAACCCGTCATATACATATACGATATTATATTTAAATCAGAGGTTCCCACCAACCTATGGTCCGCGGACCATACCTACAAAATTTAAACAAATATTTTATTTTAATTTTAATTTTATATTACTTTAATATCTTAATTAGTAAAGGAAACACAATCCCAAAAACCACATTAATTTATTATTTTAATTTACTTTTGATAAAAATAATAATACAATATACATTTTTTTAATAAAAATAATTTGTGTTAAATTGCTAATAAATGTAAAACTTTTACTTAAACTTAACAATAATAAACATTATAATATGTCAGCTATAAAGAATTTCACTGTATTTTATTCATTCATAATCTGTTATAAATCATGTGAAAAAATTAATTCTTGACAATAAGAAAAAATAAGGTATAAAATGTATGGTGGTCAGTGATATATCGAAAGTTCTCCAAGTAATTCGCAGTGTCAAAAAGGTTAAACCACTAATTTAAATATGTTTCAAAATTGTACAAAAAAATCTAAGATATCGATAGTAATTTAACTCCGGAACAAATCGCGTTATTAAATATGTACCAATAACCTCGTGTGTTGTGGAAAGGAGTTTAGTCAGTATAAATCTATTTTACGTTCAAATCGCCGGGTGTTCGTATTTGAAAATTATTGAAACAACACATCATAGTAGCATGTAATAATAATAAAATATAAACTAATATTTATTGTTAATGTGATTATATAAACTAATATTAAATATTTTAATGTAATAATAATAAATTTTGAATTATGATAAAATACAATAATATTCTAGAAATAATAAAAATTTGTTTTTGCATATTTTTGTAAATAAAATGCATATTTTTTTACAATTTTTTATTGCGTATAAATCTTAGCCCTAATTATAATATTAAATTTAAGTTACAAAATGAAAAAAAAAAATGGTGTGTTTTTCATAAAATCTATAGTTATTGGTTTATCCATCGAATTATTGTAAATATAGAGTATAAATATTATCTATCTAAGATATCGATAGTTATTTAACTCCGGAACAAATCGCGTTATTTAAATATGTACCAATAACCTCGTGTGATGTGGAAAGGAGTTTAAGTCAGTATAAATCTATTTTACGTTCAAATCGCCGGGTGTTCGTATTTGAAAATTATTGAAACAACACATCATAGTAGCATGTAATAATAATAAAATATAAACTAATATTTAATATTTTAATGTAATAATAATGAATTTTGAATTATGATAAAATATAATAATATTCTAGAAATAATAAAAATTTGTTTTTGCATATTTTAGTAAATAAAATGCATATTTTAAAATTTTTTATTGCATATAAATCTAAGCCCTAATTATAATACTAAATTTAAGTTACAATAAATCTATTTTACGTTCAAATCGCCGGTTGTTTGTATTTGAAAATTATTGAAACAACACATCATAGTAGCATGTAATAATAATAAAATATAAACTAATATTTAATATTTTAATGTAATAATAATACATTTTGAATTATGATAAAATATAATAATATTCTAGAAATTATAAAAATTTGTTTTTGCATATTTTTGTAAATAAAATGCATATTTTACAATTTTTTATTGCATATAAATCTAAGCCCTAATTATAATATTAAATTTAAGTTACAAAATGAAAAAAAAATACATAATAGGACTCATTGAGAAAAATATTTGTTTATCATTATAATTATATTCCTAAATGAAATTGGAAAATACAAATGCTTTTAATAATTTCTGTAGATGATTGTATTTGAAACTCATCATAAACATTATACTATATATATATCATATATTTAAATATATTTCATTATGTTATAGAACATAATTACTATAATTAGTATTTTGTAAACTTAATTCATTTTACTAATTTTAATCCAAAAACATATATCTATATTCTGTGTAATCTTGTCACTGATGTCATAAGTGTCATCCCTTGCCCAACTTAATTAAGTCGCAATAGGTAAGTCACAGTGTTCAGCATAATATTTATTATCTTATCCAGATACCTAATTATTTTATTCATTACGCCTAACACAATACTATTGTTCAACAATTTGGGTTGTGAATATTGAATGCTTTATAATTGCTTAACATTATCAATTCCATAATTAAATATTGAAAACTGTTATTTACGTGTTATATAGATGACTACAGTAAATCATAATTACTATTATGGGGTCGGGGTGGCAGAACCCAACACCACCAAAAATAGTAAGCATGCCAAAGTAATTAATAACTTTAAATTGGTTAATTATTTTTTTTATTTTTTTTTTTATAGATAATAATGAAGAAAAAAAAATATATATATCTAAGCCAAAAAAACCAAGTATGTATATTGAATACCTAATTTTGATGTTATGTAATTAATTTAAAATACCTATTCAATTTATTTAAATTTTTTGAAGAGTGCAGTACATGTAAAAAATTCCATGAAGGCAAATGCCGAAAAAAAATACAAAAAAAAAAACACACAAAAAGTTAGTATATATTAGATATTTAATTTTTAATGACTTAAGCAATAATGTATTTTGTTATTTCACCAGGATGCAATATTTGCCATAAATGGCATAGTTCAAGGTGTTGGTGGGCAGCAGAAGAACCGGTAATTATTTTATTCAATATAACATAATATTACTTTCAATATTTTTGGCATTATAATTTGAAAATTATTTTTTAACTAACAACTTTATTCTTCAATACAAAAACAATCTTTAAAAATGATTAGTAACATAATTTCTGATAATTACCTAATCTTTCCCAAATGATGTCTAGCGATATATTTTAGTACTAATTTCATATATAATAAGCTTTACTGTGCATGAAGTACTATGTTTGGAAATTTTAATTCTAAACTACCAATAATTAAAATTTTTAAATTCCAGAAGACCGCACCACATGAAGATCTACGGGAAGTCATAAACGTACGTAGGAAACGTAAAGTAAGTTTTTTGTTTTACTTAACTATCACTATGCCTTATATAATATTTGAATGTAATAATAATTATACTTAATTCCGTGACAATTTTTACCATGTCTGCATTTAACTTTTCTTACCAGTGGCATATCCAGGGGAGAATCTAAGGGGAATACAGCCCCTCTCCACCAAAATGGCAGGAAAACATAAATTACTGTTTAGAAAACTAAATAGGTAATATTCGGGTAATATATGATTCATAGGCAAAATCGCAAAATACTTTGTTTTCATTCAAATTGTTAGTAGTTTTCAACAAAGGTGGTTGACTTTTTAAGTTAATTTTTTTTTTTTTATAACCTACCTTTTATAGTTAATTATCATTATCCCCATTTAAGTTAATATTTTCTTATCATGCAGAACTACCAGACAAAATTTATTCTTTCAATTGTGGTAATTTGCTAATTATATTTATAATATTTAATTAAGTTAATTTTATTTTAATCTTACCTTTAAAGTTATTGAGTAAAATTTTGTTTTTGTTTACTTTTAACTGAAGACAATTTTATTGAATTTACTAAACATTTCACTGTTAATATTATGAATATAATGTAACTGAACAGTCACCTCGCCCATCCACCTCAAAAAAAAAAAAACATTGAAATATGACACAAATCTGTATAAAAAATAAATAAAGAATGTAACTAGAACCCTCAAACACAAATGCACTGGAAAAGAATTTTGATGTTAGGTTACTGTAACTAAAATTATAGTAAATACAAAATACTATTAAATTCTGTTATAGGACACAGAACAACCCGAAACCATGGAAGTTGACGACATGATAACATTTTAATTTAATAAAAATAACTAAATTATATTTATTTTGTGTTTTTTTCTACATCCTTCATTCAACTTGGTTTATTAAAAAACAACACATTGTACTTATAAAATAAACAAAATGTTACAGTACCTGGTCTTATGATACATTGACTACCAAGTTGCTTGTGAATGAGTTTTGCTGGTTGCAGTAGGCATGGATAATGTATACATCTATAAATAAGTAGGTGCATCATTTTTAAATCTGCCTCCTCAGGGTTGTAGGACCTGATAATTAGGTTGAACTATGATAAATAAGTAAAATGTATTAAAATGTCCTAGATAAAAATGTGTCACAAATTAAGATCATTAAAAAGTACTCACCAAAATAGTACAACAATGTTAGTAATTGTAGACATTGTGTGGTTGCTAAATTTCTAGACATAGCAAAGTTGACCATAATAAAATCGGTTACAGTTATAATGTTTGAGGTATTGGTCCAAATATATTTCATTCCGACGAAACGGTTTAAAAACAAATAATTTCTATTCAGAATCTAAAAAATTAATCACACATGATTACAACTTATATTTAATTCTTACAAAGAAACCATTATTAAAGCAATTACATTACAAATGTAAACTCACCTTGACGAAACAAGAACCAACTCGTTGTATTGGCTTTTGAATGCAACATTTACGTTGATAAATTAAACTAATCACTTGGTTATTTGATTGAACCATATTAACAAAACGTTTAAATTGTTTAAACAAAAACAGTCAAAACAGAAGTTCTAACTAATCACTCAATAACAATTTGAAAATAATTATAATTATGTACCTACTACATAGAGTAATAACTAATAATATAAAGAGATGATCTAACGTCTAACATACTTGCACATTAGCACATTGCACAGTACAAAAAGTAAAGCAATTAAAAGGAATAAAACCAGTATGACCACATAAAGGAAAAAAATTATTGTGGTCGTAATTTCAAATTTTCAAATATTTTATTGTTATTTTATTTTTGTTATCAGTTATCATGAATATGAAACCACGATATTATTATATTGTAATGTTTTTTTTTTCAAACTGGCTTCGTATTATCATTTATCGTATTGCAACGGCTATAGCGTCTCCCTAGCAAATATACATGATTTTGACGAATTTTGTCAATATTAGCACTTATAAACGCTTATAAAAAAATGTTGTGCCTATGTATTTTTATAATTTTTGAATGGGAGTTAGAACAACTTATGTGGATCCTTCTATTCAATTTTCAAGTATTTTGTCCCAGCTAAATTTTTTTTTATCAACATTTATAAAAAAAAAAATTGAATATTTCAGATGCCTATAAATTGATTAAAAATGAGTGAAATCTTTTAAAAAAAAAATTATACAAAGAAAATGCCAATATAAACAACTGATAAAATTTTCAAGTTTCAACAACTTATACTTTTTGGATAAAAACAAATAGCAAAATCGTTATCAAATAGTGAAAAATATTCATGATTTTGACGAATTTTTGTCAATATTTGAACTTCAAATGCTAATAAAAAAAAATTGTGCCTATGTATTTTTATAATTTTTGAATGAGAGTTAGAACAAGTTATGGAGACCCTTCAATTAAATTTTCAAGTAATTTGTCCCACCTAAATTTTTTTTATCAACATTTATAAAAAAAAAATAAAAAAAATTTGAAAATTTCAATTGTCCATAAATAGCTCAAAAAAAGTCAAAATGTTTTGAAAATCAAATCACGTAAAGAAAATGGCAATCTAAATAACTGGTAAAATTTTCAAGTATTTACGACTTATACTGTTTGAATAACAACAAATATAAAAAATCGTTTGAGGCTAAACCATTATTTAACGCGGTTTTGTAAAAATTTAAATTTCAAACACTCATAAAAATTTTTTGTCTTAGTCTGGTAGAGTTTTTTTTACAGATAATTGAAGAAAAATGTATGGAGAACCTTGTATCAAATTTTCAAAACTTAGTTATAAAAGAAAAAATTTTTACGATTTTTCAACCACAAAATTACTTGCCAATTTTCGCAATTTTGACATATTTCGTAAAAATTCGAACTTTAAGCATTTATAAAAAAAAATTGTGACTAACAATTTCGGATTTTTTTTTATCACTTTAAGAACAACTTATAAGAAACCTTGTATTAAATTTTCAAGATTTTCTGGCCGGCCAAAAATTTTTTATCGTTATTTAAAAAAAAAATACTAAAAAAAATTAAAAATTTCAATTGTCTATAAATATCTCAAAAAAAGTCTAAATTCTTTGAAAATTTAACTGTGTATGAAGAACGCTAATATAAACATTTGGTGAAAATTTCAAGTATTTACATCTATTAGTTTTTGAGTTATAGCAAAATATAAAATTCGATTTTGTCGAAAACTGGTTTTGCGTAAAAAATCCCGTTTTCCCGTCATTTTTTTAGGGTTTTTCCTGACTCATTTAAAAAATATTGAAAAATTTTAACTTTTGACCCCCCAAAGTACCAACTAGATTCGATTTCCTTTTCAAAGAGGGGCTGAAGTCCAAAATCGAAGCATTTTTACTGCTCCAAATGTTGTCGTCAGACACAAAAATAAAAAAAAAAAAAAAAAAAAAAAAAAACACACATCATTGTAAAATCAATACATTCATCACTCCGTTCAGAATCTAAAAATTAATAAAATATCAATACATATTATATAAAATATTCATAAATATTTATATCCATTTATTTAAAAAAAAAAAAAAAAAACTGTAAATTATACTGCATATGAATAAAAGTTAAATTAAATATATATACATTATACATATACAAAAAAAAATGTGTATAACTAATTATAATTTATATTGTATCATCGGCAAAACATCAACAAACCAATGCACTGCACCCAGGATAACTGTATAACAGACAGCAGAAGGAATTTATTCAAGACACTCTTCAAACAATAAGGAAGCTCACAAAATACATGATTTAAAATCTCTTCCTGATACTTCGTTTTTCATTCCTGAGAAAAAAAAATAAATAATGTACACCTTCTCTTAGATCGAAATCTCTATTAAAAAAAAAAAAAAACAACAATTAATATTTTAAAATATTAATATCATGCTATAAACATTTCAGATGTCAGACAACAACAAAAATGTGGATATGATAAAAAAATTAAAAAAATCTATAAAAAGGGTTGAATTCAACTTAAAAGAATTAAAAAAGAACAAAAGACCGTTCAATATTAATAAGTATCGGAGACAATTAAAGAAGAACGACAAAAAATTAATAGACGAAAAGATCAAGAAAGGTTTTGAACAAATTGTAAATTTAATCCTAAGCCAAAATCCAGATAATCCTAAATGAAAAAAAAAAATATACACAAACTACATTCTTACTTACTATAATGGCTCACTTCACTATCAACTTCACATACATCCGCCTCAACGTAGATTAAAACGTGGACGTCCGCATGACATTCTGGTTTAATAACTCCACACAAAATACAGCAGCTATTTGTTACTCGTAGCGTCTAATACTCTAATATTAAGGGGGAAGGTCGCGGACAAGTAGTGTGTTTTGCTGATCATAGATTGCGCATAGATTGATACCTACGGCACTTCTTTCAAGCCACGCCCACTGCTATTGCAGTCGGCGGCTGGATAACAACTTTTAATTCGGGAGCGCTGTTTGCTTATTTATTACGTTATGAACGTTTGTCCGTGACATATCGCGTCAATATAAAATGCATAGAAGTGTATATCGCTGTAGCCACGAGTACCCCCATGAACGAATAAGTTACTGCTTACCTAAATATTTATACCAATATATAGATCATAAAATCTATAAAACGACAAAGCTTGATTTATATTTATTGCGTAATTACTTACCTATGTAAATGTGAATTAATAATATAATATATTTTCAAATAATAATATGGTACATCGTACATATTATATATTCGTAACTAAATTTTTTTTTCTTATTTTCTACTATAACAAACTACACAATAACGCTGTACACCTAACAAATGCCTCCTTGTAGTTATTTTAATAAAGTTATTATATAACTATAATAATAATATTATTATACACAGCATATTAAAATTTATTTTTAATTTCAAACAAATAAAATAAAATAAACGTAGTAAATGTAATTTTTTTTACTAATAACAACATTATATTCTTATTATTTATATATTTTTATTCGAACTACAAAAAAATGTATTTTAAAAAATGTTACATAACACAAATACGTATTATTTTGAATTTTTTTTAGTATTCTTATTCTCTCTTAGTGGCATATTTCTACAGAGTCTAGGGTCAATAATTTCTGGCAGAAGTGCATCGTGGTAAAATGAAATTAATTGTTCTTCCATCTTTTTTTCCCAAAACATGTCATCTCGCTGTATACGTTCAATGTGTATTTCTTTTGGGGTCCAAACAACAAAATCACAAAAGTCCCTGTTGGAAATATGAAGTTGTCCTTGTATCTGGTAATAATAATCGTGGTTTTTATTAAGGTAAATTTGTTGAGAATTTTCATTATACTTTAAATAAAACGATTTTTTATTTTTAACTGCAAATTTAATACCAAGAGTTCTAATGGATACAGGACATTTTACTTCAATTATACCATTTGGTTCTATCAACCCATCAGGCGTAGCTGCTAAAAATCCTATATGTAAATCTATAAAAAGGCCACACGGTAAAACTTTTACATTTTTTTCTTTTTCGTACTGTCTGACTGCTTCCGGTTCATTTAGTCGACCATATTGTAACGCTGGTAATTGTTCATTATTATCTTTATATAAAAGTCGATGTACAGTTGGACCATATTTTGTTGTCTTTAGCCTTTTACATATAGTGCCAAAATTGGATGCGGTTAATCGGTTTTTTCTCGCTTCAAACCAATTACTGTTATCAGATTGGCCTATAGTTTTTTGTTCTATGTCTTTTCTTGTATCTTCTGTAACTTGCAGTAATTTTAAAAATTGTATTTTTTCTAATTCATAATCTTCCTCGTCCATATCAAGTTTTTGACAATATTCCCCATAATCTTCTTCGCCGGATTTTTGAATTATTTTAACTTTTTTATTTTTACTAGAATCCATAAAACTATTATATAATGATTTACGTTTATAATCCATTTGTTTATTTGTTTTTTCCGCAAATTTACGTAATGGTGAAAAAGGGCTGATTAATGTTGTTTTTTTCCAAGTTTTATGCGTCCAATGAGGTCCGTACTGAAAATCCAAAGCGGCTCCGTATGTTCTATGGGTAAATGACCCTTTTTTACCACGACTTATTTGTTTCCCCCCAGTAAATTTGGCAACTAGTGACATAAAATTTTCAGCTAGATTACTGGTGTCATTTGTAATTAGTTGAGGTGCTTTTCGAATAAGTGGTTTTAAAACATCTTCAACTCTTTCCAATACTTTTTGGGTATCTACACTAAAAGAAACCGATTCGTTTTTATCTATTTTACAATAATAGTCTTTACACATTTTGTGATCACCGAATATATGTTTTGGTCCATTTTTTAAATCTTCTTTTAGTGTTTCAACATCGAATCCCATTTTATAATTATTTGCAATAGTTCTTCTTGCCATATATTTTAATTTTAAAATAGTTTTGTTTGTTAATAATTTTTTTCTATTTTTTATTTCTAGTTGAATTTTAAACAGTGACTTAGTATAACACTTCACAACATGATTAGCACATTCTTTTTTTATTACGTTCCGTCCATATGGAACATTTTCTTTAACTTTGACATAAACACTTGAATCTCCATCGCCTATCATACACCAATATTCGACTTTATGCATTTCAAAACTACATTTGAAAGCTTCAACTATCATATCAGACTCCATTCCCGGAGAACTTCCGTCCCAATTTTTAAAGCAAGCATCATGTTTAGTTGGTTTATTATTTTTTAATAAATATTGACACATATAACAATACTTGTTTCGAACACCTACATACAACAACTTCTTAGTACGCAAACCAATAACACAAGCTACACCTGAATTAGCCGTGTAGCGATGACCATGACTTCTATGTGACCACCCACCATCAACAATAACAGTAATATATGGAATCCCGGTATCAGTGACATCACCGTTTTCAATAGCTAATTGCCTTTCTTCGATTCCAGCATTACTTATTGCTTCTGATAAGACTGATTTCCAACATTGGCCCATTTTTTCTTCAATTTTATTAAAAGTAGCTTTATTTATGCATTTAATTCCCAAAAAAGCAAAGATTTCTTCCATTTTTCTGTAGCCACCTCCAGATGAAATAATTCCCCACACTGCCGAATCACAAATCGATAAAGTTGTATGGACATCAGTAGACACCGAGTCAGATTTTTTGAGACTGTTATTTGGCACGGTCGGTTCACTGGTGATAATTCGTTTTTCAAAGCAATAAGGACATTCAAAATACAAAGTCCATACCAACGCTTTCATGCTACATTTAATTAATTTAAACCAAGCTTTATTGCTTATTAGACAGCGCTCTCGATGATGTTCTAAGCTACGAATTTGTCGAATGAAATGTTGTCCATCAATAATAAAACGTCCTTTAATGCTATCTATTAAAGGGTCACGTCCTCGGTGCAACTCGTTTGCGCACAATCCAGATTTTTTACCTAAATATCGATGACTCGTTTGCGCACAACGAATACCGTCGTTAATCTGAAACGGACGACTCGTTTGCGCACAACATAAATGTTACTGTATAACATAATATTATATTTTATTTTATATTTTTAAATTTGGACTTACCTAAAGTATTATCGATACAAATTATCAGTACAAATTACCAGCATATCAATAATCGATATCATTAGTCATGATCATCATCAAAAATAATCGACTTGTATTAAATATAATATACTTTTAAACAGTCGTTCGCTAGAAATCAGTACTATAACTATTATACTGACTATGGATATCGAAGTTTCTGATGTTTTTGAAACGCGTCGAAGTAAAAAGTGCATAAATATAGATAATTATAAATTTAGAGAATTTCGAACGTTGAAATCAGGTGATATACATTTTAGGTGTACAAATAAAAAATGTTCCGTGAGTGTTGTAGTTAGGTTGGTTAATAATATAAAATATACAATTTTAAAAATGACAAACACGCATACCCATGAAGAGTACGACAACCGAACAATTCATCGAGAAGTAGCAAGAAGCAATTTAAAACGTAGAGCAGAAGAGGATTTACACATTAAACCAAATAAACTAATACGCAGGGAACTGCAAAAAAATGATAACTCTGAACATCTTCAATATAGCGATATGAAATTAATTCGAAGATCCATATATGAAAAACGGAAGAAATCCTTTCCAAATATACCGAAATCTTTAGAAGATGCTAAAAAACAATTAATTGATCTTCAGCATAATCTTACTAACAAAGGTAATGCATTTTGTTTTGTTAGTGATGATGAAAATATATTTATATTTACATGTAAAAATAATTTGGAATTGCTACAAAGTGCAGAACACGTTTTTGGGGACGGGACATTTACATTCGCTCCGAAATATTTTGTTCAACTTTATACTATTCACATATATATAAACAATTTTTATGTTCCTGTGGCGTTTTGTTTTTTAAGTAACAAACATACTGATACTTACGTCAATATGTGGAATACGTTACAAAATATATGTATTCAAATTACTGGTAAAATAATAAATTTAAGCAATTTTCATGTAGACTTTGAAAAAGCTGCGCATAATGCAGTATTGCAAATTTTTTCTAACTGCAAAATTGCATGTTGTAACTTTCATTTAGGACAAAATTGGTTTAGACATATTCAACAACACAAAATATTATCGAGCGAGTACTTAAACAATGACTCTGAAATTGGCAAATGGATGAAATATTTTTTTGGATTAAGTTATTTACCTCCTGAAGAAGTTTCTGATGGATTTTGTGATCTTATGTCGTTAGCGCCAAGTACTACTTCTATATTTTCCGATTATATTTTAGAAAATTACATAACATCGGACAGTAATTTTCCCCCTAAATTATGGGCTTGTGAACCTATTAATTATCCTAAGACTACTAATGGTGCAGAAAGTTATCACAAACATTATAACAGTCAGTTTTACACTGCTCATCCACACATACATCAAGTAATTGACGTAATTATTGATATTCAGAGTGAAACTGATTTAAAAATTAATTCGATAAACAATAATATCATAAACTACAAGAAAAAAGAGACAATCAATAAGGAGATACAATTGGAAAATATTTGGAATGAATATAAAAATAAAATAATTGATCGCTTAACTTATATAAAGAAAATCGGACTTGTATGCCACCATACAAAATTAGTATAATTTTATAACTATAATATGCTATTATTTTTTATTATGATTTTATAACCAATATACTACTATATAATATTACTTCTTATTAATAGTATAATTATATTTTTATTCAAAACAAAAACACACACATCATGCACATTTTTAATCACGCCTGTACAAAACAGATAGTCCTAAGCCTATATTAAAGTGAGAAGGAAAATGTGCTGTTGAACTCAAACGAATCGTAAAAAAATATGTGTGCGCAAACGAGTTGTACCTTTATTATTTAAACCTAAAATATGTGTGCGCAAACGAGTTGTGATTTTGTGCGCAAACGTGTCGTAAAAAAGGCAAATGTGCGCAAACGAGTCGTACCCCACGTCCTGGATCAAATGGTTCTTTTTCAGTGTTTAAGGGAGGCAAATTACATTCATCATCATCGTTTTCCCAAACAATCATAGGTATATCACTATACCTATTAAAAATTCATAATTATTTAATTTAAAAATAAATTTAATAATTGATAATTAATTACATAACATTTGGTGAAAATTTCGGACACAAAAATAAAAAAATCTAACAAAAAAAAGTGGGTAAGTGAGTGTTATTAGTAAATTTGAATGCAATGACAGGTATTATTGTATACAAAAAACAATTCTGAACGGAGATGATTTGTCAGTCTAGGATATTCTATATTTAAATATTGTCATATATTCTATTTTGAAACTAATTCAAACATTTAAGTAAAAGTTTCAAGATCTTACGTTTAGTAATTTTTTAAAAATAACAAAAATCGAAAATTATTTATTAGTAAAACGTTATTTTACACGAGTATATATTTTTGATTTCAAATTAAAATTAAAACTTTAAAGTCTCGTAAAATTTTTTAGATTGAATAATCCTCAAACTTTTTTATAATTATTCTAAGCTTAACTTATGTACAGCATAATATTAAATTTTTAATTCTTAGCTTTTGATACTAAAATATTTATAAATTTTTAACTACCAAATAGTGAAAAATATTCATGATTTTGACGAATTTTTGTCAATATTTGAACTTCAAATGCTAATAAAAAAAATTGTGCCTATGTATTTTTTTAAATTTTCAAAACTTAGTTGAAAAAGATAAAATTTTTACGATTTTTCAACCACAAAATTACTTGCAAATTTTCGCAATTTTCACATATTTCGTATAAATTCGAACTTTAAGCACTTATAAAAAAAAAAAATAGTCGAAATAATGCTTCAATTTCAAACTTTGGGGGTGGTTTCCGATGGCAAAGTGGATATCCTTGGTGCATTATAGAGGTGAAAAGTAAACATTTTCCAACAGTTTTCAAAAAAATCAAGAAAAACAAAAAAAAAATGACAGAAAAACGGGATTTTTTACGCAAAACCAGTTTTCGACCAAATCGAATTTTTTATTTTGCTATAACTCAAAAACTAATCGATGTAAATACTTGAAATTTTCACCAAATGTTTATATTAGCGTTTTCCATACACAGTTAAATTTTCAAAGAATTTTGACTTTTTTTGAACTATTTATAGACAATTGAAATTTTTAATTTTTCTAAGTATTTTTTTTTTTAAATAACGATAAAATTTTTTTGGCCGGCCAGAAAATCTTAAAAATTTAATACAAGATTTCTTATAAGTTGTTCTTAAAGTGATAAAAAAAAATCCGAAATCGTTAGTCACAATTTTTTTTTATAAGTGCTTAAAGTTCGAATTTATACGAAATATGTCAAAATTGCGAAAATTTGCAAGTAATTTTGTGGTTGAAAAATCGTAAAATTTTTTTCTTTTATAACTAAGTTTTGAAAATTTGGTACAAGGTGCTCCATACATTTTTCTTCAAATATCTGTAAAAAAAACTCTACCGGACTAAGTTTAAAAATTTTTAGGAGTGTTTGAAATTTAAATTTTTACAAAACCGCGTTAAATAACGGTTTAGCCTCAAACGATTTTTGATATTTGTTGTTATTCAAACAGTATAAATCGTAAATACTTGAAAATTTTACCAGTTATTTAGATTGCCATTTTCTTTACGTGATTTGATTTTCAAAACATTTTGCCTTTTTTTGAGCTATTTATAGACAATTGAAATTTTCAATTTTTTTTTATTTTTTTTTTATAAATGTTGATAAAAAAAATTTAGCTGGAACAAATTACTTGAAAATTTAATTGAAGGGTCCACATAACTTGTTCTAACTCTCATTCAAAAATTATAAAAATACATAGGCACAATTTTTTTTTATTAGCATTTGAAGTTCAAATATTGACAAAAATTCGTCAAAATCGTGAATATTTTCACTATTTGGTAGTTAAAAATTTATAAATATTTTTCTATCAAAAGCTAAGAATTGAAAATTTAATACTATGCTGTCCATAAGTTAAGCTTAGAATAATTATAAAAAAGTTTGAGGATTATTCAATTAAAAAAATTTTACGAGTGTTTAAAGTTTTAATTTTAATTTGAAATCAAAAATACACGTGTAAAATAACGTTTTAGTAATAAATAATTTTCGATTTTTTTATAATATATTCTAGACTGACAAATCATCTCCGTTCAGAATCGTTTTTCGTATACAATGATACCTATCATTGCATTCAAATTTAACCTACCCTAGTCCGAGGTCCATCCCACCCCCTAATGTACAGCAGAGCGATACTCACTTACCCGCTTTTTTGAATTTATAACTTAATATAAATTGCAGATTTTCGTAAATTTTATAAATTTTGTAAAAAACATTTGTGCGTTCATAAAAAGTTATTTTAGATTTACGCTCAACTTTTATTTTAATTACCAATAACATAAACTTATGAAAAACATTATAAACATTTAGTGAAAATAACAGCAGAAAAAGATTGATTTTTAAAAAATTAGAAAAATTATTAATCAGACTGACTAAATATTTTATAATAATAACTTACTGTAAACTTTGATCTGATATGCTAGTACAAGGCACAGAAAAAGTATTAGTTGGAGGTCTACTTGGTAATGTTATATCCTCTGTATCGATAAAACTAGAACCGGCTTCATTATTTTTATTCCTTGTCATATTATATAAAAAACCATAATAATTTTTACTAATAAATATAATGAAAAACTATTATTATTTTGTACTTACAAACGTCGTTCGCTCCTCCATTTTAATAAACCACTGTTTACAAAACGTGTTCGACGTTTTGCATTAATACGCAAACGCGTTTTTTTACCTTTTCTATAATTTTCTGACATATCAATAAGTTAAAATATAAATATTATAATATAGAAAAATAGAATAAATACAGCTGAACATTTTAGTCTGTACGATTATCAAAGAATATCATCATAATAATGATAACACAATATTTGTTGTGTCGGGAATATAAATAATAAAATAATATCCAACTGAGTTAATTATAGCCGGCCGGCCGCCGATAGTGACAGATTACAAAATATTCCGCTTACAGCGCTAGCTTACGGCCAGAGAATTAAAAAAGGTAAAAACCATTTTGATGAACTTAATTTCATCTGATTATTTTCAAATAAAGTTTTTTGAAATTTTCACATCATGCACTAGGCTTCTTGTACACTAGATTTGTGAAGTGAGGTTTTAAGATATTATTATACACTTTTGAATTTTTATAACTAGAAAAAATAATTACGCATTTATAAAAACATTTTTGGTAAAATCAAATGTACAAGAAGCGTAAAAGAGATATTTCTTTAAATTATAACACTATTTTCAAAAAAATTGATCCATAACTTACACCGTAATTAGACTGCGACCGGGACCATTTTTTGATTAAAATTGTTGGACCTGACCTTCCCCCTTAAGTTTTATAACTTGTTATGTATTATATTATATCTGTTTATACCTTTTTATTGTTAACATTATTATATCAATTCACTGTTACTTAATTATAGTCAATTACGTCTCGGCGTAACTATCACTAATGTACATATTATACTAGATAGCAAATTCATCATACTATCATACATTTTAAATTTTATATAAATTAATAATCTTGTTAAAATTGTTAAAAATGTACCATCCATTGTAATATCAATAGATGTAGATAGCCAAGGCTAGGAACATCTTATTGTATCAAATAAAAAAAAAAAAAAAAAACTTACTATAAATTCAAAATTTGTGATAATGTAATGATGTTAATACACATTACACACATATATATACATATATAAAATAAATACATGTATTATAATTATATTAGTATTAAGCATTAACATAGGGGGGTGTAGTAATAAGTGCAGTAACATTTGTTTATAAATAAAATGTAGGCCAGGGAAGCAAATGTGCTGAGGCAGTTAATTTGTAAACTAGATATAAGGCAAAAATATAGTAAAAGGAGGGCAGTCGTGGTATACGACTACTGCGGTACGTTTGATAATTATTTTTGTGTTTTTTTTTAATAAAAGTGTTTCCGTCGTGAAAATTATATGTTTTGTTTGAGTAGCCACACAAATCTAAGTATACTCATTGAATCTGATCTGTAACCGATTAATTTATGGTCTTTAAAGATTAAAAGTCTAAACAAGTAAGGTAGCGATATCGATATATTGAGGACCAAATTACTCAATTATCGGTAAAGGTACCTATATCACTTAAAAAGTGCATATACAACATTACTATGTAATAATAAATAATAACATATAACCTGTGATTCTTACAAGCTCAATAATAAATAAAGTAATCTACTAATCTACATATGATACTTAAATTATTGTTGTTCAACTCTACATATTATATAGTATTATATAATTATTTATTAATTATATAATTAAGTAATTTTATGCTACACATAAACGCATTGATAAATTATAATAGTACTACGTGTTTTTGCACACATCTAAAAATAAATTTTGTTAATTAAATATAGAATATTAAACTATCGACATCGTTATAATGTATTGTATGTTATCATTTAAGCAATATGAAACATTTGGTAAGTTCAAAAGAATTAATTTGCAACCATAAGTATTTTAAATTATATAATTTAATTTAATAGCCATCGTGTAAGTTTCAGACGAAAGGTAATTAAATAGTTTTATAAATATTTTAAATTATACAATTGAGTATATTTCCAATCTATACAATATTTAGCTTATTAAAATACATTTTATAAATTTTACTTTTATTGTATAATTGTTTTCTACCTAATAAAACAAAAACAGATAATTATTGATGTGTAGGTATTATTTTGTTTTGAATCGAGAACACAATATATAAATTTAAAACGTTAATATTTTGTTAAGGGTCAGTTGTACCGTCGTCGGTTAAACAGTGATTAAGATTTAATCTATGATTAACGATGTTGGGTCGTTGCAAGGTTAATATAAATAGAAGGTTCGCTTATCGCACTGGTATGCTGTGATTGGTTGAATTGCTTGTGACGTCAAAATAGTACACATATTTTTATTTTATTTACTCTATTATACAAAACTACGGTAGTACGGCACAACAATTGAAAGATTTAAATTCAAATAACAATAACATAACTTTTAATTTAATTCTCATTAATTTTCTGAATATTATATACTTACAATGTGTACAATATAATATTAATACCTACACTAATACAGCTAATATAAAATAGTGAATTTGTGCATTGGTAAATCCTAAAGAGTTATTTTATATTTTGTATTATATTTTATGTTTTAAATATTTATTAATATTATGACCAAGTACCTGTTGTACAGAAGACCCTTCTTCACTTAACAATTTTATTAGCTCATTGTTTTCTTTTTTTTTAATACGCAAAGAACGTGAACTTATAGATGTTTTATTTGGAGAAGATAATATTATTCCTTCTTTTATACTCAAATTTATAGACGGTATTGCTGGAAATAAAGTTAAATACCGGTTGAACAATATAAAAAGACCTAACAAATGAAAAATAAAAAAGAGTGGTCAAGTGAGTAACACTGGTGTATAGTAGGTCAGTATAAAAGGTGTATTAAATTTGAATCCAATGATAGGTATCATTGCAAACGAAAAACAATTCTGAACGGAGATGATATGTCAGCCTAGGATTAATTTTCCAGTTTATGGAGAAAAGGGTGGTTTATGTGTTAATGATCTGAATTCCTAATATTTAACTATTATAAGCAAAACGTATGAAAAATGTTGTATTAAATTTTCAACTCTTTGCTACTTTTACATTTTTTATAAATTTTAGCTACAAAATAAGTAACTATTAGTAGTAACTATTCATGATTTTGACGAATTTTATTAATATTTGAACTTCAAAAGCTAATAAAAAAAATTGTGCCCATGTATTCTTATAATTTTTAAACCACTATAAGACTTACTTATGAAGAACTTTGTATTAAATTTTTAAGTATTTTGACTCAGCCAAAAACATTTTATCAATATTTATAAAAAAAATTTTTAACTAAAACGAATATTTTAAATGCCTACAAATAGCATTAAAATAAGCGAAATATTTGAAAATTAAATAATGGAAAGAAAATGCCAATCTTTATGTCTGGTGACATTTTCAAGTATCTACGACTTATACTTTTTGAATAATAACAAATACTTTGAGGATAAGTCGTTGTCGTAACGCAATTTTGTAAAAAATTCAAATGCTCGCATAACATTTATCCTATGATGATGCGTCGAGTTTTTTTTATAGCTTTTTGAAGTATAACTTATTGGAAACTTGGTTTTGAACTTTTTAACCTTAGATATAAATACAAAATAGTTTATGAATTCTTACCTACAAATTAATTGCAAATTTTCGTGATTTTATCACAGGTTTAAAGTTTGAACTTAGAACGTTTATAAAAAAAAATTGTGACTGAAGATTTTTATTATTATTTTTTTTTAACTGCAATAAGAACAACTTATAAGAAATCTTGTTTTAAATTTTCAAGTTTTTTAAGCTTGTTTAAAAATCAAAAATTTTATAATTTACTAAAAGCACAAGCCTTGTACAGTTGAAGTATCATATTTCAGTGGGTAGGTTGTAATGGTTGTATATTCAATATTTCTTTTGACTTACCACAATTTTTAAGTTTTTTCTTTGTTGGTCCACCAACCAATTGTACTTTATAATTTAATTCAAAATCATCCTTTGTAAAATGTTCTGAACATACAAAGGATGTATCAGGATTAAATTGATCGGCCCTTCTACATTTAAGTACCCAAATTTTTCTTCTCCCATCTTTGGGGAATGTAAAAAATGATAAATTTTTGCCTTCTTTTATTGATTTAAATTTATTATTTTTACAAACAGCAACAGCACAATTCATTCCAGGCATTTTGAAAAATTTAATTTTAATTTTATTAAAACAGCAGAGAAAACAGTATAATAATCACCATCATCTAATGGCTAATAGTAACAGAAATGTACAGATTTTCTATTTATAATTATGGTAAGTTCTTTTTGTCATTATCAATCTGATTTTGAAGTAGACAATAATATTGTATTATAAAATCAACACTAGAAGAAGCCTTAACCAGACGATTATTAATAATTTATAAACAATTGCAAAATTAATTAGGTACTTAAACTTTTAGAAACATAATTAATATTCGTTTTATTAAAATTCTTATTATTTGATTCATGATTTATCAAGAATTTATTATTATTTTTGTTTTATTATTATTTGTGATTTGTATTTTTTTCAAATGTAATATGTAAAAACTATTGTTTTTGATTCATTTTTAATTTCACTACCATGTATATTTGAGGGGTAATTGATTAATGGTTTAAATTATTTGGTATTTTATTAAATTTATAATTTTAATAACAATACCAAAATCACATTACTTGCAATACTATTTTCCAATTCATGTCTATATAATAAGTAGGTACAGTAAGTTAATAATAAATTCGAGCATGGCACTATGGCGGCATAATATAACATTTCAAATTTTGTACTATTATGACGTCATTTTGTTATCTACCCCGCACCTGTTATTTATTCCCCATCCAACATGATCGAACCTTCTATTTATATTAACCTTGGGGTCGTTGTACAGTGCTAGTTAACTTGTTAATCATTGATTAAACGACCAAATAGTTAACCAGCCTGTAGACCCCGGTTAAACGCTGATTAGTTAATTTTGGCGGTATTGTTATCTATTATTTTAATTTATTCACATTACTCGTATCTTATTACCACCATATTTTAATTTTTTTGTGTAATTGACAATTGTGTATTTTTTTATTTAATTGTGTTAAAAATCTTATTTAAAATAATGAATAATATTATGGATGACGATTCTGATTACGAGGATGATGAATTCAACAACTTGGCATTATTATTGTATTTTCCTAGACGACAGCGAGTATTCAAACCACGGCCTGATCATTTCACTTATTGGAGGGATGATGAATTCTTTAATAGATTTCGATTATCCAAAAATACAGTCCATTTCTTAGTTAATTTGATAGGCGAACGCATCTGTTCTCCTACTAATTGGTAAGTTCATTCTTAAATTTTACATTTTTGTAATGCCAGACGCCAGTACCTATGATATGTTAGATAATATATTATATTCAATGCGTTACTCTGTACTTTCGAAATCATACATCTTAACCACATAGTATCATGTACTTAAACGAACATCGAAATAAATTAACCAATTTAGAATGTTATACACAACAATAGACTCCTGTTCAAAAATTACTATAACTAATACATGCCAGACATAAATAATCTTATCTAAAAATCATAATGTTGAGTTGTAAAAAATAAGTTACTTAGTACTTAGTTACTTAATACTGCACTCTTGAAAGTGGAAAGTCTGATAAACTATTTAATTGAAATTGAGTTGTTGTTTCTATACAACTTATCTTGCCATTCATTAATGATTTATTTTATTTGTGTAATTTAAATTGAATTTTTTTATAGGAATCATGCTTGTAAGTCCAGAACACAAATTACTCCTTACACTACGCTATTATGCGACTGGCTCCATGTTGATTGTTTGTGGTGACTTCATAGGAATCCATAAATCAACATTCAACAGCCAGCCGTATAGTAAAGCCATTCTCACATGTTATTGCTACATTATGTTCCGATTTTATTCATTTTCCACGTTATGAAGATGACATAAAAAAGGTGAAACAAGATTTTTATAACATTGCCAAATTTCCTATGGTTATTGGTGCAATGGATTGTACCCATGTAAAAATAAAATCCCCTGGAGGAGACAATGCAGAAGTGTACCGGAACAGAAAAGGCTTCTTTTCCATAAATGTACAAACAATTTGTGATGCCAATTTAAAAATACAAGATATTGTAGCTAGATGGCCTGGATCTTCCCACGATTCTACAATATTTAATAATTCAGCAATAAGAGGCAAGTTTGAAAGAGACGAAATGAAAAATAGCATTTTGGTAGCCGATAGTGGATATGCTCAGCGTAGCTATGTTATGACCTTAGTCGGAAACCCTAACACAGTTATAGATCCATTATCAGGGATTTCTGCAGTTGCTATAGACAGATATAATGAGTCTTTAATCAGAACTCGAAACACTGTGGAAAGAAGCTACGGTGTTTGGAAAAGGCGATTTCCCATTTTGGGAAATTTCCCATTCCCCCTATGGGTGTAAATGTAAAAATCTCATCTTCTCAAAGTATTATTGTAGCTACTGCAGTACTTCATAATATAGCATGTAACTTTGGAGAAATTACACCAAGGGTTTCAACTGAAATAGAATCTTCAATTCGAATCACAGACTTCCGTAATCCAGAAGATAATAGAATTAGTAGAAATGCAATTCATCATACTAATAGAAAGAGATTTCTTCGATATTTCCAAAATGCAGTTTAAAATTATAAATTCACTACAAAACAATATGCAATGAATGTCAACAAAAATTAGTTTTATTTTATATAAGTATTATAGTAATAACATAAATATTATAATACATGACATATTATATATTAAGAGAACATAGAAATTAAATTTTTATTTTATATAAGTAACAATGTGATAATATATATATGATAATAAAAACAAAAACATAACAAATTAGTAACTCAGTCTTGGTAGTTTTCCTTTTTTAGCAGAAACATAATAAAATATATATTATAATAAAAATAAAAACATTACAAATTAATAATCAATCGTCTTGATTGCTTTTTCCTTTTGCAGTAGCAATATTTCTTGTGTCAACTTCAAATTTTTTATTTCAATTGAATGCTTTTCAGCCATCATTTTCATTTCGGTGTCATATTTTTGTTGTATTAATATCATCTTTAGTTTGTGTTCTTCCAAAAAGGCTGTTTGCTGGTGCTCACTAATTGATGCTCGAGTAGATGCCCATTTTGTGATTTTTTCCTCGTAATTTTTTTTTTTTAGTAACATGATCATCTAAACATAAAAGAAAACAGGTATTGAATTTACAAATAAATAATATGCATTATAGTCAGGGTTGGGTAAGTTACTTTATTTATTGTAACTGGTTACAAGTTATAAGTTACTCTAAAACTGTGTAATCACAATTGAGTGTCAGTCAATCAGTCAATTGTGTAATGAGTCGTACAATTAGTAGGTAGTCTTCTTATAAAATAAGTGCATGCAAATCATGTAGTAAAATAGTAATATGTAGTAATATTTATAGTAATTAAATTATTAAATAAGTCAATGGTATTTATATAATATGATAGGTAATGCAATTTAAAAACATGAAATTTAATTTAAAAAAAAGCGGGTAAGTGAGTATCGCTCTGCTGTACATTAGGGGGTGGGGTGGACCTCGGACTAGGGTAGGTTAAATTTGAATGCAATGATAGGTATCATTGTATACGAAAAACGATTCTGAACGGAGATGATTTGTCAGTCTGGGATATATTAAATTTAAATATTGACATACATTCCATTCTGAAAAAAATTCACAAATTCAAACACTTAAGTAAAAGCTTCAAGATCTTATGTATGCTAATTTTTTAAAAATAACAAAAATCGAAAATTATTTATTAGTAAAACGACTAAAACGTAATTTTACACGCGTATTTTTGATTTCAAATTAAAATTAAAACTTTAAACACACGTAAAATTTTTTAAATTGAACAATCCTCAAAGTTTTTTATAATTGTTCTAAGCTTAACTTATGGACAGCATAGTATTAAATTTTCAATTCTTAGCTTTTGATAGAAAAATATTTATAAATTTTTAACTACCAAATAGTGAAAATATTCATGATTTTGACGAATTTTTATCAATATTTGAACTTCAAATGCTAATAAAAAAAAATTGTGCCTATGTATTTTTATAATTTTTGAATCAGAGTTAGAACAAGTTATGTGGACCCTTCAATTAAATTTTCAAGTAATTTGTCCCAGCTAAATTTTTTTTATCAACATTTATAAAAAAAAAATAAAAAAAAATTGAAAATTTCAATTGTCTATAAATAGCTCAAAAAAAGTCAAAATGTTTTGAAAATCAAATCACGTAAAGAAAATGGCAATCTAAATAACTGGTAAAATTTTCAAGTATTTACGACTTATACTGTTTGATTAACAACAAATATCAAAAATCGTTTGAGGCTAAACCGTTATTTAACGCGGTTTTGTAAAAATTTAAATTTCAAACACTCATAAAAAATTTTTGTCTGAATCCGGTAGAGTTTTTTTTACAGATAATTGAAGAAAAATGTATGGAGAACCTTGTATCAAATTTTCAAAACTTAGTTATAAAAGAAAAAAATTTTACGATTTTTCAACCACAAAATTACTTGCAAATTTTCGCAATTTTGACATATTTCGTATAAATTCGAACTTTAAGCACTTATAAAAAAAAATTGTGACTAACGATTTCGGATTTTTTTTTATCACTTTAAAAACAACTCATAAGAAACCTTGTATTAAATTTTCAAGATTTTCTGGCCGGCCAAAAAATTTTTTATCGTTATTTTAAAAAAAAATACTAAAAAAAATTAAAAACTTCAATTGTCTATAAATAGCTCAAAAAAAGTCTAAATTCTTTGAAAATTTAACTGTGTATGGAGAACGCTAATATAAACATTTAGTGAAAATTTCAAGTATTTACATCTATTAGTTTTTGAGTTATAGCAAAATAAATAATTCGATTTGGTCGAAAACTGGTTGTGCGTAAAAAATCCCGTTTTTCCGTCATTTTTTTAAGGTTTTTCCCGACTCATTTAAAAAATATTGAAAAATTTTAACTTTTTGTTTTAAAAAAACTTTTTATTTTAACTGCCCCAAATGTTGTCGACAGACACAAAAAAAAACAAACAAAAAAAAAAAAACAAAAAAAAAAAAAACACACATCATTGTAAAATCAATACATTCATCACTCCGTTCAGAATCTAATAAATAAAAGAATTATATAAATTATTTTTTACTAAAATTAATATGATTAATTTTCTTTAAGAAAAACTAGTTTTTTCAAAATTGTTATCATATAAATTTTTTCTAGTAGGACAATTAATGAACCCAGCAAATGAAAATAACCTTTCAACTGAAGTAGAAGAATAGAGATTTTTATTAAATTGTATAAATAGTTTTAGATACTGAACGGAGTGATGAATGTATTGATTTTACAATGATGTGTGTGTTTTTTTTTTTTTTTGTTTTTTTTTTTTTGTGTCTGTGTACAGCATAACTAGTCGAAATAATGCTTCAATTTCAAACTTTGGGGGTGGTTTCCGATGACAAAGTGGATATTCTTGGTGCATTATAGAGGTGAAAAGTAAACATTTTCCAACAGTTTTGAAAAAAATCGAGAAAAACAAAAAAAAAGTGACAGAAAAACGGGATTTTTTACGCAAAACCAGTTTTCGACAAAATCGAATTTCTTATTTTGCTATAACTCAAAAACTAATCTATGTAAATACTTGAAATTTTCACCAAATGTTTATATTAGCGTTCTCCATACACAGTTAAATTTTCAAAGAATTTTGACTTTTTTGTTTTTTTTGGCTGGTAAGAAAAATTAATACAAGGTTTCTTATAAGTTGTTCTTAAAGTGATAAAAAAAAATCCGAAATCGTAAATATTATTGGTATTATTAATATTTTGTGGGGAGGTTCTTTTCGCGGCGAATTTACTGTAGTGAAATATCCGTGCGATAATATACCTCATAGTATTGACAAATGTTGATATCGTATATTATATTCGTATTGCTACAACATAGTTAATAACATTCGATAATTAGTTATTTATAGACAATCGAAATTTTCGAATTTTCTAAGTATTTTTTTTATAAATAACGATAAAAATTTTTTGGCCGATCAGAAAATCTTGAAAATTTAATACAAGGTTTCTTATAAGTTGTTCTTAAAGTGATAAAAAAAAAAATCCGAAATCGTTAGTCACAATTGTTTTTTATAAGTGCTTAAAGTTCAAATTTATACGAAATATGTCAAAATTACGAAAATTTGCAAGTAATTTTGTGGTTGAAAAATCGTAAAAAATTTTTCTTTTATAACTAAGATTTGAAAATTTGGTACAAGGTTCTTCATACATTTTTCTTCAAATATCTGTAAAAAAAACTCTACCGGATTCAGACAAAAATTTTTTATGAGTGTTTGAAATTTAAATTTTTACAAAACCGCGTTAAATAACGGTTTAGCTTCAAACGGTTTTTGATATTTGTTGTTATTCAAACAGTATAAGTCGTAAATACTTGAAAATTTTACCAGTTATTGAGATTGCCATTTTCTTTTGGTGATTTGATTTTCAAAATATTTTTACTTTTTTTGAGCTATTTATAGACAATTGAAATTTTCAATTTTTTTTATTTTTTTTTTATAAATGTTGATAAAAAAAATTTAGTTGGGACAAATTACTTGAAAATATAATTGAAGGGTCCACATAACTTGTTCTAACTCTCATTCGAAAATTATAAAATAGGCACAATTTTTTTTTATTAGCATTTGAAGTTCAAATATTGACAAAAATTCGTCAAAATCATGAATATTTTTCACTATTTCGTAGTTAAAAATTTATAAATATTTTACTATCAATAGCTAAGAATTGAAAATTTAATACTATGCTGTCCATAAGTTAAGCTTAGAATAATTATAAAAAAGTTTGAGGATTGTTCAATTTAAAAAATTTTACGAGTGTTTAAATTTTTAATTTTAATTTGAAATCAAAAATACACGTGTAAAATAACTTTTTACTAATAAATAATTTTCGATTTTTGTTATTTTTAAAAAATTACTTGACGTAAGATCTTGAAACTTTTACACTTAAATGTTTGAATTTGTTTCAAAATAGAATATTTGACAATATTTAAATATAATATATCTTAGACTGACAAATCATCTCCGTTCAGAATCGTTTTTCGTATACAATGATACCTATCATTGCATTCAAATTTAACCTTCCCTAGTCCGAGGTCCATCCCACCCCCTAATGTACAGCAGAGCGATACTCACTTACCCGCTTTTTTATTTTGACATAATTATTAAATACAGTAGATTACGGACAAATATACATAAATATACCTAATATTATGTTTATATATCTGTGATTACAGCGCCAAAATATTTTTTTAATTTAAATTTTCTTATAATAATATGATAATCATACAGTGATAAAAATTAAATACATATATTATATACAATGTAACTTTTTAATTGTAACTTTAATTTTAATATTAAGTTAAAGGAAAATGTGTAACTAATTACAAGTTACAAGTTAAATTAAAAATGAGTAACTTGTTACAAGTTACAAGAGTAACTGAATTACATAACTTAGTTACATGTAACTATAATATGCCCAACCCTGATTATTATAAAAAATAAATTGCAATACCAAACCAAAAAGCAAAGTTTTTAAATGGTTAGATTGAGTTCAAATAATATTTAGCAATAAACAATTACCATAACAATAATCAAAGAAAAATTAATAACTCAAAGCAAGTCAAAATATTTTAACATATTTTATTTATCAATGTAACTTTTAACTTAATATGTAACTTGTATCAAGTTACAAAACATAAAAATATCTATAAAAAAAATAGTATCTTATAACTGATCACACAGTTTTAGAGTAACTTGTAACTTGTTACCAGTTTATTGTAACTGTAAAGTAACTTTACTAACTCTGACATTATGGAATATATAAATAAATACAGTACATACCACTACTAGCAGTTAAGGTTGACCGCGATTTTAGATCAGCAGGCATATAATTTGTCCCGTCCCTTTTGGTACATGGTGATGTAGATGGTATCGTTTGATTTATATTACAATCTTTAATAGATAAAATGTAAAATAATAATAATTATATAATAATTTATTATTAATTTACCAGTTGTATCAATATCAGTGGGATTTATCACTATTATATTTTCTCCAAGCATGTCTTCATCAATAGAACGAAGGCTATAATCAGTTTCCAAAACTCTATCTGAATCATATATAGATTCTTCTCCTGTCATCCTTGTCTGTAAAATTTCTCCGACCGTTGAATTTATTGATGGGCTGTTAAACAATTTGTGCGGTCCTCCTCCTGTACATCGATGATATGTCTTTTCATCGGCATATTGCTTTTTGGTCGTACGTTTAATATTGTCGTACTTGTTCTTTAGAACAACAGCACTACGTGGACTATCAATGCACTGGCAATTAAATTCAGCTTCGATTTTGGTCCATGCATCCTTTTTCATTCTAACGAATATTAATGTTATTATTACATATATTATCAGTACATTATGTTATTTATAAATGTTGAAACTGTTATGAGTAGTATATATAAGTAAATAAAAGTATAGTATTATTATATAGAAAATATATATTTTCTTACTTGGCATTAATACTATCAGTCTTCATGCATTCAATAACTGATTGATGTTTTTTTTACCAACGCAATTAATGCATCGACTTCAGTCGCAGAGAAATTAGATGTGCGTTTTGAAGTATTCATAATTAATCTAATATTTATATCAGTGGCGGTTTTGAGGGTGAGGCAAGTGAGGCGGCGCCTCACCTAAAATTATGTGGTAAATAATACTCAAAATGTGAACTTCTTGGTTCACTAATAGCACATATTTCGCTATAATTTTTAACGTATTTATGGTTTTATTTGAGAAAAAATGCTGCTTTGTTTCACTTTAATTTGAATTATTATTTATTATTTTATTGTACCTATCATTCCGTGTATATTACCAAAAATATCGATAAACCGATAAGAAATGCACGAAATAATTAGTACGTAAAGTCGTAAACGTCGTAAACGGACGCCGGTATTTCAGCGTAGGTACTTCCAATGACGTCAAAGAGGCAACGTTTTACGTCGCCTCTGATTTTGTACTTGTGTACACAAATTACACACACATGCGTATGTACGCGACTGGTAAATTTTAAAATGATAAAAACATGACAAAACAATAATTAAAATAATCTTTATAATATCGGAATAATTATGTAAGGAAAAAAACAAAATTTAAATGTTTTAACACTATTTTTTACATTTTAATATATGTATATTAAAATAAATATATGATATATTAGTACCTATAGGATATTAAGTATAATAATATAACAGCTATTATCGTAATTAAATATTTATTTGTATATACAAATGCATAGGTTTTTTCTAATGTACCTAAGTGAATTTTGCGTTTATTTTATCGAAAGACTGTTTTTCAAATTTTTAATTTTTAATTTCATTTAAATGAATGGGTTTCAGATATAGTCGATTAACTGCAATATTACAGCACAAATCATTTAAAAGGCTTAACTAAAGGTTGTGTTACAAATGACGATTCTAATATTTGTTCTGTTATTATAACGCCCTGAGTCGTTTGAGCAAGACAACCAGCTTTCAGGAATAATTTACCAGAACTTTTTAATGTTAGCCTATGACTAATGTCATGTTGCCCTTTTATAGACATGATATGCCGCCTTTGTGATAGAATTTGGAGATTGCGGCGTTGCTCATCATCAGTATCTTATTTACTAAATAGCCCATATTTGTACAGCTGCAATGATTGTGATTATTTCTAAGTCTAAGGGTCATTTAATTAATTGTAATTTTATCTTATAGATGATTAATTTAATTCAAAATAATATGTATTTGCTTAGTCTATGTTTGTCATATGTTTGTTGTAATATAAACACACAAGTAGGGTAAGATAACAAATGTTTAACATATGACAATTTAGTAAGACGTGATCGTGTGACTCGACTATACTACTAACTGTGATCTACTTTGGTCTGTTATTTTTAATTCTTGTTAAGAACCCCTGAATACTGTTAGTTATAATATTATTTTATAGTTCTTGCAGTATAAATGTAAATGTATAAATTTATTAATATTGTAAACTAATACGTGTGTGCCCCTCTGCATACGACTGGCCTAAGGAATCTGCTGAATAAACCCTTTTTGAACGGACGACCAGCTCGTATGCGGGGCTCGCACACGTAGCAGTCAGTGTTAGTGTTACAACAAAAAGATCGCTAAGTGCGCGTCCATAACATTCTTAAAAATTGATATACAAAAATTGAAAAATGTTTAAGACAAAAAATCAACAATGCAGTACAAATGATGTAAAAGTGTATTTTTTAACTGATTGTTTTAAAGTTAATTTATTGGAAGCTAAAAAAATGCTTAGAAACCCAACTAATGTATCAAACATTGTTCAATGTTCAAAACTTGAGCCACAGCCAGGTAAGTGGTATATTTGTATAAATTGTAATCAAACAGAATTAACCTCAGATGGCATCGAATGGCAAGTGACAGGCACAAATGTATTACCAAACGATAAAAACCCTATTGTGCATGCCGAATACTTTGCATCGGAAAATTTACACAAAAGTGTCTTTAAATTAATTGAAAAAAATCGATATAATGCAATTTTAATCAACTATGTGGAATCTTCACACTTGAATATTATTAACTCATCGAAAATTGAAACTGAAATCAAAAAACCAAAATCGTTTGTTTCTAAAAAGAGATCTATGAAAAGTATAATGAAAGATCGTTTAAAAATATTCAAAAACTTAAGTAATGAAGAAATAATGGATAATCAATCAACTATTGAACCAATTAAGTAATCATAACTATTTTTTAAATTAAAACATAATATTATGTCATATATTATTTTTTCTGTAGAAACAAAAATATTGACTCGCCCACTTTAGGCGCCGACAACTGTCTTCCAGGTACTTCGACATCAATCCCTACTACCGATTGGTAATAATATACTAAACACTTTATGTACTTACTACTTATTATGTATAATACTACATCACTACCTATTTAATATTTTAGTTAAAAATAATATATTAATTAATTAACTGTTTTATAGTACAAAGGGTGATATACCACTATTGATAAGTAGTACACCATCAAATAGAACTTATATAAATGCCAATGATTTGGATATATCGAATGTGGAAAGTTACGAACTTACAACTTCTTGCGATAATACTCATAATAATCCGTAAGTTAAATATTTTATTGATAGTTAGGGTTCGGAAATTGATGACTTTTAAACTATAAATAATTAATCTATAACTTATATAGAACACAATTAATACACACATTAGTGCAAAATTATAAAAATTTATCTTAATTTAAATTTAAGATCTATATTATTATTCATATAATTTATTCAGGTAATTTAAATATTAATATTTATTATGTTATTGTATATAATATACATGTTCAGTTCTTCTGTTCATTTTCTTGAAGAAAAATTAGACAAAAAAATTACGTCTTAAATTGGGTCGTATAATATAGTGTAGTGCAATTTAAGATAAATTATTATTTATAAGTTATACACCTTTAACCGGATATATTCCTCAGTGGATTATCCCACAGATAAGAAAATATTCTTCTTCTTATTTACAGTATATACATATAGTCTGTTCTATGATATTTGAGTGTTGTGTCAATCATGTTTAACCAGATATACTCCTCAATGTATAATCCCACAGATAACTGCCAGGTTATTATTTATTATTCTATTTCAAAGCAGTATAGACATATAGTCTGTTGACTTCTATTATATTTTTGTGTCAATCATATTTATTTCAGTGGCTATAATATTATAATAATAATCTTGAATTGACTAAAAAACTTAAAATGAGTGACTATGACAGTGATGGTGACAGAGTCGTTAAAATCCGCGGTGAATCAACAACTAAGTTAAGCCACCAAAAACAAAAGTTTAGAGGAAGCTGGCAAATAGATCCTAAGTTTAAGAATTGGCTGGAACCAGTTAAAAATAACGATTACAAAGCATATTGTCGTTACTGCCAGGAACAGTTTGTTTCTGAATTGTCCACATTAAAAAAACATTCTAAGTCTTCAAAGCATATAGGTAATGTTAAATTAGTGAATGAATCATCGTCAATAGCATCTTGCTTTACTAATGTTGTACAGCAGAAAAAAGAAACTGAAGCAATAAAACTATGTGGTTTTATATCTGAGCATAATATGTCTTTAAATTCCATCGACCATTTAACTGGTGTACTAAAAGAGTCTTTTCCTGATTCAAATATTATAAAAGGAATCAATTTAGGAAGAACAAAAGCAACATGTGTAATAAAAAATGTTATAGGCAAGTGCCATAAAGAAGAATTAACAATAAATCTAAAAAATAATTGTTTTAGTGTTATTATTGATGAGAGCACGGATGTTGGCACTCTTAAAACTTTATGTATATGTGTGCGTTATTTTAATGAACTTACATGTAAAGTAGAATCATCATTTTGGAGCTTAATACAACTATTTACTGACAGCAAATCTGCTAATGAAGGAGCAACTGCCAATATGATTTATTCAGAAGTTATGAAATCATTTGAAATACAAAATATTCCTTACAACAACATCATAGGATTTGCTTCCGATGGCTGTAATGCCATGATGGGCAATTGGAATAGTGTTGCAAGTAGATTTAAATCTGATTTTCCAGGAGTTTTCATACAAAAGTGCATTTGTCACTCTTTACATTTACGTGCAAGTGAATCATGTAAAGTTTTACCAAGAAGGTAAATTTAATATTATTATTATAACATTATTAATTATTAATATTTAATTTTAATAATTTATTAAGATGTGAGGATCTCTACCGTGATGTGTATAATTATTTTAAATCAAGTTGTAAAAGGATTTCACAATTTAAAGAGTTCCAATTGTTCTGTGATGTTGAGCCTCATAAAATTTTAAGGCCATCTCAAACAAGATGGCTCTCATTAGAAAATGTTGTGTGTAGAATTCTGGAACAATGGGAACCATTGAAAATGTTTTTCAGAGTACAAAGGTATTTTTTACTTTCTTTTCCATACTTAATAATATCTTAAAAAGTTCAAACTTAGTATTTAATAAATGTTCACAGATATGAGGATAAACTTGCTTCAGCTGATAAAATATATGATTATTTGAATGACCCTTTGATTTTATTATTTTATAATTTCCTAAAATGGGTGTTACCTAAATTTACTACATTAAACAAATTATTTCAAAGTGAAAAAGTCGTCTTAACATCTATGCATAACAAAATGGAAGAAATATATATAGGTATAGTATATACCCATAATATATTATTTAGTTTGTTTGATTAATTAACTAATAAATAATTATTATACACTGTTAAACATTTAGAGTTGATTTTTTCATACATGCTTAAAATGAATAAACCACTAGAAGTCTCACCTGATGATAGTTCAAAATTTTTACCCAACGAACAGATGTATTTAGGAATTGGTGTTATGAATGAACTAAAAAAAACAGAAGTCTTTTCTAAAAAGGAAATATTGAAGGAATTCTACGAAAGATGTAGACAGTTTTTAATAACTGCTTGTCAACAAATAAGAAAAAGGTAAATATAAATTATTACTGATATAATATAAATAATTATAAATTATAGGTATATTAAATATTTTAATTATATTACAATATAAATAAAACAATTTCTTTTAGATACGATTTTAAATGTTCTATTCTGAAGAATATACAACATTTATCTCCTCAAAATGCATTAAGTAAACATCGACTAGTATCATTGAATTCATTTTTTGATGATGTTCCTAGAATAATTAACAGGTATCAAGATATAGATCTCCAGAAAATAGACGATGAATGGAGGAAGTTAGTAATTGTAGAAATAGAGCCATCTTTAAAACAAAATCATGTTGAAGACTTTTGGGTATACTTATATAACTGGGAAATTGAAGGAGAATATAAATTTAAAAATGTAGCAAAATTTGTATTACAAGTAATAAGCTTACCACATTCTTCAGCTGAGTGTGAGCGATTATTTTCAAAGGTAAATCTGATCAAAACAAAAATCCGTAATAAGCTTCAAACTGAAACTTTGAATGGCTTATTACTATCAAGTTAACGTGTTAAGCAGACAACATGTGTAAAATTTCAACCTACTAAAACAATGATAGATTCAATGAACACAACAATGTATAAAGAGATTGAAGATTTAGATGTTGAAGACGTTGAAGTACACAATTTGAAAGATTTAACTATATAGTATATAATACGATGTTGTTAAACATATTTATTTAGAGTTTGTTATCATATTAATATATTGTAGTCATAATATTATAATCATAGAGTATACTATATACTCTATGATTATAATTTAAAATTTAGCCTATTTTTTTTTTTTTTTTTAGTCGTAGAAATACAGTATTTTACGGTAATTTTAAATATTTTCCCCCGACTTCAGACTTTTAGATGTTGGCAACACTGCCTCTACGTACTGAAAATAGATTTACTATTATAGTCAGCCCGCAGCCACGGCTAAGGGCACTGCGGCAGTGCGGTACGTTCAACAAAAAAATAAACAATCCATTGTTATTGTTATTGTTGTAAATGTCATTATATATATATATTAGAACTATTTTTATATTTTTAAATTCCATTCGTACTGTTTAATTTTTGTTATGATAGGGGGGGGGGAGGTATACATGATTCGCCTCACTAAAAAAATACAACCAAAACCGCCACTGATTTATATAAATTATATAAAATATTATTGACTACAGTCTACAATCGACAAAAGTACGATGTTTTATGCCGTTTATGGAAAATTGGCAAATAAAAATTTTATTATAAAATATAAAATCACAGAATAACAATATACAAATTAATTATGATAACAATGATAACTTAAAACTAAATATTACAGTTGATACCAACTTGGCGATGAAAATAATAATAATAATAATAATAATAATTTTATTTGCAAAACAACAAGTGTCACATTATATAAGTACGTAAAATATTTATTTGCAGCACCCCCTAAAAGCAAAGCTTGTGCTGGGGGAGCGGTTCTTATATTATATATAATTAATACATAAATAATAAATAAGGGAATTACAATACATTTTTTGAAATTTGATGGAAATTTACCTGTTGATAGAGATTTGTTGAAAATAATTGACAATGGTAATGAAATGGTTTTAGATGTTTTTTTTAGTATGTAATTCGACAAATTATTTTCATAAAAAGAATTATAGTCTTTTATTTTATTTAAGTGTAACATTATTTCATCACTATTTATTGGTTTAAAAAACAAACTATCATTTATAATTTCATGGTCATTAGGTACATGATTTATGTGTTCTATTTCTAAATTATTCCCAACATTAATAAAATATTCATTTAATGTATTACAGATTTCTGTTTTTGATTCAGTATTACAACCGTTTTTCATTGTTATTTTATTAATATCACATGTTTTATTTTTAATTGATTTACCTATTACCTCATTAATAATATTTCATACCTGTTTAACATCAGACTGAGCTCTTAATAATTTACCTTGATAAAATAATTGTTTAGCTTTTCTTATTAATACATTTAATATATTTCTATATTTATTATAGAATTGTTTAAGGCGTGTATCAAAAGGCCTCAATTTCAATTTAGCAAACAATTTTTCCCTATTTCTTATAGAAGTTATTATACCGGTTGTAATCCATTATTTTAGTTTTGACATTTTTTTCGATTTAAATTTATTTACAGAAATAGTTGAATGATAAATAAATTCATTTATTTTAGAATTAAAAACCTCAAGCATAGAATCAACATCATCAAAAGACATAGTGGAACACCAATTTTCTAAAATAATTAATTAAGTTCGATATTTATTTTTTTTATATATTTTACATTTTGACAATTATTTTGGACTTTAAACATTTCGTCAGATAACATCAGTGTTGTAGCATAATGATCAGTTATCTCACATCGTAATATGTTTGAACTAATTTTATTTGATTCTACATTTTTAACAAATATATGATCAATGCAAGTATTTGAGGACTCAGTGACTCTGGTAAAATTATTTATACATGATATGTATTCATGTTTAGCCAATACGTTTAAGTAATCATTGCTAATATTTGAAATTTTCATTATATCAATATTAATATCGCCACATAAAATATTTAGGTAGTTATTTTTATTCTGAGATAAGAAAAAGTCAAGATTATTGATAAAATTTTCAATATTATCGTTTGGCGATCTATATATACAGATTAAAGAAAATAATAATTCATTAGATTTGATTTTAAGATGTATTGAATTACAATTTAATATAACATTTTTTTCGATTTGAAGAATATTTAGGGATTCTTTAATTAATATTGTGACCCCATCACTTTTATTTAACGTTCCCAGTGAGTTTATAGATTTATAACCATTTAAAGTAAATTCAACATCATTCAAAAGCCATGTTTCACATAATACAATAATAGTAAAATAATTTTTTATTGAACCTAGCAACATACCTAGTTCATTGAAATGATTATTTATACTTCTTATATTTATTTGGAAAAATGATAGATTACCATTTAGTAGGGGGATATCCGCTATAGAATCTACATAATTTGAGTTAATATTATTTATATTTAAAAGCTTATTAATGTTTAATATATTATCATTCATTAGAAATAGACATTTTTATTCTTATTTTTAATTATATTGAATGTAAAAAGTACTAACTATAAGTTTTCGATGTCTTGAGTTGATTTAATTTTCATTATTTTGGAAACATCGTTTTTCCTTACAAGAATATCAGCATTAGACAACCATACAAATTTGATATTTTTTTCTTTTGCAGCGCGTCTGGTTTGTGAAAAAAGTGTTCTTTTTGATTTTGTAAGACGTTCATTAATATATATTTTTTCCTTCGGCCAATTATTTTTTATAATATCCGCTGTCAATTTCATAGATCTAACTTTGCGAATTAGTTCTTTGCGTATGCCCAGTGTTGATAATTTCGCCGTTATAATATTTTGCTTGGATACCAAAGAATTTATTCCATAGGCTTCAATTACTTTACATTCCGTATTAGTAATTTTACCAATTTCTTCCACAATATCAATACAATTTTCATTAGTTGTCTTAGGTATACCTATTATGTCCACAGATATACCTAAATAATGTTGTTCAATTTCATCAATTTTAGATTTCAGTATACAAACTTCATCTGAGAGCCGTTTATTCTCAGCAATTATTTTTTCATTTGCAAGTTTTATATTTTTTAGTTCACTCACAATAGTATCAATTTTATTATTAAAATTGTCAAATTGTGAGCTCATAAAAGAAACAGAACTCATGAGTTCCTCAATATTTTTTTCTATAGTATTAACCGAATTTACCTTGTTTTCCGTTTTTTGATTTTTAGGAGATTTTTGAAATTTTTGAATATCAGATTGGCACTCAGTGCAATTGAATCTTGCTTTCGTATTATTTGACATTTTTTTAAAATTAATTTCAGAGTAGCCCGCACAATAGAAGTGCAAAAACTTTTTGCAATTAGAGCACTCTAATATGTCATCCTTATGTGTAGAAGTATCAAAACATTTGACACACGTAAAAGACATTGCGAACGAAAATAAAATTAAATTGAAAAACGAACGAAAAATACAATACCGTAGATCAGGGGCGGCCAAACGGTCGATCGCGATCTACCGGTCGATCGCAAACGATTTTAAAGTCGATCGTGTTAGAATTCATTTTTAGGCTACGCACACGAATATTATATTTAATCATGGTGGTTAGATTTTTTATGGAAGTCGATCCTCAAAGGTCAAGTATAATGTTAGTAGATCGCGGTTAAAAAAAGTTTGGCCACCCCTGCCGTAGATTAACGATATAAAATGAGATACAGATAACGGAGACCAGAAAACGAAACGACTTACTTCAACGAACTCTAGATAAGAACTAATAATAAATAAATATTGTAAATAAATGTACTATAATCAACACATCAAACTTTAATCGTTGATTAACTAATCAGAGTAAAATTTCGGTACAACTGGCCCTAAGAATGTTGTTATCATGTCTTTTGTAAGTATTATTCATTTATTATATTAATAGTAATAAATAACAAAAAATAAGTTAAAGTTTGACTATACTTTGACAATATAGGTCATTGGCCTAGAAAAGAACAAAAGTAATTATGACAATTATGTATATAAATTGCATTTGTAACATGCATTTTGTATATAATATGGAATTATAGTGATCAGATTCCTATAAGAATTTATAGGTACATTATTAGTGTATATCTAAACTATAGTATGATAAATATATTAAATATGTCATCACACACAACCAAGCAAACTATTGCTACATATTGCATATTATGTACAATTTACATTTTTCCGTTCGACTGATATTATGTTTATGCATACAATACCTATGCTGTAGGTAGTATATTATAATAGTAGTAATCAGTCACGATGACATCGAATTAGAATAAAAATGTTTGATAAATAATATTAATAATAACAATAAATAAATTTGGGTTTGACATTAATGTAATGCCTGAAGTATTTATATAAATAATGTAGATTATTTAAGTATAGTTTTAGAGGATTTAAATTTTTGAATAAATTTGGTTAATCTAAAAACTGTATTCTTTACTATTATATGATTAAATTAATATTACAAATGAATGTAATACACGTAAAAAATTACAATATGTCAAAAGATATTGTACGCAAATGCATGTAAAAGACAATTAATAAGAATATCCAACTATCATGAGTTAATGACATACGAAATATATTAATTGAATAGGAAAAACAGTGCTGGATAGAAAATTCGTCGCGATTCGGAAACTGCTTAAATGCTCAAGATTTGACAGTTACCTACAACTCAAACTGTAGGCGATAGGATTAGGCGTTAGGTCCCCATGATTAGGATAGGCAGGTATAGCAAGATCGAATCCCATACCGGGCAGTATTAGCGGCGGCGCATACCGTAATATGGCCGCCGTGATTTTTTGCATTTTTTTTCTTTAAATATTTTGTTTAATATTTATTTTGAATAATGTATTTAATATATACACGATTAAATTTACTTCCGTGTTTACAGTTACTTTTTCTGTAAATTAATAGAATAAATTACAAATTGTAACTCCCGTGTTACGAATGTTGTTAATATTGTATATTCAATACGTAATTGGTATACAATTCAATACAATTTTACCTATGCGCCCACATTGTCCGCGATTCGACGCAATCGGATTGCTTACTTGATTACTTTAGTTGTGTATCATAATTGATTTTTCCCATTGATTGCTGACTACTAAAATTCAACACGCGATTTACCTCTGACTTTTTTACGAGCATTTAAACATCCGACTATCGACTTCCGAGAACATGACAAAATGTATAAAATATATTTGTACATAACATATAACATATTTCGAAATGAAAGTTAATGAAAAGTTCTTATTATTTCACCAATTCCGCCCACAAAGTCCGCGATCCGACGAAGTCGGATTGCCTACCTGGTAGTTTTATTTGCGTGTAAACTGATTTTTACCATAGATAACTGATAAAGTATTTATTATTCAAAAACTAGCTTTGACTTAAAATATTTTACGAACAAAACAGCATCCGCCTAACGATTAAAAAGTCAATAACATTGCTTATAAAACCTTTATTTTATATACATACCAATACAATAAATTAATGGATAAGACTTCTTCCATATAAACAGTTTGTGTTACTGTAAATTACTGATTAATTAATAATACAATTGTCATAGTGCATGCGTTGTACGCTCAATAGTCAATTCATACAATATTTGATCCATGCACCGACATTGTCTGTGATCCGACGCTGTTGGATTGCCTACATGGTAGGTATAGTTGCATTGAATTTATTTTCACAAGTGATTACCGATTATTCAATGCTCAAACGACAACATTCGACTTGAACATTTTTTCCTACTTTCTATGGCAGGAGGTTAGACAATCCGCCGTAGCAGATTCCCCAGCCAGGTATCTATTTATACCGGTTGAGGGCTGATAGCTAAACACTCAAAAGTCTACGTCTCAGCTTTCAAAAATTTTTCACTTTCGAAAGAAGACCGCCAAACACCAATCGAACGTCTTATCAATTCTCGACAACACCCACCTTATCATCCCGATAGAAGACCTTGCAGTACCACCAAATCTTCCTTTTTTAAAAACTTTCTGCTTTCAGCTCTTCCATCCGTCCTAGGGTTTTCACTTACACCGAGTTTCACCAGAAGCGAGTTTCACGGGCCGCTAGTCTTATTATATAAAATATAAATGTTGACGCGGCCCGTTGATCGCTGCGCTGCCTGTACCTATAAGACCGGCCAATCGAAAAATTAGAATTCTTTTCCCGACTCGTTATCGCGCCGTTTCGCTATCAATGTGTGTTATGTCGTGTTTTCGAAATTTTTCAACACTTTTCGACTTTTGAAGCACTTTTACGCGGATTTAACGGCGTTTTTTCGACCTCGCGGTCGTGTTGTTCGCGTCCGTCGTGTCGTTTTACTGCCGGTAGTGTGCCCGTTTTTTTCGAGACACTATCGCGTCGACGGTGACCGACGTTCTCGGCGATTTCGTTTCGCCTTTTTACGTTTTCGTCGCCCCGTTTCGCGATTTTCGATCCGGGGATGGTGTTTTTCGAGTAACGCGCGTCTTTTAGACGCCGTAGGTGTGCCGTTTGTACGCCAATTTCGTAATCAACTCAAACGTCGTGGAGCAGATGAGACATTCAGTGTTGATTTACTCATGTACCTACAATACGATATGGTTAAATTACTGTTTTTGATTCAATAAATTGTGTTATATAGTTTTATTTACATTGTCTTATCCTTTGCTCAACCCTACTCCATTAGATTAATATTTTACCTCGGGTTGTGCTGGGTGGCACCGAAGTGTTTGTCGACGATAAAGGTCCATTCGCACAGTACAGTATTATTGTATAGTACAGTACAGTATTATTATTACAGTATTATTGTACTTTTATGGACAGTGTATTATCATATATCAATAAATATAAGTGATTTAAAACTACAGAGGTGAATTGTTTTATTTGAGTTGGTAATATTTATATATATATATATATAACTCCAGATAATTACATCTGATCAAATGTATATACAGGGTGTTCCAAATTTCATGTGACAGCAGATTTCAGCATGATATATTTAAATTGGGAAAAAATGACCTATGTAAAAACTATTATGAATGATATACTTGAACATAATATTTAAGTAATTGGTTATTATCACATTTAATAGTGTAATAAATAACGCAAATTTGTAATTTTAGTTTTGCAAATTTAGTTTACCATACATAATAATATGATACATATCTTAATGGGTCGCAGGGTTGCTTTTTTTATACTAAAATGTACCTACCTACTAAATGACAACAATAATTTGTCTTGACAAAATTATACACATTTCAACTATCTTCACATTCATTAAAATTAAATTATGAATTTTAAAATTGATAGTCTTTTAAAATGTATTAATTTGCTTTTAAATTTAGTTTACCATACATACCTTAGTCTTAATGACTAAATTATTTTAATATACTAAAATAAACTAAATGACAAAAATAATTCAACTCTCAATATATATAATGAATATTTTTTTACTTATGGCTGATGCAATAGGACATACTTAAAATACATATTTTGTTTGAAGTCATGATTTGGACTTGGATGTTGTTAGAATTAAATTAAAAACTCACATTATAATATTTATTATTATATAAAACTATACATAATACATTTGTACACGTATAAATATGGTATGCAAATAATAAAATTAGCAAATACGTACGTTAAACAGTTTACTTATTAGAGGAAAAAATGTCATGTACATTTAGTTTAAAAATTAAAGTTCTTATTGGTACTTATTATGTAGGTAATGTATTTTACCAATGTTATGTAAATATTGTGTGAATTTTATGTCATTGGCTTTGTTCTCCATGCCACAGATGAATATTATACTTCATATTAACCTATCAGTTATTTTATTCAATGATATTGATATTGGATCAATAGGTAGGTACAATTATTCAAAAAAAGGAAAAATTGATAATACAAATAATAGACACATTTTCAAATAAATTCAGTCAACATTGCCTTGTTCTAGTGTATGTTTGTATTTGCTCATATTTTTATTTGTATTTGTCTGTTTTTATAACTTTTAAATTCCCAAGTCTAGCTATAACCTTAAGTCTTAAATAACTTTTAATCATTGTAACAACATCCAAGTCTTAATTATTATTATTTAATATTTGATAAATCGTATCTTTATGTTGTGAAAGGATGATGTTCTTTCAAAAACTATTTGATTTTTATGCATCATTTAGCTATATGTTGAACGCGAAATTTAATCATACAAGTTTTCGAAATCAATGTTGTCATTTTGTAGTGTTTAGAAATGGTATATCTAATATTAAGTTTATTCAAACAAAATATGATAATAGTATTAATAGGGCCTGAAAGTTCATACATTAAAAACTATCAAAATATACGCTTAAAATCACTAAAATATGAGCTAAATGTGTATTTTGTTTTTTTTTACGCTAAGATTTTTTTTTTCTGTAAAAATAATAATTCAAAGATGGGAAAAATATCAATTTTAATATGATTTAATATGTTATATTATTTACTTCAAGAATTAAAATTTACAACTATGGATTTTGAATATTTTGTTAGGGTTTCAAATACAAATGAATGACAATTATCAGCCCGACCAAGCAATGACGCTAATAATTTTAATCAGGTTTTTATTTCATATTAGCAACGTTGAAAGGACATATTTTTCAACAAATACATTTTGAAATATACTCAAAGTCCGACATTATCATGAAATATTAATAAAATAATAATAATAATAATAATAATAATAATAACACTAAAATGCAGTAAAATGCAATTTTATTTTAAGTATGCTTACCCACACAGCATTTCAATATTATTAATATGTTTTGTGATTATTTGATAAAATATGAAGATATTTGATCAATGTTTTCAGGTGGTTTTGAGTTGATAATTTAATATTTTCAAAATATTTCCAATATCTTTGAATGACCAATGAATTAACATTTTCAAAATATATAATAACTTTATTTCTAAAATATTGTAGTAACATATTATCAAAATATTACTAGTATTTGTTTTCAAAATATTGTAGTAACATATTATCAAAATATTACTTGATTTGTTTTAAAAATATTGTAGTAACATATTATGAAAATATTACTTGTATTTGTTTAAAAAATATTGTAGTGAAATTTTATTGTATTTGTAATCATTGCTTTATTTTATTACTTTTATGTTATATTCATATAATAATATAGTAAATTATATTTGCAACATATTTTATAACTCATTAAATATTTTAAACTCAGATACATTTAATAGTGATAAAAAAAAAATGTATTAGCTCTGATACATATTTAAATATAATAACTATCTATTCACTTATAATACAAATAAAAATAACAATTTTAAACAAATTATACCAATTTAAACTGTATTATAATACATTAATATAAATATTATTACAACTAGATATTACAATTCCTTTGTAAAATTAAAAAAAAATCATTTAATATCATATAAATTCATACATAATAATTGTAAATAATATACTAAACCTATATAAAATATATTGTAAGTAGCAACTGCTATACAATACATTATATATATAAACACATATACAAAGAAATAGTTATGATAACATTATCATGAAGATTTTTTTTCATCAATTTTTTTAAGGCGAGCAGAAGCTTGTGCCATCCATGTCTTCAGAGGTTTTTCGATTTCTATATTTGTTATATCAGTAAATTTTTTCATTCTTCTTATGGATTCTAAAAACATTAATAGTTTCAAATTTTAATTTTTTATTATTTATATTATGCAGTACTTTTATGATTTGTATTAGTTACAAAAATGCAGTATTATAGTTAATATTCTGTAAATTATTAAATTTTAAAATATATTATATTTATATCTAGTATAGTAGTATGAATAATACAAGTGTAATCAAACTATATAGCAAGAAATAATTTATTATTGAAGTATGACTGTCATATTTTATTATCAAAATAAGTTATTGGTTAAAAAACAACGGATTAAAATTTTATCACTAATGATAATTGAGTTAATATGTAGATTTTCCAATTATTATAGGTCAGTGCCGTAGCCAGGATGTTTTTTCGGGGGGGGGGGGCTATAATATTTGCTAAGGCTAGGGTACTATAGGATTTTTAAAAAAATTATATTTTAATACCTATAATTTTTTTTTCATTTATTTTCAATTTACTCATATAGATGAGAACTATAGGTATAAATGAAGTCAATTAAATAATTGTAATCATAACTAAAAGTTCAGATTTTACCAACTTTGATAATAATAATAAAAAAATAACCAAAGAAAAAAATAATTAAACAACTGTTTATAATTTAAAATCCAATCTTCTTTCTTTTTTTGAAGCAAACATATTAATAATTACTTCAGAATCAATATGGAGATCTCTGTGAATGTTCATCAGCGCTAAACCATTTAGTCTTGTCTCACCTGTAGTGTTCCTTAAATAAGGCTTTATTCTTTTTAAAGTAGAAAAACTTCTTTCGACTGATGCAGTTGATACTGGTAATATAGATACAATTTTTAAAAAAACATTTATGTTTGGAAACAGCTCTTCTGGACACTTTGGTAATGTACCCAAGGGATTTTTTGGAATACAATTTTTTTCACTTGACCATTTTTGTTTCCAAAATTCAAATTCATTTTCAAGTAATTTGTAATTTTCTATAACCAAATCTTCTTCATAAAATGAAATTGCTGGTTTTAAGTCGTTGAAAGAAGAATTTCCAATTTTATTGGGTAGTATACATGATAATGAAATAATAATATTAGAATTTGTTTGGAATCGTTCATTAAATGATGCAAGTATATCATCTAAATATACATAAAAAATTGATTGCCTATAATAAGAAGCGTAGTCATTATTGTGTACTTGATAATTTTCTCGGTGCTTTTGAGTACCTACAACTCTTGGTATAACTGGAATTACTCCAACGGATTTACCAATTTCACAAGCTTGATGGTAAATCTCAGTAAATGTTTCTTCATTTCTTATATCTTCAAGTTTTTGAGTTGTTTCTTTTACAGACTCTATAGCAGTAATTAGATCTAAATTTTCCGTTTGCAAAAATTTTGAGATAAAATAAGTCAAGCCAAGGACTTTTTCCATTATACATATTGTAATTATAAATGAAAAATCACATAAAGATTTATGTAAAGATGCAACAACTTTGTTATTATCTTCTGACATAATTTCTTCTAATGCACATACTATTTCATAAAAACCCTCAACAAAAATCAAGATGGACTCATGGCGTTCCACCCATCTTGTTTCACAAAATTTTTTCAGGCCAGAGAAAGTTTTTGGTTCTAGTTTTTGCCGTAAAATATAAGATCTTTTAGCAGATACTCGAAAAAATGCACTTATTTCTTGCACTATTCCGAGAGTATTTCTGACTTGTTGTACTTTTGATGCATCATTGAGGCATAAGTTTAAGCAATGGGCAAAACAATGTGTGTATATAGCTTTTGGATGCTTTTGCATTATGATAGCTTGAACTCCTCTAAAAACAGACCGCATGTTGGCTGCACCATCATAACCTTGTCCACGCAAGTATTTCAAATTTATGCCTAAACCTGTCAAAGTACTAATAATGGTATTGGCTAATTCTAATCCTACAGTGCTATGAACAGGTACAAATTGAAGAAAATCTTCTCTTATAAAATAGCTATTATCATTTTCAAAATTAGAACTTTTTTCTAGGTACCTTATGCACAATGAAAACTGTTCAATACGACTTATATCGGTAGTTTCATCCGCCAATATTGTGAAATATTTTCCTTCATTTATTTTATCACATATTTTATGTTGAATATATTCAGATATGATAGATATTACTTCATTTTGTACATCAGCACTAATATAAGATGCGTTCTTACTACAATTTTGAATATGATTCAAAAATAAGTTGTCACCACTTTGTATTCGATAACGTAATAAACTTCTAAAATTACCATCATTTTTAACAGGTGTTTTTAAACTAAGTTCACCAGAATCTTGACCGCCTCTTAATGCTAAGCCTTGGTGTCCACATAACTCTATTGTTTCAATTATAGTTTTTAATATATCTCTATTATTTTTTATATCTTTTTCATTCCTCTTATGCAATTGAACAAAAACATCATTCTGTTTTTGATCTACTATTTTTAAAAATTCAATAACTTTCAACTGTGAATATTTATGATATTCAGTATTCTGATGCATATTAAAAACTTCTATAGCATGTTTCCAATTTGTGAAAGGTTGAATGACTAATGATGTAGGCGTGGAATGCATACCTTTTCCAGCATATTCTTTTTTGTAGAAAAGCACACAGAATTTACAAAATGCACCCTTTTCAATACTTGAAAAAGCTAACCAAGTCCAACGCTCAAACCAAGATACATTGAACATTCTCAATTGATTTCCAAACTTCTTTGACTCAAATTTGTATGTTTTATCTGGTTTCCAAGTATTTTTTAATACATCAGCTAAATCTGAGTCTTTAAGATGTTCTGGTTTGTTTTTTTTTATGTAAGTACCAATATCATATTTATAATTTTCCATTGAATTTAATACTTACAAATAAATTAATAAAAAGCAGTAAGCACTAACTACTAAGCAAGCATCATAAATCAAATCTACATGCAGTAAGCAAGAAGCTATGACGTATGCTAAACAATAAACCAATTATATGCATCTAAAATTGTATTTATTCATTATGTTGAATAACTAAAATTAAATATGAATGATTGATAAAAAATAAGCATATTAAGTATATGTAGCATAACCATACTATCTGTCTTTGTAAATAATATATAACATTACCAATTCAGTTTCTGTAGCCTGATGTACTTGTGGGCTAATTAAAGTAGTAGAAACACTAGAATTGCACGAGACATCCTAAAAAATTTTAAATAATATGTCATGATTGATATATTTTTTATTATTTATGTCTAAGGAATTTTAATGTTACCAGATTCTTTACTTGATTCAAGCTTGTGTCTTTCTGTGAAAATAAGAATACATTTTAGTTTCTCAAATATATTATTATTATTAAAGATATTTAATCATATTGTAATAAACTCAACCAACCTCTTTGTCCTTTGAATTACTGCAGCTAGCTGAAGTAAAGAAAGAGTGCAACGTTTTCATTTTTTTTTTCTTGGATTCATCCATGTTTTTCAAATATACGTCTTGTCTCTTGTGCTTTGTAAATTATTGTCAGTTAAGATTTAAATTTGTTGGTTTTTCACATCACGATTCACGATCACCTTGTCATTATCATGGTTTCACATTAACATTTATCACAGAATAGCTCAGCTGGATATTGTTATCATTTTAATAACCAGTTTGTTATACTCGGTACCTATACTCGAACACCGCCAACGGTAAACGTTTACGTAATACGGGTATTCTCTAACATCATGCTGGTAAACGTTTCAAATATAGTATATAGTTCTATGATAGGACTTGCAGTAATTTCTAGAATTCAGTTTGCTATTAGATAGTTACTTACGTCTTACCTCATCACAATAATAAAATACTATACAAAATTGAATACTTAATAGTGAATAAAAAATACTAAAATCATGGTCGAATGTGGATACATGAAAGTATGAAACGAGTAACGATTCATGCCAGTAACAGGAGAATAAAATATACAATTTCTGAATTTCCAATTTGATATTTCGGGGGGGGCTTAAGCCCGAAAGCCCCCCCCCCCTAGCTACGGCACTGTTATAGGTATACAATATACATACAATTCCTTCCCAAGAGACCCAACTTAAAACTGTAATTAGATAATATCAGATCTGATAAACTTCAGCATTTTTCTTTTATACAAATATGGGTTATATACATTAATAAAAATATGAATTACCGAATATAACTGCACAAGTTTGTAGAGTTGAAAATTGTTTTTTCCCTTTAAAACCAATATAAGAGTAGAATGTAAGCAAATTATCATTGAATAACTTTTGCATTATTTTTCTAACTGTTTCTGACAAATTTTGTCCCATTAATCTTGATAATTCTGTAACCTGTAAAAAATTATATTATATCATTTTTTTTATTGAATACTATAAAATTTATGCTCTAGCTATTTAATCACCACAGTTTTTCTGTAAGCCAAATCAGTTTTTATTTTATCTTCCATTTTTTCTAACTCTTCATCACTTTCCATGGGGGTTAAGAATTCTTCATAATTACATTCTGTATAATCAATAATGGTTTGATTATTTATTAATTTATCTAATATTTTTTCTTGCATATTTAAAATCAAATCAAGTCTTTCTTGTATATTCTTTATTTCATACTTTATGGTGACTTGATTTCGGTTTACAATTTGTTTGAAAGCTATAAAAAGAACAAAATCTTTATTATACAGGTATCAAGGTATCAATATTATATAGTTATTCATTACAAATACATACCCTTAAGTTCATTTTTTATATCAGAAGTATTTTCAGTTGTAGGTAAATAACAATCAATATTTTGTGGTGTTGTTTCATGAAGTACTTGACTGGTATGCAATACTTGTGGCGTAGAATGAGTCGATTTATTTATTTTTATAGTTGAGTCATAATAATCAGCATTTAATTCACTATGATTAGAAGATGAATTTTGTGAAAATGTTTCTTGAGTCTGTATACCAATTGGTCTATTCATATCTAGTTCATAGACTTCAATATCTACAAAATAAAAGCAAAATAGTATTATAATATAATATAATAATATAATAAATTTGATATAAATAAGAAGAGGTTTCATGGTATTTAAATTAAAGTGTGATTGATACCAAGATAACTGAGATAATTACATTTTTTTTAAAATTTACATCTTTAATCATATTTACCTTCTAAATCAATATCATCTTGAATCAAGTTAGGAGGAGTTGGAAATTTTGATTTTTTGAGTGACGATTCATCAGCACTAGGAGACCAACATATTTTTCTTCTTGTTTTTCTTGAACTTTTATCATCATAGTCATTTGATGATAGTTCTGATGTTTCTTGTGCTCTCAAAACTTTTGTACTAGCTTCAGATAAACTTACTGGAACAAATATTTAATCAAATTTTAGTATAAAAGTAAATTAAATTTTTTTTATTCCTAAGATATAGTATATTGAAGATAATACGTATAACCAATTATATACTAATATTTACCAATATTTTTAGATAAAGCCCTTGCACTATAATTATCAAACTCTATTTCATTTGGATTGATACGTCTATTTATAAATTTCTTGGCATTTAAATTTTTTTTTGGCCAAGAACAAAAACCATCATTGTACCAAAAGTCAGGTACTACATCAACAGAATTGTCAGATTCGAAACACACAACGGTCCACATTTTTCTAAAAAATACATAAATGTATGATGGAAATATTAAATATTTAAGTTGCAAAAAAATAATAATTACTTAGAAACATAACTGCTATACATACATTTTTAATAAATTACATTTACACTTAACAACTTTTTTATAAAACGATATTATAACAAACAAAAATAAATGGAAAATTGTACAAATTGTTTTGTATATTTACAATTAAAGCAGATGTGTTAGTTATAATAATTATGTGAGCAATTTTAATTAGAAGAATAATAAATAAGATATACAATTTGAAATTAGTACTTATAGTAGTAATTGTACAAAAAATGTTTTTTTATACAAAATAAATTAACAACATAAAAAGTCTTTATATTTACAATTTCATTTTATAATTTAGTCACGATTTGCACCTTGTCCGTTGCACACGTATATCGTTCGCTCTAATAATTATTGTGATCCCGTTATCTTTTCGTGTTCGAATGCGACAAGTTTACTACCGAAAAATTCAAAATCGCCTAGTTGATAATAATAAATAACTTAAAAAGTAAAAGTGCGCTCAATGCGCATGCTTTTCATAATGTAAAAAAAATAAAATAAAATATTTGTGCGTGTAAAACCAATCAATTACCGTTTATACAACAACATAATATTCGTCGCGTATCGCTGCAACGTGCACGACGAACTTTACCCTCAAGATAATATGTCGCGGCCTCCTAATTCACCATCGAAACAGAAAAATAAAAATAATATTATTACACAATCCACTCATTTAAATGCAATTAATGATCTTGAAAACGTAATCGAAAAAATGGACGACGATTCGACTAATTGGACCAAAGTCCAATCATCAAAGGATGGTAAACGTTATCATTCTAGCTCTTCCGATCAAAACTCTCCGCGAACACCGGTGAATAAAAATAAAAAGTTTTTTTTTTCTGCAAATCGTTTCGAAGTATTATCACAAAACGATCAAGAGACAATGCTCCCAACGACTGATACTAATATTAAAAAACCTGTGGCATCCCTAAACGTTGAACCTAAGATCGCTCTACCCCCACCAATATTCTTAAGACTACTACATGTTACTTTCACTGACCTATGCACTAAGCTCATTGAGATAATTGGTGTCGACAACTTCCACTGCAAAGCTCTAGCAGACCGCCTCAAAATAATGACAACCAATCCAGACTCATACAGAACGCTGGTCCGCTTCTTAAGAGATGAGAAAGCTGAATTTCATACTTACCAGCTCAAAGAAGATAAACCAACTCGAGTTGTCATTCGCAATCTTCACCCAACTACTACGCCGGAGCTAATCAAATCTGAGCTCGAACAACGTCTTTTTGAAGTCAGGCAGGTCTCAGCTGTCCTACATAAAGTAAATAAAAATCCACTGCCTCTGTTCTTTGTGGACCTCGAACCAACCAGCCAATCCAACGACATCTTCCAACTCACGTCACTTCTCCATACAAAAATTAAGGTCGAGGAACCTTATAAGACTAAAACTATTAGCCAATGCACTAATTGTCAAGTATATGGACATACTAAATCGTACTGTGGCTATCCAGCCCGCTGCGTTCGCTGCGGTGGTCATCATTTATCAGCAGACTATCCGAACAACCGTGATGTCCCACCCAAGTGCGCTCTCTGCTCTGGCGATCACCCATCAAATTACAAAGGATGCACCATCTATAAAGATCTACAACGAAGAAAAAACCCAAAATCAAGTAATCACTTATCTAATAATTTTAACTCTAAAAATAACTATGTACAAGAAACCCACACAGTGAAAGCCTCCACAACGCACCCTTCAGAGCCGACTCCTACCTACGCCCAAGCTACTTCCAATTCTCATTCCAATCATACGGTACCTGCACCAGATATAAACAAAATAATGTCAACCTTCATTGATGAATTTAAACAATTAATTAATCCTTTAATCGCCCTATTAACCAAAGTAATCACAAAACTTCTAGATTAAAAAAAAAAAAAAAAAAAAAAAAAAAAATGTCATCTCCTACAAGCAACTCACTTCTAATTCTCCTATTTAATGCAAACGGCCTCAAAAACCATCAAAATGAACTACAGGTAGTACTACAGGAAAAACGTATTGATATTGCTCTAATATCAGAAACGCACTTCACAAAATATTCCCATATTCCCATTACTGGGTATAACCTTCTAAAAACCAACCACCCAGATAATACTGCGCATGGAGGTGCTGCAATTTATGTCAAAGCCTCTCTAGTGTACCAAACCCTTCCCAACTTCTGTCAACCAAATTTACAATCTTGTGCCATATTAATGCACCTCAACAACGTACCGACCACAATTTCTGCAATATATTCTCCACCACGACATAATATGAACTTTCAAAATTACACTGATTACTTTAGCACTCTTAGCCATAACTTTATTATAGGCGGTGACTACAATGCCAAGCATAACAGCTGGGGCTGCCGTACAAACAACCCTAGAGGTAATATACTTCACCATTTCATAACTCAGAAAGGATTCAAGGTTCTTGCTCCCCCTGGACCAACTTATTGGCCAACCTCACTTCGCAAAAAACCTGATATACTCGACATTTTTGTTTCCAACACACCGAGCAACATTTACTATACGACTAGTAATCTACTCGAACCTAGCTCGGACCATTCTGCTGTCCTTCTAACTGTTAGTGCTGCTCCTCCAATTCGTCCTTGTCCACCAAAGCTTTTCCACGCGACCACTGATAAACAAAAATTTCATGACTTGGTTAATCAAAACATTAACCTTAAAATTAGACTTAAAACCACCCAAGAAATTGATGATGCCATTAATAAATTTACGAATATTATTCAAACTGCAGCATGGGATGCTAGCACTACACACAGGCAGCACACTAACCACTCCCCTTCAATCCCTGAATATATTCGTATATTAATAGCTAACAAACGCAGAGCAAGGGCCCTATATCAACGACATCGCCTCCCATCCCTTAAGCGTAACTTTAACAACTTGGCAAACTCTCTAAAAAAAATTCTTTCTAGTCACAAAAACCAAGCACAAGCCAACTACCTTGCAAATTTGTCATCGAAAGACGGTAGCCTTTGGTTAGCCACAAAAAAGTCTCTGCAACATCAAGCTCCGAATACTCCGCTAATAAACCCATCCGGTGGATTAGCATCTTCTGACGCTGACAAAGCAGAACTGTTAAAAAATCACCTAGCAAAGATTTTCACACCACATTCTGATATACAAATTCCCCATCACACAGCTTTAGTTAACAGATTTCTCGATAGCCCAATTCCACCTTCTATTCCATTGAAATATTTTACTCCCAGTGACATTAAAAATGCAATTCAAAACTATAGCCTTAAGAAATCCCCTGGTTATGATCTAATAACCGCGGAAGTAGCCAAATGCCTCCCAAAAAGAGCAATTGTCCTACTAACGGTTTTGATAAATGCCTCCCTAAGATTAGCCTACTTTCCACAACTTTGGAAATTTTCAATAATAATTGTATTTCCAAAACCAAAAAAACCACCTGATATTCTCTCTTCATATAGACCTATAAGTCTTTTGCCCTTTTTGGCAAAAATTTTTGAAAGACTCATTCTTAAAAGAATTTTGCCATACATCTTTACAAGCAACATAATTCCGAACACGCAATTTGGCTTTCGTGCCTCTCATTCCACTACTCATCAATTGCATAGACTAGTCGATGCCATCTCGTTCTCCCTTGAAAAGAAAAAATACTGCTCGTGCGTGTTCCTTGATGTCTCACAAGCCTTTGACAGGGTTTGGCATGAAGGGCTGCTATTTAAACTAAAAGCTTTTCTTCCCCCAACATATTTCTTGCTCATTAAATCTTATCTTACGGATCGACACTTCCAAGTAAAGTTTGGTTCTTCCTTTTCAAGTATTGAAAAAATTAGCGCAGGAGTCCCCCAAGGTGGCATTCTTTCACCTATACTATATAACGTATATGCAGCGGATCAACCTACCTCTCCAACAACATCTGTAGCTGAATTTGCGGATGATAAGACAATTATATCGATGCATGAAGACTCACACATTGTTTCTTTAAACCTTCAAAACCACCTTAACTTAATGTCTATCTGGTATGACAAATGGCGTGTTCAAGTCAATCAATCAAAATCCATTCACACTACCTTCACTCTACGCCTCCCTCCTTGCCCAGAAGTCTCTCTTAGTAACATACCAATTCCTTCATCCCAATCAGTTAAATACTTAGGTTTAACCTTTGACCGTCGCCTTACCTGGGGACCTCATATCAGAACTAAAAAACTCGCCCTAAATGAACGTCTACGCTCAATTAAATCACTAATATCTAACAAACACACTAAACTTAACACTAAACTTCTCATATATAAATCACTAATCAAGCCAATGTGGACTTATGGCCTACAGCTATGGGGCAACGCAAAAGTAACCAATGTAAACAAAATCCAAACCGTTCAAAATAAAATTTTAAGATTAATCACTAACGCCCCACCATACGTCTCCAACCATACATTGCACACAGATTTAAATATAAAATCAGTTCACGCTGAAGCAGTAACATATTACAAAAGATTCCATAACAGGCTTCCACATCATCCTAATCCCCTTATTTCCAACTTAGCTTCTCACACAATTCCCGGCAACCCCACACGACGACTGAAAAGAAATTGGTGTCGTGATTTACTAAATGAATAATTAAAATAATACAAAAGAAAAAAATATACATATATTAAAAAAAATTAGGTAGTGCTTTCACTGGATGGCTTCTTCCCTCACGTTTTCATGTAAAAAATTTATTATATCACATATTCTTATTGTGCCCAAGGGTACAGATTGTATATTTCTTATTAAAAATAAAAAAAAAAAAAAAAAATATTTACAATTTCAAATAAAATTTATAAAATCTTTGTTGAAATTTATTTACAATTAATTATTTTTATTGTTATAGATTATGAATTATAGGCATAGCTATTAATTTGTTTTCAAAGTTAAAAATAATGAGTTTTTTGTTTACAAAATCTTTATTCCATTGCTTTGTACACTCCGATAGATTATCTACAACAAATATATTTAGTAATGAAGATTTTAATGGTGTTACAAATAAATTTGTTTTATTAGTAAAATACTGTCCAACAATTGTATCTCCTTTAATATCTGTAATTTTAACCACGTAACCATCATATGTTAAACAAAAACAGTTTGGTTCATCGGTACAAAATGTATTGTTTTTGAATTCATCAAGTTTTATACATTTACACTTTATTTGCTCTTCATATCGTTTTACAACTTGTTGTAACGGTTTTTCGTGTTTTCGCAACATTCCCTTCAAATTCTTCATGTAGTTTTCAAAAGGGAATGCGCTACAATTATCAAGTGGACCATGTTTAATGTAATCATCAGCTAAATGGAGAAGACCATGTACGTTGTGTGAAATAAAATGATTTCCATAAAGATCTTGAAAGTGTTTGACAAAATAATGTAAAAGTTGATTTGCATAATTCAAGTAACTACTATGATCATGACTTAACATAATTCTCATTGAAATACTCAAAGTTAAAAAGTGTTGATAGCAGTCATTTGATAGTATATTTTTTAATATAACAGGTCCAGAATATAAAAGAAATTGACGAAATTCTGTGGCTTTCCATCGAGCAACTTCTTCAATTCCTCTAGGTTTCCGTGGAAAATCATTTGTCACACATTTTTTTATTTTTAATAGAGATGTAGTAATTTCCTTAATCTTCCAACTTGGTAAACGAATATCAGTTGACCCTTTAATTAACCAAAGATTTATTAACTTGCGCGTAACTCCTAAACATACTAAGTGCATGTAATCCATTGAAAATAAATTAACTATATCAATATTTGGAATTAATGCTAAACAAGAAATGCCAGTAACATGATGCTCTTCATTTTTCATGGAAATATAATCTTCATGTTTCCTTTGTTCATTACCATTTTCAGTATACGGGAAACAAATGCGGTGTTTGAAGTATTCTCCTTCATGAGTACATCTGGTACAAGAATGAAACCCAGCATGTCCTTTTACTCCTAACAAAAAACTTTTAGCAGGTGCATCACAACAAATAACTTCAATAACAACTACTTTTGTTTCATTATTTATGTTTATCCCAGTATGTGTTAGTTCTAATATCTCTGAAATTAAATCTTTTAAAAAATCATTACTATTTTTTGGCTTTGTAGAACCATAAAATATTCCTACCGGAAAAACATGATTTCTATGAGGCAGAATATAGGCCAAAATTGGCCAAAACTGAGCAGAACTACTTTTTGACAGTGGAAGTCCGTCTATTCCAATAGCAATCTTAATTATATTATTTGGAGAGACAATTATTGAAGAATACCTTAGAATACCTTCCCTTAAACCAAAATGGTAATATATTCCATTTGGATCTACTTCCCTTAAATTTAATACTTTTTTTGATCCAGAATGAAGTAATGTTCGACAGTCTTTAGGTAAAAAATTAAGTTGTGCTTTAAATTTTAAAATCGATAAGAGTTTATTAATTGCATTCTGAGGAATATTGCAATCAACGGCCCAATTTGCAAGACACTCTTGTACATGCTGTTGTCGAAGGTTTATTGGTAAATCATCATGAATTATTAATTTTTCATATGTATTAACAGGCATCACACTATTTTTCTCAAGAAATTCATCAGTTATAATAGTATCCGTGTTACTACCAACAGAATTTTCTTTAAAGTTTAAAACATATGAAGAGTTACTATCATGGGAAATAATTTGTGTTTCCGGATTAGAATCAATACAATGTGATATTTGGTTAGAAGACATAGAAGGAACAGGAACAATTTCTTTTACATCTTGAAAAAAGTTTGAAAATTCATTATTTTTAGGCCATTCATAATTTAAGACATCTAATTCTTTTTGTATTTTTCTTCGTTTAGCTCTACTATTTGTCACTTTCATCATTTTTGACTAGAACAATATATAATACCATATTTAATATAAGTAGGTATATTATAATAATTTTTAGTTACACTTATGATTCTAATTCATATTATTATTGTACATAATCTCAATACAAGTTTCAAATAAATTAAAAAGTTTTGTTTTTCTAAATAGGTATTTTAAAGAGAAGTTCAATTTTACATTGCTTTAATAATGATATGCATTTTTAATATAAAAATAAAGAATTTGTTTTTTAATTAATAGTAATATTTATGTTATTTTTATTAAGTATTTAATTATTTTGAATTTTTTTTTTTGTCAAAAATAATTATTTAAAAGAGATTTATATCATATATAATATATTTATGTCCTATATAATTATATAAATTAAGAGGGCGCAACACTAAAAAAAAAATCATGCAACGCTCAAGAGATGGCGTTGTGTTTCGTCTCGCCGCCGTCGTGGCTGGCTGTAGCCACGCCCATTGCCTCCGTGACGGGGCCCACGCGGCGTAGTCGCGGGAGAGGCACTTTAATTTTTCACGAACTGTCGTCTTGAACGTGTCCATGCAATAACATTGGCATGGCCCGTTGCATACATTGTAACCCATGCATTTCTAATGTTCTTACTATTTCGCGCAGCGCTCATCTTCGTTAGACCTATTTATTAATAAAAGCTTCTGTTTACTTATATATGTATATTAATACATAAAATACAACTCATTTTAACCACATGACGATTTACATTTGCAACATTTATTTAATTTATAAATATAATAGGTGTATAATAAACAGTATTTTGTAATTTATTTTAGATTCTGAGCGAATCAAACAATGTATTGTATTTGTGTATATTCATAATTGATAATTGTATTGATGTTTGTTTTTTTTTCTGTCTGTGGGTATACTTGAGTTATCCTTCTTTTATATCAGAAACAAGTAACCTTTTTCCATATTGTGGGTTGATCAATTCTGGCAGTAGACAGTTCATATAAAAACTATAATCATGATATAAAATCGTAAATCGTAATATCACAATAACATTATTCAAAATATGCTTTATTTTATATTTTGAGTTTTGTATATTATTCCATAGTCATTACATTTATTTAAATACTTACTTTTCTAATTTTGGTAACATTTTAGTCTGCCAAAAATCATCATCATAATCTACACTTTCAATACTTATCCAATGGCTAGTGTAAATTACAAAATAACATTTTGTTTTCTTACAAATATGCATTTGTCCTTGGACCTGATAGTAATAGTCGCTGTTTTTTTTTAATTTTAATTTATTTTGAAAAAGTTCACATTGTTACAACTATATATATACGAATAAAACAATAATAAATCACAATTAGTTTTAATAAAACCACAAAGAAAATAACTATCGATATTATATTATGTGTAATACCTTTTTGTCATTAAAAGCATCTATAAAAGTATCATAGTCTTTAGCTGATATTGGACATTTGACTTCAATAATAGTGTCATCATCAATCACTCCATCTATTCACATTTTATAAAATATATATAATTATAATTATAATTGTAATTATAATTATATTATAATATATATTATACATTATAATACTATTATAAATTAGTCTATTTTTAATATTACCTGGACTAGCTGCCAGAAATGAGTATTCTAAATCACAGTATAAACCACACGGTTTAACTTTTGTGCCCATTTTTTTTTCAAAAGCTACAATTGCTGAAGATTCCATTGCCTTACCATATTTTGTAGCCTTTGAGTTAAAAGTTCTATATATTAAATCATATACAATATTTTTACATGATGTAGTAGCTCTTTTTTTGCATATGCGTCCAAAATTTGAGGCAGTTAATCGTTTTCGTCTTTCAATGTGCCATATTCTAGAATCTGATTGATTTCGAGTGTTTTCTTCTATAGTATCTCGCTGATACACATTTACACAAAGTGAATTTAAAAATGCAAGTTTCATTTCATCATAATTATGTGGTTAGTCGTCTTCTAGAGGTTCAGCCAACCCATAGTCGGCGTCCGAGCCGTAATATTTAGTGTTCTTAGGTACATTATCATTAAATAACATTCTTCCTTTTTTTAAAACATTTTTTTTTAGATTCTGAACAGAGTGATGAATGTATTGATTTTACTATGATGTGTTTTTTTTTTTTTTTTTGTGTCTGTGTACAGCATAACTAGTCGAAATAATGCTTCAATTTCAAACTTTGGGGGTGGTTTCCGATGGCAAATTGGATATCCTTGGTGCATTATAGAGGTGAAAAGTAAACATTTTCCAACAGTTTTCAAAAAGATCGAGAAAAACAAAAAAAAAAATGACAGAAAAACGGGATTTTTTACGCAAAACCAGTTTTCGACAAAATCGAATTTTTTATTTTGCTATAACTCAAAAACTAATCGAGGTAAACACTTGAAATTTTCATCAAATGTTTATATTAGCGTTCTCCATACACAGTTCAATTTTTAAAGAATTTTGACTTTTTTTGAACTTTTTATAGACAATTGAAATTTTCAATTTTTCTAAGTATTTTTTTTTTAAATAACGATAAAAATTTTTTGGCCGGCTAGAAAATCTTGAAAATTTAATACAAGGTTTCTTATGAGTTGTTCTTTAAGTGATAAAAAAAAATCCGAAATCGTTAGTCACAATTTTTTTTTATAAGTGCTTAAAGTTCGAATTTATACGAAATATGTCAAAATTGCGAAAATTTGCAAGTAATTTTGTGGTTGAAAAATCGTAAATTTTTTTTCTTTTATAACTAAGTTTTAAAAATTTAGCACAAGGTTCTCCATACATTTTTCTTCAAACATCTGTAAAAAAACTCTACCGGATTCAGACAAAAAATTTTTATGAGTGTTTGAAATTTAAATTTTTACAAAACCTCGTTAAATAACAGTTTAGCCACCAACGGTTTTTGATATTTGTTGTTATTCAAATAGTATAAGTCGTAAATACTTGAAAATTTTACCAGTTATTTAGATTGCCATTTTCTTTACGTGATTTGATTTCAAAATATTTTGACTTTTTTTGAGCTATTTATAGGCATTTGAAATTTTCAATATTTTTTTATTTTTTTTTTATAAATGTTGATAAAAAAAATTTAGCTGAGACAAATTACTTGAAAATTTAATTGAAGGGTCCACATAACTTGTTCTAACTCTCATTCAAAAATTATAAAAATACATAGGCACAATTTTTTTTTATTAGCATTTGAAGTTCAAATATTGACATAAATTCGTCAAAATCATGAATATTTTTCACTATTTGGTATTTAAAAATTTATAAATATTTTACTATCAAAAGCTAAGAATTGAAAATTTAATACTATGCTGTCCATAAGTTAAGCTTAGAATAATTATAAAAAAGTTTGAGGATTATTCAATTTAAAAAATTTTACGAGTGTTTAAAGTTTTAATTTTAATTTGAAATTAAAAATACACGTGTAAAATAACGTTTTACTAATAAATAATTTTCGATTTTTGTTATTTTTAAAAAATTACTTGAAGTAAGATCTTGAAGCTTTTACTTAAATGTTTGAATTTTTGAATTTGTTTCAAAATAGAATATATGATAATATATTTAAATAATATAATATATCCCAGACTGACAAATCATCTCCGTTCAGAATCGTTTTTCGTTTACAATGATACCTATCATTGCATTCAAATTTAACCTAGCCTCATAGACCTATAAGGTCTATGCCTAGCCTAGTCCGAGGTCCACCCCACCCCCTAATGCAAGGCCGGATTGGTTAGACATGCTATAAAGAAAATGTATGTGTACTGTATACCGGCGTATGAATGTGATTGAAAATAAATACATGTTTAAAATACTATTAGCCACCACCTATATAAACTCGTAAGATTTTTAGTTGTAATTTTGGGCCAGTGAAATGGGCCTATTAGAAGTGAAAATCTGGATACATACCAATCTGGCCCTGTGTATATAATACCTATACTACATAAAATTATTTATTTTCTTACCAGGACTTATATCTTGTACTAATGTTTTATGAATAGAACGTATATATTTTCCAGATGTATTATGTGATAGTAAAGCTGCTTCTACTCGAACATTGTAATTATGTCTTTGAGAAAAATTTATTCGCTTGCCTGAAAGGTGTTTATTAATGATGCTATTGAATTGTTCACAAATATTATTGTCAACGTTCATTAATAAACTTTCAGCATTATTTGCTAAGCGATTTACTATTTGAATAAATTCTTCTAATAAACCTGAAGTCTGAGCTTCGTCAATATAGTTTATTTCATTTAACTTAGGGCCATTACAAAAATATGGTTCACATAATCTATGGTCACCAAGAATATGTCGAAAACTGTTTGTGATATCTTTTCGTAAACCTTGGTAAACAATTAATTAATTTTTTTTTAGATTAATAAATATACACTAATCATCACGGAATTTAAAAAAGAATTATGGTATCCATCGTTTTTCAAAAATTATTGGTACTTTGTTTGTGAAAAGCCTACTGTAGTTACAATTATTTGCAATAATCGATCTTTTATTCATAAACTAACATTAAAAAGTTCTGGTACATTATTTCTAAAAGCTGGGTGTCAAGCTCATACAACTAAAGGTGTATTATTAACAGAACAAACGGTAGAATCGTCATTTTCAACACTTCCTTTAGAATTAAATATTTTAAAAGATACATGCTGTAATAATATTACACTTAATCAACGCTATCCGAAACCCATTCATTTATAGACGAAATTAAAAATTAAAAATTCGACAAAGAAGCTTTTAATAAAGTTTTATCAAAGTTAAATACTCAAGATGAATTATTAAATTCAATATTATTAAATAAAACGTATGAATTTGTATATACGAACAAATATTTAATTATTATTATAATTTTTATAATAGTATACCCCTGCATAAAATTCTGTATAAAAAGAAAAAAAAAGAAAAATATTGCTTTAGAAAATATAAATTTAGGTTACTATCCTGTGCCCATTGCTCCGAAAAAACAATAAAAAAATTTCATACATGTAAATTTAAGTCCCTTACAAATTTATTCGTACTAAGTAGTTATACTTTATTTTTTAAGAATATATATTTTATTGTATACACGTTTATACGCGCATTTATTAAAATTTTTAAGTCTTAGAAATTTAAATTATGATTTATGTGTATTTATTTTTTAATGTATTTCATATTTTAATATTCATTTAATAATTTATAATTATTTGTACAATTATTTAATAATTTAAACGATTATAATATGACATTTCATTCGTAATAATTAAGTACCTATACCTATGTAATTGTGTACAATATATTACTATAATGATATAAATTATTAACTTATAACATTTGATTTGATTTTTTTTTTATTTAATTATTCTGATATCGTAATTAGTATATTTTTTTATAATAATTGTCAAATAGTTTAAATAGTTTAATACAAATATTGTATTTACTGTTATAACTTATAATATTATTATCTGCAATCTGCTAATATGACCAACCAATAGGTATTACGTTATGATCAAATAAGTTCATCTGAAAGCTCAATATTCTATAATACCTATTTCAGATTTGAATGTGGTCGTATGTATATTCGCATGCACTTCAGCTGTTTCAACAACTTAACAATAAGAGGTTTTAAATTAAAAATGTATGTAAAATACGGTAGTCAATAGTCATTTCATTATATGACGAGTTCTATAATCGAAATTTGTAAAACAATATTCATCATTAATTATTTTATTATTCTTTTTATATTTTTCCATTTATGTATTAAGAAAAATAATTTTGATGCTAGAAATTACTTTTTAATGAAATTGTTGGTTATTTTTTATAGTAACGTTTGCATAGGTTTTAGAAGATTTAAATCTGAGTCTTATAGTGACACTAAGAGAACGCAATAATCAACAAAATATGTAATAAAAGCATGATTTCGTATTTCCAGAAATACGGCTTATTGAAACGATTTACAGTAAAAACACCTATTATAAAAATTGTAGAGGAGAATTTTATCTATAATACTAAAACGGCCGATTTTCGATATATTTATTAATTAGTTAAGAAATTAATCGATGAAAAGTAAAAAAAATTATTAATTTACCATGCAATATTGGACGATTGGAATACGATATCAAAAATCGGCCTTCTTACGATTATAAAAAAAATTCTCCTTTCCAATTTTTATAATAGGTATTTTTACTGTAAATCGCTTTAATGAGCCGTATTACTTGAAATACAAAACCACGGTTTTTATTAGGTAGTATAAAATTCGGTTACGAATACGAACTACGAAATAAAATCGAACAAAACCAAATAATATAATATAATTATTATACAAATAATAAAATAGCATATTATTTCCTTATCTGACTATTTATAAACTATGCACGGCTGGCGGTTGCGATTAAAAACCCGTTCCGACTATGGTGCGGTACTGTCGTTATCGCGCGGGGTGTGGTGGTAGAACACTTGAGTATCAAAAACGGCCACTATTCACGGGAGCAGCACATGCCCGACGTAATTAAAAATTTTTTACCGTAAAACATGGTTTCGTATTGCCAGAAATACGGCTTATTGAAGCGGTTTACAGTAAAAATACCTATTATGAAAATTGTAGAAGAGAACTTTATCTACAAACGTAAGAAGCCCGATTTTTGATATTGTATTCCAAACGTCTAATATTGCATGTTAAATAAACAGGTTTTTTTTACTTTTTATTGATTAATTATTTAGCTAATGAATAAAAATATCGAAAATCGGGCTTCTTACGTTTGTAGATAAAGTTCTCCTCTACAATTTTCATAATAGGTATTTTTACTGTAAACCGCTTCAATAAGCCGTATTTCTGGCAATACGAAACCATGTTTTTATTGCCTATTTTTTTCACTGTTGCGCCCTCTTAAATAATAAAGTAACTTATTTTCTGTCACAAGCAGTGGCGCCCAACCCTATTACTAGGTGTAGCGGTCGCTACACCTTGAAAATAAGGGGAGGGTGGGTACTAGGTAATGGGTAAAATAACATAAAATAATTAACTTGAATTATGTTGATTATTAATTATTTTTATAAAATAATGATAATGTTATTGTATTTTGTTCATGCTTTATATTTCGTAAACCGTTTGAAATAAACAGTAAACCACCTATACTGTATACTATTTACATAATACTCGAAAATAAATTTTTTATTTTGAAGGTTTTAATGAATTTAAAAAATATAATGCCTGTTACATATGTGTATGAATGTATATTAATGTATATTGGTATATCTCTTTAAAAATTAATACACCTTATTCTGACAAAACACAGATTATATTGGTTGGTACCTTAATATTTACTAATATTATCAATTAAAATAATATGATAAAATGTATAAAATAATATTATTTTGACTTTTGAGTTTATAAGGGGCCGGTAGGTGGGTGGGTAAAATTATTTCTTGCTACACCTGAAAAATACATCTTGGGCGCCACTGGTCACAAGTATATTTGTATAGGTATTCATATTAGTTTAAATAAACTTAAATTGTACATAGGTATAGAATAATAACATACAATAACATACATTGCAATAAAAATATAAAAAGTTGATGTCGTAGGTTAGAAAAGTTTAAAATCTTTAAAAACAAATTTAAATCAATATAAAAAATAAAATTCCAACTGCAGTTCATTATAACAATTATTAAGATTGACAAATAATTAATTTTACAATAATTTGGTATCTATACCATTGAATATTGATTAAATATACGTCACTGCCTACATACATAGATTTCTTAAATATAATATGTATTAGGTATTAGGTAGGTACCTAAATAAAATTAAGGCTTCAAGCTACCTATATAACCTATTAAATATTAATTGTACCTATTTATGAATTAAAAAAAATTACATTGGTTGTAGTATAATATACCTAGTAGCTAATTTTTGATATATAACAATGATTATTTTTTCACGCTGTTAATGAATACCTAGGTATTTATCTATAGCCACCACCTACCTAAGTACTTATTTTGTATTCTTAATTAAAACCTATGTTTATATACTTACATATAACAGGTTAACACTTGACGCTGTGTACTGTATAAAAAAAAAAAGAAATAAAAAGAAAGAAAGACAAAATAATTAATTTTTTAATGTATAAATGAAAGATACACAGAATACGGATGATGACAAGCAAAGACGCGAAGTCAAAATGATAGGGCGGCGAATGATGGTATCGATGGGAAGACGGTCTAATCGTCTATTATTATATTATATCTGTATTACTGTATATATTTAACGTGCGTCGTGCAAGTGTGTGCGACTGCCGACTATTTCGAATGCGGTTGACATTCTGATAATGCATTATGGTTTTTCCACTGTATAAAATGTAATAAACAACCTAATAATATACCTACTATTAAATAAAACGGCGACGACGCGTGACGCCGTATCACAGACTATATTTCATATAGTCTGTGGCCGTATCTTATGACCATTATTATTATTATTATTATTATATTATAACCACTGAATATTATATTATATAGGCAGCGGCGTGGCGAACTAAAAATTTTCTAGAGATTAGATTAATATTAATAAATAAACTGATTATTTTATATTTATACGATGTATAAGTTGAGAGTGAATACTGAATACCAATAATTATGGAGATAGAGTTCATTTAATTTAGAATTATAAAAGTAGCACTTATTGTAATGTAATGAAGGTGATTTGGGTGATCGTAAGTGGTTTGGTGATAAAGGCATGACTCTTTGGCGATCTCGTTTCGAAGACAGGCATGTTTAAAACTTTAAAACTCGAGCTTGAGTTTCTAAAAATCTCCTACAGACCACGGCCCATGAAAATTGGCAATTAAAAGATACGGTCCCCCGGCGTATGCTTGGTACTTACTTGTACGTATAAAAATGTAAATTCAAAATCCGTGTTTGAGTGTCTATATAGCAAGTCAATCATTACTAGTTTAAGACGAAACCAGAATGAACAACACACCTGCGGTGGAAATAATTTACGAAAAATACAAATTATTTACATATATAAACAAATATGTATGTAGTATGTGTATTTTATATAATATAACAATAATAATTCTGGTAATAAAACAAAATCATTAAAAATTTGAAAAATGTGCAATTATAATAGTTAGGTACCAATAATAATCATACAAAATAAATATTATTTAAATACATAATAAACTATATTATATTATTGAATAATATATATATAAGAATAGGTACTATATAATATATTAATATACATATACGTATTACATTTTTGGTTGTCAATATGTTTAGATGTAGGTATAGCCGTATAAATAGGTACTAACTGTGATTTAAAAATATTAAATTTACTTACCTCAATATGTTTTACTTAACCGATGATATAATATAACAATAATATATGGACATAATATTCTAATGAATTACTACTAGTTAATAAATAAAATAAAAGACACACTGAATACAACTCTGCTAACGACTGATATTATTATTATATAATTATCAAATAGGTGTAGATAATAATAAATAAGTAAATAAATAATTAGAATAAAATAAAAAATTCTTAAAATGTACCATATAATATAATATAATTATTATTAAATGTCGGATACCTACCTACGATACCCATATTTATGTATGTAATATAAACTATGTCAATTATGAATATATATATTATATTACTAGCTCTTATTTAACCAGGACCAAAAGGGGAAGGGGTGGTGGGGTGGTCCATAGGGCTATCATGCAAAAAATTATAATATATAGACTATATAGTCATCTTTATAGCGGGGAGTAGTAATCATCATCAAAATATAGCACTCGGGTGTCAACAATTCAAATACATAATATTATATCAATGCTACCCCTTACCCTTTTAGAAATCCTATAGGTTTAAAATATATACATAGATTATAGGTATTATATATTATTTTATAAACAATACCTAATAATTAAATAGTTATAAAAAGAATCAAATACATTTGTCGCCGTCTCAAATTATAATATAATATTATAAATACATTTTATTTTTTAAGTGTGACATATTTGCCGCTCCAATCTCCATCACCTGATGAATCAATTACTTAAGTAATTATTTATTAGCACAAATTAAGATATATCTTAATTATTCGTGCTTATTAGTCTGTAAGGTAATAACCCGACGCTGTTTGATATAAATTGTTTTGAAAATATTTTGATTATATTTAGGTTTAAATATTTGATTTTCTAACATTTTCAAAATATATTATGGAAAATTGATATATAATATTTGGTGTGAATTGTTTTGAAAATGTTTTGATTATATTTAGTTTTAAATATTTAATTTTTTAATATTTTCAAAATATATTATGGAAAATTGATATATAATATTTGGTGTGAATTGTTTTGAAAATGTTTTGATTATATTTAGGTTTAAATATTTGATTTTTTAATATTTTCAAAATAATTTTACAATATTCTAAAATCAATATTTACAATGAAACCTAATTAAAATATTTTGAAGATATAAATATTTTCAAAATGCTGTGTGGGTATACTCGTATTTCTAAAAAACCTCAAAATACCTATGCGAAAATATGTACGTTAAAATTTCATTTTTGAACTCGTTAGATTGTGATTCAAACTTTTATCTCATTCAGCAACGTTTTGATGCACTCAGTAAAAACATGCAAATGCATGAACTTCCGGGCCCTAGTTATTACCTATTATTTAAATTAAAAAATATATTTAGTGCCCTAAATTAGTCGAAAAATACAGGTACCTATTTGTATAAATTTTAAATAATTTTATGCTGTATAATATAATTTATACAACAATTTGGTATTAAATAGCTATAGCCTATTTATTTATTGTATGATATTTGTTTATAACTTTATATTATAAATAATAAATAGAACAAGAAGTACATAAGCACAGAAGCACAAATGTCTATTATTATTATTCATTGATGGCATTTTATAAATTAAAATACAAAATTCAAATGTTAATAACTATTAACTTCTTTATTTATTTATGCATAATTATGAATGATACGTCAAAATTCATTAAAAAATAAATCGTATATGAATCATATTTCAAAAAATTTTTGTTCCCATTTGAATTTAAAAATTTACCCCTAAAATTTCCCCTTTTTAATTAATAAAAAAAAATTATTAATATCAAATTATTTTAGATTATATAATTCAAAAAGGTTGACGTAGAAAATTTTATTAAAATTAAATAATCTTAAAGTTATAAATCATCATATCTTTAATCTTATATCCATGAATTTTAAAGAAATTCTCTAATGTTCATGCTTATATCACTATTATCATTGATAAAATAATTAAATAATACAAAACGCTATTATCACGGTCTCAGACTCTTATAGGTTATACCTACATGGCTACATATTAATATATTATTTTATTTTATAAAATTTAATTAAAGTCATCGATTGTCAGATTAAGAAATGCAATTAGGACAACATAAATAAAAATAATCTGTAATTGGTAATAAACTAATAATATCAAGCAATAATACTGATATACGTTTTGTATTGCTACTGTTTACTGTAATAAATTGATAATTACATACCCAGATAATTAAGGTCATACAACAGAAGCACTTTTAGTATTAATTGTTCACTGTAGAATTTTATAAATTAACACCAATATTCAGATGTCAATAACTCCTTCAATTATTAAGACATTTTTGTGAATGACCCGTCAAAATTCATTTAAAATTAATCTGTGCATGAATTATGTTTCAAAAATATAGGTTCCCATTTGAATTTTTAAAGTTACCCCTCGAACCTTCCCATCCTAATTAATAAAAAAAATATTTAATATCAAATTAATTTAGATTATATGATTCAAAAAAGTTTTCACATAGGTAATTTTTTCCTAATTTAAGTAGATCATGCTGATATCTGCTGTCACATGAAATTTGGAACACCCTGTATATTGACCGTACAAACAACTATTGCAGGTTAAATTACAAACATACTGAAAATGTTAGACCGTTTTTAGCTAATAGTTTTTAGGTGAGTTGTTGAGTTAAGATAGGTAGTTGATCAGTAGTTATATACATACACTACATAAACTACTTCTTCAAGGTAATATTTAATACTGACGTTCAACTAAACTTTTATAAAGAGTAATGTGTACTATACAGTACTTCACAATATGAATGCAAACCCATATGGTAATAATATTATATTATATAATTGATTATACCTATCCTAATTGATTATATAAATCTAATAAATCTAATAAAATAAAAACTTAAATTTTTGTATTGATGTGTCATGAATATATAAATATTTAATTTTTTGAATCGAGAACACCATAAGTAGGTTGCAAACGATAAACATATATTTTTTATTTGTATATTATAATGTTTTTAGTAAAAAATATTTAATACTAAACATCATACAACAGTATTAATCAGAAACTTTACATTCAATTTAGCATAATATAAATATTTAATCAAATATAATATAAATAATAACAGAAAAAAAGTTTGAGTCTCAACTATAAACTATAGTTTTTAAATATATACTAAATATTCATGTATAATTTTACAGGATTTAAAATATTAAATAAACTAATAAATATTGTTAAATAGATACCAACCTAATTATACATAATACATGTATTTGTAATTAAAATATATTGTAATATTTTAAGAAGCATTTGTTTTGATAGGTAATAATATGGAATTATATTGATATAGGTGTGGGCATTAATATTTAATATTGTATGATAAATATATGTCATCAATCATCATACACATAATAATGACAATACAAACAAATATTCTGGACAAACACATAAAAAAAAAAATTAATGTGAATATCCGAGTTTCATTATACATGAAATATACGAATTGCATAAGAAAAACGGTGCTTAACGCAAAATTCGTCGCGGATCGGAAACGGTTTAAATGCTCGAGATTTGACAGAATTTAGTAACTAGAATTGTAGTCGATAGGTGTTAGGCGTAGGTCTTCATGATTAGGTAGGCAGGATTGAATCCCGATCCGGCGGAATTTGAGGGCGGCGCATGCTGTTCTTGGCCGCCCGGACTTTTTGCATTTTTTTCCTGTTTTTCACGAAATATTTTGTTTTAAATTTATTTAGAATTATTATTGTACATAATACGTTAAATACACGATTAAAGTGACTTCCGTGCTTATAGTTTATTTTCCTGTAAATTAATAGAATAAACTACGAATTGTTTTTAATAATACTCAAGTGTTACGATTTTTAGTAATATTGTATATTTAATACATATAAGATTTCAATGAAAATTACATTAGCAATAATCGACTATTTGTGATAAGAAAATTTCAGTGGTTCTCAATGATTATTGCTAACTTGATGCTTTCTATTGCTAACTAATTATCGTACGCTATGAAATCAGTGTTACCACCTTATTATTGTATAAGTTTATTGCTACGTATCACCAATACTGGCAATACTCAATAGTCGTGTTATTGCCACATTATTGCTACCAATTTACCTTTGTTGTGAGTGGGTAATGGGTGTAGGTATTTTCACTACAATTATTGCTGACATGTTTCCAAGGGGCCACCATGTTTACTGCTATTATTGCTGAGAACTTATTCTAATTACTATTTGTGCTAATAGTAACTATTAAGAGTACTCAATTGAAATTTCAAACTCAGTGTTGAAGCTACTATTATAAATTATGAAACCTGTAAGTACTAACTGTGCAATTCAGTTTGTGTTAAATAATAATGCTACAGTTAAAAGGTAATTAGTAGATTATATAATATTGTATAATGTACTGTTATGGAAGTGCATTTTCCAAATCCGCCCAAGAGGCAATGCAATGGATTCGTTTCATTTTTTTTTTTTGTGTTGAAATGATCCCCAGTAGGCCTATAGAAAACAACACTTTTCACAAGTTATTCATTATGTTAGACAGGTATATATTAAAAAAACATAATATATTTTGCTCTCCACTATATACACATCTTTTTATTGGTATTAATTAATTCACTATACCTATGATAGAGTTAAACTGGTTAGTGTGGGTACACCAGTATGTAATTATTGTTTAATAATAATTATAATGTATGGTTTTATTGTTGACTATTACTCACTTACCAATAGAAACTTAGTGTTTTAATGTATTCAAATTAAACTATTATTATTAGGTACCTATCTGATATTACCAGTTACCACTAACCTATTTAAATACTTAATATTGGGCACTTACTTAATATTTGTATTTAAATACTCAAGACCATAATTATTAGTATATTTTGTTTTGTAATGATTGTTCATGTCTTCACTTTTATTTATAGGTTTTTAATTAATGTTGTTCCTGGCACAAAAGACATTTAAAATCACTCTGTTCATAGTCTGCTGTTGTGTCTAATTTATCCTCATCAGGAATACAGCGAATCACCATCCATCGGTTGCAGTCCGTACACTCAACCCATTCAACATCTTTTTTATGACACATTGCTCTGTGAGAATAACCAGTCCTGCCACAATAAAAGCAGATGTCTCTCATGAAATCAGAATTTTCCAACAAATATGTCTTGAGATACTGCCTATATCCCATAGGTTCGAAAAACGGATTAAAACAATCTCTGTTCATCAATGTAATGGCATAATATAGTACGTATACTCCACAATTGTACGAATATTTTTGTAGCGGAAAGTTTTGTAGTTTATGGTTACTTAAGTTGAATTTCGAAAACCATTTATGTTCACCATACGAACAGTACAGTTTAAGTCCCTTAACCAATTTATTGAAACGCTCTTGTTCATTGATCTTATGCCCCATAGGATCCATTATGAAACATTCTTTTGTACAAAAATCTACAAATGCTATTATCCAATGTGAACCTCCTACATTCCAAGGCATAACGAGAAAACTATTTTCTTTAATGGTCACCTTCTCTTTATAATATTTGTGTTTTTCAACAATAGCAGAAACCAAATCCGAACTGAATATTTGGGTGTTTGACTTTTTGCTATATTTCACAGAATAACTAGCCAATATAATAGATATCACAAAATTTGAAAGCCACATTTTTGTGCAGTCATAAGGACTCTCCGAACGATAATCGAATAATGTATCAAAATCTGAAAACAATATTTCTGAGTAACCTATAATATTCTCTACGTGTTTATATATGCCTACAGTATACTCGATTTTATCTTTGTTATCGTTGTTTCTGATCATTTGTCTATAAAAATTGACGTCTTTTTTTAGTCTGTTAGAGTAAGTATCATGTTTTAATGGTGTTTTATCAATAGGCGAACAGTAACTACCAGGTGTTAAAAATGTTTTTACAGTTTTTACTGCGTTTGGGGTGACCATATTATTTTCTGTCATTTGATTATCTTCATCACTAATCGTAGTTAAATCAACTGCTATCTCTGTTTTCTTGTGTATAGCTTGAATAGGTTTAAATTTTTTCATATTTGCCATTAAGCTGCCTTGCTTAAAATAACCTATTTTCTTATTTTTTCTAGCTCGCCACTGTTCAGCGTCTTCATCGTCACTCAGATCTGTTGCTGTATTGACTGATAAGACGCTTTTATTTTTCCAAAGATTATTGCCATCGACATTTCGTTTTTTGGGAATAGCACAACGCTTGTTCGGTATGTCACACAGGACTTCCTTGGCAACACTTTCTATCCTGCATCTGGTAAGCCTCATGAAGCGACTACATTTCATACTTTTTGCTTGTAGGCTGTTCCCTTTGAGATAATGAAACCATAATTCTGCACCAGAATTATTTGGTCTATGGCACACTTCTATTTTGGAATATAACATAAGACAAGTCAACATTGGAATGACGGGTACAACAGATCCCAGCAAGTCACTGAAGTATTCTTCGTTGTGAAACTCGTTTGGAACGCCTTCATTATCTAATGTAAATGATGCTCTTATGTCTCTAAACATTTTGGCAAAATGACCATAAAACTTTGAAGCTTTATATTTTCCCTTTGATAATGGGTTTGTTTTCAGATTATCTACCTGCGTTCCATCAGAATTTAAGAACAAATTGGTTTCAAAATCTTTGTACTCTTTTGAATTCAACACCGTCATATCGCTGTTGTTAATATCAATCAGGTAGTCAATGGATTTCTGAACATCGCCATTTTGGTACTTGAACACGTCGTCTGAAATATTTTTTACCAAGTGACAGCAACACAAATTGAGTATGATTTTTGATTTCATTTCTTTGTGATTGTACAAGTAATTATAACATTGATCTAGGTAGTCAATGACATCCTTGCACCCGTTAAAAGCCTGTGCCAGCGATTTGATTATTGCCGCGGAGAAATCACTCGTCACATTCGCAATTAAATCTGATACGTCAAAGCCGTGTTCTGTTGCAAACTGTTTAAATGCATATAACCAACTGAAAATAGCTGTTGTTGATTGATTGGTACTTATGAATTCCGCAACTGGCATCATGTGATCATTTGCTTCTATTACTGCTGCATAGTACAACAAACGTTTTTCTTGTTTTTTTTTAACGTAGTAGGTCTTATGACTGTACCCGTCGCGTCAACATGTAATGTGACCGGTTTGAGTTTATTCAAAACCATCAATTGCTCCTTACTGAATATGTAACATTGGAAGTTGGGACTTTCAGGGGGTGACACGTATTTCACGAATTCTGAGTTTTCAGAAGCCATTTGTACCATATCTAATCTGTCATCGCTATTGAAATCAAACTTACTCAGAGTCTCGTGTGACACTCTGTTATACACACTGGTTGATCTTATGTTTTGAAGGTTCCCTCGTTTAATCTTGCTAGGAGAAGATTTCATTACATGTTTTTGCCTCAAAGCCAACGGTTTTGTGTGGCTCGCCTCTTTTCGATAACTCATTCGCTCCGGTCCTCTTAGAAAATTTGTTAATTTTCCACCATGGCTATAGTTTATTTGATTGCTAAGAACATACACCTTAACGGCGCTTTCAGTTTTTTTTTCAAAATCAAACTTAAAACTTTTACAAGTATTGTGTCTGCAATAACCATAAATACTAGTGAACTTACCGCGACTATTTTTATTTTTTATTAACATTTTTTATGGACAGAACACAAGAGCTATTGACGGTTACAAACTTATCTCTAATCAACATATTTCTAAGGTCATTTGACATTCTATCATGTTCATTAGACAACTTTTCAAGTTTATTCCATTTACTAATGGATAACTCAAAAGTACCCTCTATAGTGTTTAGATACGAAAAATTATATCGCTTTTCTTTTTTATTTTCTAGGTCACCGCTTATTGTCAACGGAAATATGTTTTTGGAATTCCTGGGAAGTGCTTTTGCGTCCGCCTCAGGAGTGCTACAAGCCACAATAATTCCTGACAGTTTTATCGGAGTTACAGTATCAATCAACTCCGCCTGATTCCGTAGCATTACAGATTCCATAGGAGAAAAATCACTGTCAACATAACTTTTATGACATTCAAAATCAACTGCTTGCGATGAATGTGTAAATGTTTGTTGTCTAGAAATGTCTACTTCTAACCTAATTGGAGTAGAAGTAATAACATTAGAATAGTTGGCAGCCAAAGAGTTGTTTGTCTCTTCAATCGTTATAATTTCCTCGGATCTAAGGAAACTGCATTTCAAAGTGTCTAACGTCCAATTAAGTTCAGAGACTCCACAGTCAATCTCTAAATGTTCATTTGTTTGTTTTATCGCTGTACACTTAGAAATCTCTGACTCTATGTCACAGTCGGCTTTAAAATCTAGTTTTCGCCTAGCATCCCTCCTCAGTACTTCGTTTGAGGGCGTTTCAAAATTTGTTTTTTTATTAGTACAGTTATTCATATTCAGTACTGTTATATTTTCAGTTTCATAGGGATTCTGACCGGAATTGTCAACCCTCGAGTTTTCGACATTGTCATTGATTCCTAATTTGTTGGGCTTACAACTTGTATTTGACAATGAGTGTGGAGTGATATCCACTACTCTGTCACAGACATCTAAATTGTTCTCAACAATAGACTTACCGATTTGTACCGGTAATAGTGTGTCGAAACCTTCATCACCATTTACAGGTAAAGAGATTTCCTTGATTATTGTGCGAGACCTTTGACTCTTACGGAGTAAACTTATTATATTTTTTTTACTTTTAGTGATTTTTTTTAATCTATAAATTTTATTTACAGCTGAATATGGGTGTAGGACCAATTCATTGTTAGGTATTAAATATTTTATGTTTGCAGGTATATTAGTTTCTGTAGTTCCTCTAACGAGTTTAGACAGCGTTGAGTTGTTCGCCGACAATGCTTGAACTACATCATAACTAAGTTTTTTTATATTATTTGTTTTAAATACCTCTTTGCAAATATCTATTATTCTCGGGTCAGACATTTTAACAGTTTCATCTATTATAGATGGGTATTTTAATCTAATGCAATCGGCAACATCCTTAACTCTGTTCTTAAGACTTACTTTTTGAATACTTCCACATATTTTTTTTTTATCAAGGGATACTTCTATCTTATTATCACTCTCAACAAGTGTGGAGAGTTTTGACGTACCGTTTATTCCACTGCATTGCTCCGTGTCAATGCTATTGGACATTGTGATTTTTTTTGTTTAAATAATAAAAAAAAATAACTCGTTTTATTAATGTTTTAAAGAAAGATACTATGTATAGAAATAGTATAATTTATTAAAAGTTCATAAATTAGTATAGGTACACACACTGAACTAAAGGTGTTTGTATTAATAGTACACAGTATACTGAACTTAAAATCAAATATTTAATCAGGCAAATAGGTTTAGAGTTCTCAATACTTTCGTATACACTCCAATGTGGTATATAACCAAAATTTATTCATATAATGGTTCCACTTAAAGGAAAAAAACAGTTTAGGATATCTATAGTAGTAGGTCGTTATTGGTCGTATAGATCGCACAAAAACTGCTACCGCTAAAAAAAAAAAAAAAAAAAAAAAAAAAAAAAAAAAAGTTATGTCATTAAAATTGGTTAATTAAATCGTAAAATACTTTTAAAGCCATTTACTTAACATTTTACTTTGAGAAAGTTTAAAATTTTTCAAAACGTAAAGTATAAAATCGATTAATAATAATTATTTATGGCAAATAACTTTAAAAAATATTAATTTTTAGTTGTTACATTATGTATGCATTTTAATATTTTCATTCATTGTTCTTAATTCTAAATAATTTAACCAATTTTTCAACAGGTAATATAATATGTATGTATACTCACAAAGTCACGACGAATAATTCTTAATTTTATTTCATAATAATGTATATTGTATTTGACATTAAAAATTAGGTACCTATTTAAATATGAATGAAAAAAAAATGCCATATACATAATTTCCAACATGTAGCACAATAATTTTTATCTATCCCTTACAACTCAGCATAGCAAATAAGTATTCGACAAGAGTTAATCTTAGTCTTGCAAACTTTAATATGAATTGTGATTCAATTGATCTATTATCAAACTTTAAGTTAAGAACATTGTCTGTGTATTTTTTTGTGATGATTCAATTGTTAGGCCAGTTTTAAGTAAAACATAAGTTTAAAAATGGTCACATATTGTAGAAAAATTTAAACGTATAAACAAACAGAATGTTCTTAACTTAAAGTTGTATATTAGGCCAATTAAATTAAGTGTAACATTAAACTACACTGATATCATCCTAAAAACTACTGAAAACAATAAATTATAATAACTCATTAACATAATAAAAGTTTTTTTTCAATAAATTTAATATAATAATATGTAATTATTTTCATAAGATTTTAGTTTACTACTCTTGCCATGATTTCAATTCTATACTAGCCAGTGTTGAAATGTTCAAATGTGATACCGTCTGCTTTTTCTAAAAAAAAAAAATTTAAAAAACATGGCCTTTTATACAAAAAAAAATTATTCTTTATGATACCCAAATAATAGACATTATTTGAGAACTATTTACAAATGCACACCGAAAGAATAGTCATCAACAAGGAAGTTAGAAACTAAACCTCCAATACACGTTGAGTACCTTTACTAACTGTCAATAGCAGTTAATCTATAGTTTTTGTATTTAATTATATGGCTTATATTTCTATACGAAAAATAATTTACACTTAAGCTAAAGTTCATAAGTTATCAATACATACAAATTTGAAAAAAAAAGTTTCCTCTATCCAATTAAAAAAAACCCATTTATTAATTTCTTAAAGTAAGAAAACAATAAAAATGGCAGCTTGGCACATGACTGCTCTCTTATTACTACTATAGCAAGTTATACAGAACAGTATTTTTCTTTTTAAATTACTTGAATATTGTTTATCCATGAAATTTGCAACACCGCTTACAGCACATTCTGATCAACTAAATGTCACCCATCTACTCACCTGTGACACTGCAGGGCCTGTAGGAGACACACTTATTAATTTAACTGTTACCTTTGGGCTTAGACAAATTTCTATATCAAAAAAAATCTACAGAGGTTGTAACTCCCAAAATTTCCCCTCTTTTATGTACCACATACCTGTCACATCAATATTATTTATATGATATACTGGTTCTAAAAATTCATAAAACAAATACAACAATAAATTCAAAATATTTTAAATTGTGTTGAAATTCCTAGATTTATGTTATTACTTGGGACACACATTTGTTATTCAGGGGACACAGTATTTTAGGCCCTGTGTGACAGAAATATGGGATGACCATATTGTCATTGTATACACCCTTATATACAATGAACCTTTTAACAAATATAATTATAATATATAACAAAACATTTATTTCGGTATGTAAAAGTAACAATTTAACACATGTAATAAGCTTTGTGATTTTAGCTTATATTATTGCTTTTACATATTATTGAACTTAACGTTATCTGTATTAACAATATTTAATTTTTTTATTGAGTTATGCGCATTTCTTGATTTATATAATACTTTTACATAATATTAACGCAAACAATTACTAAGAGGTACGCAAGGGTGAAAATATAACTCACCCACTATACATAGACCATTGGTTTATCCGCTATCATTTGATATGCAATTATAGATTGTCTTTCACCATTTCACCACATGTTTCATTCAATAGAACCTTAAAATACATTAACAATTCAATTGTTTACAATAGCAACAACAACAAAAATTAATAATTGTTGATTTTATTCTGTAAAATCCAAGAGCAAAATAGGAAATAAGAGAATTGCATTAGAATTATTCCATAATAATTTTAAGATCAAATCATCAAACAAAAGAATCAAAGCATTTGTTATATAAACGAATCTCTTACCATGTACAATCCTGTAACTATACCTAGATTAAAAAAATTAGTTCCCTAGTTAAAATTACGAATAATATTACTATTGCCACTATATGAATACCTACAGCCTATTGAATTATACAATTAATAATTTTCAAAATGAATTTGACTGAATATAAAAAATTGGCCGCTTTATTCAGTAGGTACGCTGCATCTGCGATTAAAGTCGGCGCACGCTTACGCTTACCTATAATACCTGTCTACCTGAACCATCCTTCATAAACTGCTGCCGCTGCGAAGTGTGACCACACTCGACTTTACTGCTGTAGTGATCATGTGACCAGTTTGAATAGTACAATGTCACGTTTGCTGTTCAATATCCGCTCTCCAGCAGCTATTGACTTGTGTCTTGTGAGTAATTACTAACCTGCGAGTTGGTGATCATAGGTGTATCTAACGTCAACGTGTATAATATTGTGTATAAGTCTGGCTGTGAAAGTCCAATATTGCATTAGTAGTTAGTACAGTAGTTAAGACTTTTATTGACTTATGGTGGTAAAAACTACAATTCTATTGTCTTGACTCTTGGAATGGCCGCATAGAGCGTGGGCTGCGGGGCTCCGGGGTAACAACCATAGTACCAGACTTCAGCCAGAAATTCTCATGAAAGGAACGCATAAATTGGAGCCAACCTACCATGAACCTATTAATAGAGGTCTATGGGCCAACTGAAAATGCAAGAGTACCAACAATGAAATAAAAAAATTCCCAAATGTTGAAATGTATGTATTTTAAAATTCAAATATTATTGTAGAATTCGTAAATTGAAAAATATTTCGTTAACGAACTGTTTTCCGGGAAAACCGTAAGAGATAGGACGAAAGTCGTAAGACATAAAATTGATCCCCATAACTAGCTACATAAGTTATATGCATTTGATTTTTCGAAAAACCGTTATTAAGGATTTTTAAACGATTTTTGAACACCCAAAATTTGAAATAACGAGTTTTTGGAAAAAAGAAAAACTGATTCTGGTGTAGAATTACATGTTAAACATTTTAACCTCTGTGATAATTTGTCGTTGGACCACCAGGTGACCGAGAAAACTTGAATGAAAATTGAGAATTTTGTTAATAAGTTGTATTTGTTAACAGACATAGTAACCAAAAAAAAAAAAGTAATAATTTTATATTGTTACTCAATCAACTAACTGTCAATCTTTTTATTCATAGGAGAAACTATTAAAGTGACCCATGCACACTTAAAAACTAAAACCAAAAAAAAAATATTATGTTGTGATCCTACTGTGAAATCTGTGAATCTGTGTAACACAAAACTCATAATAATTTTGATCATGTCTAATATGACAAAAGATATATGTTTTTATACTCTTTTATATACCAATGGAATTACTGACCATATATTATATTAGCAATATTATACAACAAATGTTGAATATGGTGTAATGCTATGAATTTAATGTCCATCAACAATTATTCATAATATATATATTTTTTTTTAATGCAGTTTCAAAAACTTACATACACATTAATATCAGTTGTAAGTTCAACAAAATTTATAAACCATAAAAAAAATTAAAAATTTCATTTATTTGATTAAAATCTGTATATATTTTATTTATAAGATACATAGTTATTAGTTACATAAAATATGCATAAATTATAAAACTGTTGTTATATATTATATCTATTAAAAATTATATGGCCGAAATATAAATATAAATATTTTTTATTTTTTCCTATGTTTGTCATTATATACAAGTAAAAAAAAAAAAAAATAGCAGATACAAGACATGTTTATTTTGGTGAATTCATTCAAGAATGCGCAATTAAATGAAATGGTTCACACTATTTAGTGAATCATTTGATCATAAGAATCATAAATCATAATTCAACTTATTCATTTGTAGCGATTGACAAGTTCATTTAATTGAATCAGTACTTGATTCTACAGTTAGTTTTTTCGTATCGTAATTATACAAAATAAAATAAAATTTCTTAATTCTAATTAATATATTAAAAAATTGAATTCGTAAGTTTATAAAGTTTGTAAGATTTGAATATAAAATAGTTAGTTATAGCTGAATGTAAATATCCATTATACAAAAAATCACTATTTCCATTATTTTGTTTTTATGGATGAAAATTTGATTTTATATAGTGTAAAAATAATTAAAATTAAAATAATTAGTTTGTTGACACATTAAAAAAGACAATAAATAAAAATCTTCTGTACCTTATAAGGAGTTAAGTGAAAAGAATTAATATAAGTCACAATAATCTTCATATCAAATAAATCTTTTATTTTATTTTTTATTTATTTTAAACCTATGACAAACTATGTTTGGTAATCAAACATCAGATATTTATCAATACAGTAATATGGAAAACTTGCTGGATAGTAATGCGATATATTTTAATCATGTAAACATTTAAACGTTAATTCAAACATCCAATTTATCTGGAATCTCTTCTTTGTAGACTATAACAAAAAAACAAATATCATATAAATAAAAGCATAAGTATACATTTTGTGAATATAAATGTAAAATAACCATCACCAATGTACTATTATTTATTTATTAATTATAATAACGATGTTATAGAATATCTGTTTTTTTTTTAAATGTTTAAACTATTGTGATAAAAATGAAACATAGGTAAACAGTAACACAAAAATAGCAGTTAGTTTTGAATACAATTCTTAATTCTGTTGTTGAGTAGGTACATCAAATTAAATGGATGTTGACAATGTATTATGTATATTGATTAACCATAAAATGTATATTATTTCTGTACTCTATAATAAAGAGTAGAATATTGTAAACTGTAATGTATTATTTAAATCTCTAACTTTGCATATGTAACAATGCCTAAGAATGTTGTTTTGGATTAAATTAAAACTTAAATAATTATGATTTATGAACATAACTAATAGCAGTATCAAATTGCATTGATCCCCTGTATGGCTATGGTTGTAATATACAGACTAATAAAATATACCTAGGTAGTATTGATAAAATAACTTTTATAATAATAAAGTGACACACTACAGTAATAAATTCAGTTAATACAGTCTTCTACCTTACCGTATAAACATTTATGTTAGTAGAAACAGTTTTCAGATGTTTTTCCAAATAGAATAATCTCCTAATTGGCCTGGATACATGCATACATCAGTTACTGTATCTTGCTGACTATAATTGGAAAAAAAAAAACAATTATATTAATTAAATTATTTTGAAAATTATATCAATAGCTCAGTATTATATTAAAATTCAATGTAAATAGAAACACTATAATACAATACTTACATTATTTGAGTTATAAAGATTTGAATACCGCCGTGAAGTTGGCCCTTACACTTACTTAAAACAAGTTTTGCATATTGTCAAAATTTTGCAAGTAATTAGCAAGAATTTGCAAGTCCAGTCCCAGAATTTGCAAGTCTATAACAAAGAAGTTTTGAGGGGTGGAACCAAAGAAGGGCTAACTTCACGTAGCCCTTACTTGTTATCCGAAACTTTCGAAATTGGTATCAAAACACTCGTTATAATTAGCAAGAATTTGCAAGTCCACTCCCGGAATTTGCAAGTAAAAAATCTCACCCCTACGAATTTTCAAAGTTTTCACCCCAGCCCTTACTTGTTATCCGAAACTTTCGAAATTGGTATCAAAACACTCGTTATAATTAGCAAGAATTTGCAAGTCCACTCCCGGAATTTGCAAGTAAAAAATCTCACCCCTACGAATTTTCAAAGTTTTCACCCCAGCCCTTACTTGTTGTCCGAAACTTTCGAAATTGGTATCAAAACACTCGTTATAATTAGCAAGAATTTGCAAGTCCACTCCCGGAATTTGCAAGTAAAAAATCTCACCCCTACGAATTTTCAAAGTTTTCACCTCAGCCCTTACTTGTTGTCCGAAACTTTCGAAATTGGTATCAAAACACTCGTTATAATTAGCAAGAATTTGCAAGTCAAAAATCTCACCCCTACGAATTTTCAAAGTTTTCACCCCAGCCCTTACTTGTTGTCGGAAACTTTCGAAATTGGTATCAAAACACTCGTTATAATTAGCAAGAATTTGCAAGTCCAATCCCGGAATTTGCAAGTCAAAAATCTCACCCCTACGAATTTTAAAAGTTTTCACCATTGCGGCGTAGCCCAATGTTAAGTAATTTTAATTGAATGCCTAATAATTATTATTTATAAACAGCTATCCTATACTTAGAATAGCCTATTGTGTATAGACACAATAAAACAATGAAAACCATACTTTCGCAGTTATACTTAACGTTCACTAGTTTATTTTTAATATAATTTAATATACTAGGTGACAAGGCTGGGCAAGTTAATGATTTTTTTTAACTCAGTTAAGTTAAGTTAAAAAATTTTTGTTCAATTAAATTAATAGTTAAGTTAATTTATTTTTTTAATATATCAATTAAGTTTAAAGTTAAGTTAATAATAAAAAAAAAAATTCATTGAAAAGGTTTTAAAATAAGTGAAAATCACTTGTATAGTAGGTAATAATGTAATATACTAATATTAATAATATATATTAATATGATGTATATAATTTAAAAACTGTTGTAGGGCTGTATCATTTTATCACTCTATTTAATATTTATATTTCATTCTGGAGTCTGGGTTGATTTACATTTTAGTTTAAATATCCTTACTTTATTGTTTAACCTTTACAATTCAAAATTAAATAACTCAAACATTTAAAGATGAGGTATAAAAAAAAACTAGTAACTATATTTTTTACTTATACCTATAACTTTTATTTTTTAAATATTACAAATATTATATTTGTATATAAATATAATATAATATAGAAATATATTTATTTATATGTAAGATTTGTACTTTGCTGCTGGTTTATTCAAAGTATTAAAATTAACTTAATTGGTAATATTAAAAAGTAGAAGTTGATTTTAAGTTAACGTAGATATAAATGAGTTAAGTTAAAGTTAAGTTAATTAAAACAGCGAACTAGTAAGTTAAGTTAATAAGTTAAAATTAACTTAACTTTTAACTTATTAACTCGTTAATGCCCAGCCTTGCTAGGTGAAATATATTTACAATTTTATGATGTTTAAAATACACTTTCTAATATTTTGGGAATGAAATAAGTTCATTTAACTTTAATTCTACTAGATTGTATAATAATAACGTTTATATTTTCTCACTTTTTTGTATAATATATATTTATCTATATGTATTTGTGTGATAAGGTTATCTAATAACATTTATTTTACATTTCAAACATGTGTACAAATATTAAACTATCATTACACATGTTACGTAACTGACATCAAACAATTTGTAACTGAAAATTTTCCAAAAAAAATCAACTTTCTTCTCGGACAGTCAACTTAACATAGCTATCAGATTTTGTGATATAGTCTCCGAAATGCTAATTGATTGCAATTAACATGAAGATTGAACATTCAAGTACTACTTTTTTACTGCTGGACTTGGTGATGTTTGAACATTAAAATATTTTTTTCAGTAACCAAACTACACTCTTTATTACTAGCGTTTCCAATACCTTTGAGTTATTATGTAAAAGTGATTCAGTATTAGTAGTACACTAGTACCTATTACATATTGTATTTATCACAATAAATATATATAATTTATGTATTTTGTATTACTAAATCTTTACTAGTGTAGTAGTATTGTGGTTTCTACCATATTTAAGTTACTTGTTTTAAATGGTTCAATAAATTATAAAGCTCTAACGACCGATACAAGTAGTAGGATCATTTGCCGTATAGCACAAATACCTTGAACTTGCTTGGTGTATTATGAAAATATGATTATTTTTGCAGAAATACTTATTGTTGATGGTTTATTAAAAATTATTACAGTTGTATATTATTTAGATAAGTATAAAATTATTTTTATTGTTTGTTATTATTTTTTATAAATCGTTTGACAATTGAAATAAATATGATAACATTTTATGGAACATAGTCTTAAAAGAGAGGTCGGACAACTTCTTGCCGCTGGCTGATTAAAAATTAAAATTATTGATCATAATAGAAATAAGAAGTATATTAATATATTATTCTATCTATGATTAGAATGCTTAATAAAGGAAAAACATATATTACATATCTATAAATTTATATATATTATATATCCCTTTTGAAAACTTCCGTCTCGAGCTCTACCTTTGTTAGTGGATAACCATGCTAAGATATATTTTATTTTATATTTATTATAGTATTGTTTCCCTATGCTAAATGTTATTAAATAACCTTATCACACAAATACTTATAGATAAATATATATTATACAAAAAAGTGAGAAAATATAAACGTTATTATTATACAATCTAGTAGAATTAAAGTTAAGGGCTTGGGTGAAAACTTTGAAAATTCGTAGGGGTGAGATTTTTGACTTGCAAATTCCGGGATTGGACTTGCAAATTCTTGCTAATTATAACGAGTGTTTTGATACCAATTTCGAAAGTTTCGGACAACAAGTAAGGGCTGGGGTGAAAACTTTGAAAATTCGTAGGGGTGAGATTTTTTACTTGCAAATTCCAAGAGTGGACTTGCAAATTCTTGCTAATTATAACGAGTGTTTTGATACCAATTTCGAAAGTTTCGGACAACAAGTAAGGGCTGGGGTGAAAACTTTTAAAATTCGTAGGGGTGAGATTTTTGACTTGCAAATTCCGGGATTGGACTTGCAAATTCTTGCTAATTATAACGAGTGTTTTGATACCAATTTCGAAAGTTTCGGACAACAAGTAAGGGCTGGGGTGAAAACTTTGAAAATTCGTAGGGGTGAGATTTTTGACTTGCAAATTCCGGGATTGGACTTGCAAATTCTTGCTAATTATAACGAGTGTTTTGATACCAATTTCGAAAGTTTCGGATAACAAGTAAGGGCTACGTGAAGTTAGCCCTTCTTTGGTTCCACCCCTCAAAACTTCTTTGTTATAGACTTGCAAATTCTGGGACTGGACTTGCAAATTCTTGCTAATTACTTGCAAAATTTTGGCAACATGCAAAACTTGTTTTAAGTAAGTGTAAGGGCCAACTTCACGGTGGTGATTTGAATGTAGATGTTGTAGATAGCATGATGCATGAAGTTAACTTGTTTTTTGCAATGGTTTCAATTATTTGTGAATACATTGCACATAGAAATAATTACACTGTTATAAAAATATAAAATAAAATCTGTATAATATACAAACCGGTTGTATCCTATAACTATGAATACACAGTGGTCACCACAGTCGAGTCAATCGTCAATCAGTGAGTAAAGTGAAAAAAGTCGTCATACTATGACACTATTTTAAAATTGTATAATTTATGGGGCCATAACAATGTTACGGCCATATTCAAAAATTTATGAAAATATTAAAATGATACCAAACATGCGTACTCACTACTTTACTCACCTAAAGATGAGGACGCCTGTTGGTCAAATTATACGTTCGAATTTCAAGTCTATTAAGCATCATAATTCCACTAGATATTTGAAGTATTAATAAAATAGTCACTCATAATGTCTACAGTAAAATAAATGTCCAACGTTTGTTTAGGCGTTTGGTATTTTTTTTAAGATATTTTTGTATGAATGTAACTATTTTTTTTACAATAATTATTATTTTAATACAGTGTATTATAGTATTTATACATACATTTATAAAAAATATTTATCAATGACTAAAATAGCTCCATCTGTTGTAAAATAGACGATTGTCGTATTCAATTTTATTTATAGCCAACAATCAAAACATAGATGGCACAAGCTAATTAAAAATAATGTAAATTATTAATAATCCTAAACCAATAAATCCCGTTGTTAGTGCGTGTTCTATAATTTCTATAAGTTCAACATATTATTTTGTCACTCTAAACAGTCAGGCGACTGTCGAGTAAAAAAAAAAGTACCTAAATACGAATCAAAAAGGTACGGAAGCGTTGAAGGGCCAATCTTATGTTTTTTTTTATCTAATTATTATATAGATTATCATAACTCATTATTATCAATTAAAACTCGTAATTATCACATAACGCAACTCAAAATTACGCACTGACACAAGTCGTTATTATGGATTATCACAACTTATTATGAATTAGAAATTAGAATTCGTAAAATAGAAAAATTTTGGAAATGGGGTTTGTGGGTGCTTTTAAATTTTTATAATCGATTCAAATTGTCACTAATCATATTACTTACTACTTTACCATGGACTTGAACAAAACTATTAAAAACTATTTTAATATGGGACAAAACAAAAAAAAGTTTTATGGACATTTGAGATCTGTGTTTTGTTTATGTTTCAATAATATTAGGTATAGCCAGGCTGCCAGATCCTTTCTTTCATCAATAGAAGGGGTTTATATTGTCAAGTTCTAATCATTTTAATTATTATTTAAACATAAAATATTGGTCGGTCGGTTGATTCTTCTATTATTCTATCTCTATGATACGATTTATTTTATAAATTATTTTATCATACAGTACACCTCAAATAGTAAACGAATTATGTATTTTATTAATTTAGCATACAGATTTGAAGGTATTATGTATAGGCAAACCTACCGCACATTCAATATTTTCATGATTTTCTATTTTCCTCACAAAACATTGCATATATAAAAACTGCCGACTCATTTATAATTGTGTAAGTGTCCAAATTCTGATTTTTTTATGAATTTTTGTCCAAAAACTTAACTTATTATTACGTATTTGTATTATTAGTATTTCAAGTTGAATCTCAAAATCTATAGTTGAATATCATAATAACAACATATTATATCATGTGTTAAATAAAGAGTTGTAAAATGCAAAGTTTTAGAAAGTTATGTTATACAATATAAAACTTTTTTAAATATTTATTTTATTTACTTATTGCAAGTCTGCATATTCAACATTAGGTATTTAGGACAATTTCTTTAATGAATCTGGTTTCGAAGTAAATAATTATATTTTTCAGTTATAAAAGTTTAACATTACCCTAAACGGTATAATAATACTGAATCTTCTACATTTTAATTACCAAAAGCAACAAAAAAACTATGAAAAATTACGACTTGGTACAATTTGTAAGAAATATATTCGCAAATTGCAAACGCCAAAGTCATATAATATTCTATGTAAATAAAACAACTATACATTACTTATTATACGATTTATACGTACAAATTACAAAAGGTATACCTTTTCAAAAGTGTAAATATTCTTAAAATTTCGTAGTGTGTTTCATCATTATCTATGAGTAGGTACTATTATTACTTATTAGTACTGTATATTTCCATTAAATTGTTAAATTTTAGGAAGGTATTCATATTTAGTAAAACACTAGGTATGTATAATATCAATATATTATCTTATTCATAATATGAACGTCAATACGTCATGTACAACTTACTAATAAATGATTAAGACTTTGGGTGATTAAAGCAGTTTTTTCTACGCATCGTTTAGACATTTTTGTCAAAAATCGAACGGTACCAAAACCAAAGGAATAGGACGTTTTGTTGGGAAGTTATGATTTTATTATAATATGTAAGCAATTTCGTTGTATATATGAGATAGGTACGACCATCATTTTAAAAATGTACAACGCAGTCAGTCGATCACTCGATCGTAAGCCATACAATTTTTAATAAGTCGTTTTACTCTAGCACTATATTTTGATCCTTAATTAAGTAAAGCTTTATTAACTATTTAGTATTGGACTCCATCAATAAATTAAATTCATTAACCAAAATTGCGTTGATATTTGGTTTTCATTCCTAAGAAGAACCGACTACCAAACAATTAAACAACCGTACAAGATCTGACCGGAACGGGATATATCAGTATTAAATATCAACTAGGTACCTAGGTATCAACAATTGTTCATATAACCGATGAACTTTGAATTTCAATCATCAAAATTAATGATATATACTCTTAAAAAATGCTTATAATTAAATGTATATTGTTGTGAATGTATAATACTAATAAAGAAAATACACATAGCTTTGTACAGCGGTACCTCTATTTATAACTTTTAATAAACAATGTAATATGGATAATAATAAATTCCATTTAAATTATGGTCACCGGGTCGGTTTGTTGTATAGTGTAATGGTTCATTGTATATTTGTGTAACTGTGTGTTAAATCATATTAGTGTGAGTGAGCATATTATATCTCACTGATATACATTTAAAAGTAACAATTAATTATAAAATTATTTTTACGCGAGTACAGAATTTTCGATTGCTGACTGACGACTGCACACTGCTGATCGAGTACAATTGTACAAACGCTACATATTGCAAACTGTAGTCCTTAATCCTTATTAAGACTTATAATAGTGCGTCATTCCTTATATTTGGCATTTGCAATGTTTACGTTTATAATTTTTGTTTAAAAATTCAAACTTTTAAATAATGAGTTCTAAAAAGCCAAAAGGTAGAGCTGCCAAAGAACGTGAAAAAAAATATTAAATTACAAATTGCAGCCTGTATCTCTTTGAATAATCAGTGATTAAGTATGAGACCATTGAGACCCACACTATATTATAAATAATAGATGTATTTTATTCAACTTTTTTCACACACTGATACATATTGTAATAATAATTTATTAATGCAGGGATAGTTGTATAGATAACATTTACAATGAAAATTTCTTCAAACAAACATTGAATATTTCGAATCAATAAATAAAAATTTAACAGATGTCGAATATTTTTCAAAAACAAAAAGAAAATTAGACTTTGCTTTATAATTATTGTTGGTTTATTAATATTCAATAGTCTTTTCGATGGTAATAATTTGTAACGACCACGTATATATAGCGCCTAAAAACATCGCTACGCGCCGCCACCGATAATATACCGTTCGTAATAATTACGCACCATAACGACGATAGATAGAGCGCGTGAGCGAACACTTTTCGCAACCATATCAATGTCCATCAAAAACATGATTAATTCATACAAATATGCAAATATGCATAGTTATGTAATTAATTATACACTCATTATGTGTATACAAGATGACAAATTATAATTACATTAAAAATCTTAATAAGAAATAGGTATAAATGTAGTATTACATTTATGCATAGCTAATACAAATTTCGGCATCATAACATGCAGAAAAGAGCAATAATCGACACCGAGGACCGAAGTTTTACCGAACGCCGTTTCTATGTGCAAGTTTTCCGTGTGCAAGTGAAGTGAAGCCGTCGCCGTCAATTGCCGTTCGTCAATAGTCGTGGGTACAGATCGATATCTGTACTGTCCGACTAAACGGATTGTCGCCGCCGCTGTCAAGGAGTGCCGTTGCCGCCGTCGCTAGTCGTGGGTACAGATTTCGGTCTGTACTGTCCGACTAAGCGGATTGCCGCCGCCGTCGCTGTCTCCGTTTCGCCGTTACCGCACCGTTGTCGGAGGAAAAGTGTGAGAGTGAGCGACAACGCCGTCCCACTATACTCCAAATTGTGCCGTGTTAGTGTTTGCCGTAGCCACTATCAAAGTACGCGCCGGATTAGTATCACACTACCCTTTTATCACTGCCACGTGAGTTATATATATACAAACTACGCTTGTGAATTACAAATCGGTCTGTTTTATATTATATTCAAATATTCAACCGATTTTATTTTTTATTGTATTTAACTATATACAAACTACGCTTGTGAATTATAAATTGGTCTGTTTTATATTATATTCAAATACGCAACCGATTTCATTTTTATATTTAACTGTATTGCAAATAGTAATAATATTACACTGAACTATACTGCAAATCGATCTTATCCATCATATGTCTAATTGTATTACGAATAATAATACCTTATATATTATATTCAATTACGTGACAAATTATTTATTAATTATATTTATATTATATACTATAAATGGTATATTATGTTTATATTGTATTCAAGACTGTATTTGTTAAATTGTTATAAAACATACGATTATAATTATATATGTTAATGAACTTATGATAAAGAAAATAAATATATATATGTATAACATATGAGTTCGTTACAAATTATAATATAATAATAGAATTATTGTACAATATAATAACGGCCGAATGCTCCCCTCCATAATAATTACTCTGGATCCGCCCCTGATATTCACAAAATGTATAAATAATTAAAAGTATTCTTAATTAATAATTGTCGTAGTTTTATTTATTACGATAAAATATAAACTAAGTACAATCGATGATTTCTGATTCCATCAAAAGTCACATTTACAAAAAAACAATCATAAATGTTATTTTTGGTAATAAGATTTTGAAGCTTTGAAGTTTTTTTAACCGAAACTTCCGCAGACAATTTGACAGACTTTTTTTAAAGTACCATTATACCACACTCTCCTACCTAAGTAACCTACCAACCATCGTACTATTAAGCATGTAAAAAGCAAAAAACACATTTGGAAGAAAAAAATTTACAAAAATCACTTTTGAGTTGAACTGCATTCGTTCCAATATTTTATATTATTTTCATCCATTATTTATCTACTTATCTCTTAAACCTCCAATAAACACATACAAGTAGTATAAGTATAGGTAAAACAAAATTTAATTATATTTATTTTTTTATAATATACAGCGTTTAATTGTTTCATTTTCATTGTTAAAGAAAATTATTGTACAATTTGTACATGTTATCTAAACTCAAGTATTGAGTTTATATATTATTCACTATATTACAGTGAATTTACATATTATCAAAATTTTAGGTAAGAACATTATCTTTGTTCTCGCGTTAGTTTTTAATGATAATTAACTGAAAAATTTAAATATCGTAACTAAACGCTTGAGGCGTGAAAACGACATCGACAACACGATAATTATTATTATTATCGATAACGTTGTTGGCTGGGAGTGAGTGGAGTGGTGGCTGCATCGTCGACTGCTACAGTCGGTAGGTAATTACTAGGTTTTTGTAGTCTAAAAATATTTTAAATATTTTCATACATTTGCGTGTTGCGACACCGTCAGCAAATACTACTCACCATTCTACCCGCCAAGACAATATTATCATAACAAAACGAAATTATTTGTCCGTACTCTACACGAGAATGATGTAATAATATAATGAAATATAAATTATAAAAGTGATTTAATTCAGTTTAAAATGATTTTTTTTCAAACTAAATTTGTCCGGCGAGTACGTCCGATGCGATATATATTGTTTTGAATAAATGTTACTGTATGAGATTAAAATGTAGCTGAGCGGAGCGAATTGGGCGATGTCAAAAATATTTGTTATTAGCTTATTACGTTGATATAAATGAATTAATAATTATAGCATATTGAATTCAAGAATGTATTTTTTTGTTTTGGGGGCTAAGCCCTATGCACGATACGTCGATACGACTGTGTATAAATTAATTCTGTTAATAATAAAATATGTAAAATCAGGAACATTAATTTGATATTATAATATATTTTTTGTTTTTAAATTTTAATTGTCAAATTGTTCATTTAATTTGTTCGCGATTATGTATTACAAAGTAGTACAGATGTGAGAGTTCGGTAAACATAAGGTAAATTCCATTATTCGAATAATTCAAATTGAAACTGTGATGCAGATTACCAAAGTTAATACATTTTAGATGTTTGAAATGGTATTTTTCTAAAATATGTCGTAAAAAAAACTATTTTTCCGGATTAAAAAAATAATACAATGTAAAATATTTTAAATTTCCGTGATATAACTTATTATGATTATAACAGCTAGATATTATTGACTACAAAAGTAAAAATAATAAATAAATATTGCAATTATCTTGAAAATAAATTTTAGATCCAACTATCTAATGTAATATTATATTACTTGGTACTTTATACACCACTGGTTATTATGTGATATAATGTAAGTAATATTTATTCGTGCATTATAATTTACTAAAATATGTACATTTCTTGTTAAGAGAGGGCCCACATTAAGAAAAGGGCCCGAAAAATTGTAGGCACCCCCCTGAAATTCAGGTCTGCCCACGCCTATGACTAGGAACTACGAGTTTGGTAACTGGTAAAATCACTAAAATGTTATTATTTTAAAATAAAAATGAATGATTTTATAGAATTTGTTATATTATATTCAGCCCATATTACACGCTGTATCTAAATAGGTAAATAATAAATATAACTCGTTTAGTTTAGGTAAAATACAAATTAATTTTTATACATTCCTAATTACATTCTACTATTGTATTATTTTTGTTTTATAAATATAATACATTAGAATATCATACGATTTATGTATGATGAATGGCAGTGGCGGCTATCCTCAAAAAAATATGTGTTGCTGAAAATATTTCTGATGACCTACCACCCACCACAACCTACAAATATTAGTTATAAAATACAAATTACCAATATTCAATCAGTGGGTCATATATTTTTCCAATTTTTGATAATTTTGCATGTGTTGCTCAAGCAACACATAGACCATAGGATAGCCGCTACTAATGAATGGTGATTTTGACATAATATTATATTGATTATTTTAATAACAAAAACGCCAGGGGTGGATAGTAGCCAGTAGGCCCATAGGGAAAAAAATATTTTTCGTGTGGGCCACAGTCTGCGTATGATACAGTATACACATTGGTTTTTTGCAGAATAAAATATTGACCAAATAGGAATAATTTAAATTTAAAACTATAAATTATTATTACTATTATTCTTAACAATATGATGATACAAAGAGAAGTCGACAATTTGCTTGAGGAACTTTAACATAATATTTTAAATTGTTATTGTTAATCGAAGACCTAAATATCCGTCCGCGAACACCGCCCGTTCTATCACGATACTAAATACAAATTTGTCGAAAATGATTGGGTATTTAATATTTTAATTAATAATAAAGAATCTAGTTAACAAGTAGTGAGCTAGACCTCCAACTTTGGGTGTAAAATTGTTATATTGCATTAAAATTTAAAAACTAATGTAAGTACTAAGTATATAGTATAATATGTGTAATTATTATATTATATTATAATTATTATTGTATAATATATCGGCTGGTGTATTATTTTTTTCCGCGGACATGCAGTTGCATGTTTTATTTGGTGGTTTCCTGTAAAAACAGGCTAAAGTGAGGTTCAAATAAATCCATTTCATTATTGTTATGAAAAATGAATAATAAAAATATTACGCTTATTATAGCACATATCTTTCACAGTATATATTATAATATTATGCGTTTTACCCAGCACTACGAAAACAATGTTATTGGTGATATAATGTGGATACAATTGCCATGGGCAGACGAGTAGAGTGTGCGATACGCTGGACATATTATTATAAATAATTATTAATAAATGTTCATTATGCATAGTACAACACGTCTCATCGTCTCATGGTTATCACTGACAATATTATTGTTCGACTAGCTGTGCTTGTAAACTTCGTTGTCCCTGCATCCGTATAAATTTGATTGCCTAATGCAAACATTGAAACATTAAGCGAGAGGATAAAAACTATTTTTGGTTTTCTGATTTATATTAAAATATAAATTATATTTCCGACATATCAACTTTACATTAATGTCCCGCCCAGCATTGCATTTTTTCAATCTATTAACCGATTATGTATCATACGTTAAAAATAATCTGTTATTAGAATAATCGATTAAATAATCGCACAGCCCTAAAATACTCCAAAATAATAAAGAGGTAATATATTGAGGTCATTAATGTGGATAAAAATTATGATATCATATCTATCAAAATCGGTTGAGTATTTCAAAAAAATTATATTTATTAAAAATGTTCTTTTTGAATCTAAGCTTTGAAAATGGAATACAAGATTTCCCTAAGTTATACTACATTTCACATAAAAAAAAACCTTACAGGAATATAAAATTAAGTTTTTACGAGCGTTTGAAATTATCAATAGAAAAAAAGTTTAAAAAAGCGGGTAAGTGAGTATCGCTCTGCTGTACATTAGGGGGTGGGGTGGACCTCGGACTAGGGTAGGTTAAATTTGAATGCAATGATAGGTATCATTGTATACGAAAAACGATTCTGAACGGAGATGATTTGTCAGTCTAGGATATGTTAATATATTACAAATTCGATTTCTTCGAAAACTGGTTTTGCGTAAAAATTCCCGTTTTTCTGTCACTTTTTTTTTGTTTTTCTCGATTTTTTTGAAAACTGTTGGAAAATGTTTACTTTTAACCTCTATAATGCACCAAGGATATCCACTTTGCCACCGAAAACCACCCCCAAAGTTTGAAATTGAAGCATTATTTAAACTAGTTATGCTGTACACAGACACAAAAAAAAAAAAACACATCATTGTAAAATCAATACATTCATCACTCCGTTCAGAATCTAAAAACATTGGAAACTGAAAATGTCCGTAAGCAGCTCAACACAAGTAAAAATATTTTGAACATTTTATGGGGTATAGGAAACGCTAATACAAACATTCAGTGCAAGTTTCATGCATATTGAGAATTTTAAAATATTCCTCCCGAATGCACCAACTAGATTCACTTTCCCATCGAACAAGATACTGTTGAAGAAAATCCTGTTTCGATTTTACTGCTCACCCCCAAACGGCAATGACAGACACAAAAATATAATACTTCATAATACTATTATATAATAATATTATCGATTAATATAATATTTAAAATCACTCGAGCTGATAAGGTAATACCTATTTATGCATTATATTTATTATATTTTTATGTTTTTTCGTATACTATATATTTTTAATTTCTAAAATATTATCAGGCCATTTAGTACATTATTGTAACAGGCCACCGGGATTTGTCCCGGTGTCCCGCCAGGCAAGTCCGCCCCTGGCCATAGCCCATAGCCCCCCCCCCCCCCACAAATAAGATAATAATTTATTACAATATAGTATTTACTCATACATTTTTACAAACATAATTATAATGTTATACATTTTTTTTTTATCTCCACAAGCTACAGACTTCTTGTACCTATTATTTTCATTTACATTTTAAGCTGATAAGAATTAATTATTTTATTTTTTTGAAATATTATAATATGTTTCTTGTATTTATTTTATATGATGAAAGTAGTACTCTAAAAAAAAAAAATAAGTTTCATAAAAATCAGAGGCCCTCTAATAACGGAGGCCATAGGCACTATATCTATTATCCTGCCTAATAGTAAATAATATGGTCCAGGGTGTGTGGAGACATTAATATAATTGTTGACTGCAATGATTAACATTTTAGATACGTCGATATGGTCATAATGGTTTTTTCTTCGGAAATGGTATCCCTGACCATTGACAAAATATGGACAATTATAAATATACAGTACAATAAATTATTATAACCGAGTTTTATGCTAAAAAAACGATAGTGGGGACGAGTTTTTATTTTGCTTAGCGCTCAGCAATCAATCGTCACTCTTCAGCTAGTCTTCGAAAGGCCAACAGGCAACTTTTTATAATAATTATTTGAATTATTATTTGTGTTCTATAAGTTGTAAGTATAGTACTTTCAAAATTGTATTTCCTAATTGTTTTAAATTAATAATTGTTTGTATGGATATTATACGTTGCTACGGGTTTTAGATTTTAACTTTTATTTTTTTTATGTATGTATAATTTATTGACGTTAGCAATGCATGTATAATATAACATAATATAACATTTTTTATTTTTATTTTTCAATACGGAAAATAAAAATTCTAAAGAGCCAATTTGTAAATTTGATTTCTAGAAAACTTGATTATAAAAAACATTTATCTAAGCCAAGTGGTTTATTTTTTAATTGTTTATTGTCAAAATTTTTTGAAGTTGCTTATTAATTTTAATGATAAGTATAAATTGAAGTAATTCAGATTTTAATAACAACCTACTTAAAAATGCTCATAAGAGTTTCCAAAAAGTTACAATAGCTTTTTTATTTTATTATTTTTATAATTATATTAAAGTGTGCGTTTGTCATCACATTTTGTGGCAGCAAAAATGCTTCGATTTTCTTTAACTTTAACAGTATCTTGTTCGATGGGAAAACAAAAAAATTAAAGAAAAAACGGGAATTAGGTATTACGTAAAATCAGTTTTTAACAAAATCGACAAAAAAACGATATAATAAATCTCACCAAGTCTGCAATATGCAATATCATCAATATCGATAAAAAATCCCTTGAAAAATATGCTGCCTCTTAAAAATTGCCGCTGTAGGCAAGTGCTTATTGTGCCTGCATATAAATACGCCACTGTAAACACCGCCATAAAATTTTCAAAATATTTTGACTTATTTTAAGCTATTTACGGATATATTCAGTTTCCAATTTTTTTTAGGATTTTTATCTATAGATGTCAATAAAATTGTATTCGTTGGGTAAAATAGCTTGAAAAACTTTAATATATTATTATAATGGCAGTTGAAAAATATTAAAAATACATAGGCACAATTTTTTTTTATTATTATTTAAAGTTTGCATTTTGACAAAATGTATCAAATTTAAAAATTTAAAAACAATTCTGTATTTAAAAATGTATAAAATGTTCAACTTGTATAGCTGAGGATTGAAAATTTAAAGCAATATTCAATGTAAATTATTAATTCTGTAACCGAAAGATCTAAAAATATACAAAAACACAGTTTTTTTAAATATTTATTTTATCAGTGGCGGCGCGTTTCATTGTCTACCCAAAAATATCAAATAATTTAATTTTAAGAATTAGTTGTTTATTATATGCTACTAGCTACTATACTATATTGTGTACAGTATGTGTGAGCAACGAATGTGATTCATACATTATTACTTATTATGTAAAATGTTATTTATATCTTATCTATACTGTAATCGCTGTTCCGTCGTCGCCGTCGAGGCGTCGAATCAGTCGAGACATGTTGAATTGTCTCATTACTCAATTATTTTAGTACATTTTGGGTTTTTAGCTAATACAATTTTTTTCGAATTTTCTGTAACTTTATATTAAGGAGTACCCATATTAATTGATAGATGGTTTTCAAAACTTAATGTGAAAATTTAAAAATAATAACGATAGTTTTCCTTTATGTAGTGTGAAAAATTAACCTTCTATCGGTCGCGCGGGGTAAATAATCTCCCAGTTTAAATATAGACCTCATTAGTAAATTCCCAAGATAACAATCATACCTAATATTTTGTTTAGCTGTTGTTATAATATTTATCTACATGTAACAATAAAGAAGAACTTGTTATATTAAATCAGTTGGCCTGAACTGTTCGCTAAAGTCGATTGTGTCGTGTTTGGAAATTTTTTACCCCGTGCGACCAATTATTGTAATTATATTTTTTTTTTCAAACAACATGGAAGAATTGCAACGTAGACGTATTCAACAGATGTTAGATGATGCTAGTGACGAGGAAATCTGGGGTGATCATTCTAGTGATGAAAATGAAGATGCTGATCAATCACAAGTTTCAAATCACGATACGGACACTGAACAGTCGGGATACTCGGATGAAGATAATGATATTGCACGTAATAATATTGAAGTTTCTGATGAAAAAAGTTATCATGAATCAGATGACGATTTACCTTTAGCTATGCGGTTTGTCAATTCGTATTTTGGTAAAGATGGTACTAAATGGAACCGTGAAAAACCACTTCAGATAAGACGAACATGTGCACAAAATGTTGTTACTGAGAAATCAGGTGTAAAAGAAACTGCGAGACAAGCGAAAACTATACTAGATTCATGGCATGTTTTTTTTCCAAAATGTATGTTGGAAATCATAGTCAAATGTACGAATGTATACATTGAAAAGATACGACCAAATTTTACGAGGGAAAGAGATGCTTCTGACACAAATATTGCAGAAATAAAAGCTGTCATTGGAATTCTTTATATGATAGGTAAATATTATAATTTTATGTTTTTATAAATAATATAGTTTTTTTTTGTGATAACCTAAATAGTAAATACGTATCATAATAATTATTTTATAATATAATACGATTCTATTATACAATATATAATAATATACCGTAAAGCGGGGTGATTAGGGTCTTTGAGGGGAATCGGGTCAAAAACTTTTTTTTATCGTATTATTGATTATAGAAAATTATGTATTTATCGTTATCAATTTTAGTCTTCACTGTTTAATAAACCGAAACATTTTCTGTACAATTTATGTTGCACAAGATATTGCAACACTGGTTTTATCATTAATTGATAACATCAAAACTGTAATCAACTTTTTCACTATAAGCCAAATCCAAAAAAACTCATCGTGACTCTACACTTAAAACGTAAGTATAAACATCAAATATATTTTATAATTATTATATGAGGTATCAATAGTGTAATTAAACGAATTTCGAATTCGTATTTGCAATATTTTTTTTATGCAAAACAAAACAAAAAAAAAAATTATTTTTTTAATTTTAATGAGGTGATTAGGGTCAATACAATTTGTGCATATTTAATTGTACAAACGGAGCAATTCCACACTTTAATAGCATATACTAATGAAATAACTTACTAATTACAATTGTATATGTATGCTACTTTTAAAATAATTTTTAATAGGTACAATTATGTGTGTTTTTAGTATAAATGGCACGTAAATACATTCCTGATCCAAGAAGTAAGAGGCATAGACATCACGACCAAAATGAAATACAAAATGCTCTTACTATTATTGAACAAGGAAGTTCAATCAGATCTGCTGCAAAAAGTACAGGGATACCATACAGTGTTCTTCAAAGGTATAACAGAAAAAAACAAATAAATCCAGACTTTAAAGTTAAAAAAATAGGGGGTCAAACAGTGTTGTCAAAAGATATTGAAATGTCTATTGTAAGCAATATTGTGAAATGTTCTGAATGGGGATATCCAATAACAGAATTTGAAGTAAGGTTGTTTGTAAAGTATCATTTGTCTGTTGTCGGCTGTACTGTCAAATCATTTAAAAATAACTGTCCTGGTGTTGAGTGGATTAAATCATTTATGAACAGATATAAACATATTATTTCTCAGCGCATGTGTCAAAATATCAAAAGAAACAGAGCAGCTGTTACTCCTGATGATATCAATAAATATTTTGATAATTTAACAATATCTCTCGAAAATGTGCCACCCAGCAATATCATAAATTATGATGACACTAATTTAAGAGACGATCCTGGAAGAAAGAAAATAATATGCAAGAGAGGAACCAAATACCCTGAAAGGGTCATAAATCAGACCAAATCATCAACATCGGTTATGTTTGCAGCTGCAGCTGATGGAACATTACTTCCACCATATGTTATATATAAAGCTGCTCACCTATATGATACATGGACAGTAGGAGGACCTCCTGGAACAAGATATAATAGGACGACTTCAGGGTGGATTGATGGAAATTGTTTTATTGAATGGTTTTCCACTATAGTTATTCCATATTGTAGAAGATTAAATGGGAAAAAAGTTGTAATAGGAGATAATTTGAGTTCTCATTTGTCTCCTGAAGTAATAAAACTCAGTGAAAAATATAACATAGATTTTATTTTTCTTCCTCCAAATTCTACACATATTACTCAACCATTAGATGTTGCGTTTTTTAGACCGTTAAAAGGTTCATGGCGAGCAGTATTGGATGATTGGAAATCAACTACTAAAAGAGGAATGAAGGCTGCTACAATACATAAAGACTGTTTTCCAGCATTGCTGAAATCTACTGTATCAAAACTTAATGATAAAAAAGCTCAAAATATTCTATCTGGATTTGAAAAAACAGGAATATATCCTATAAATAGAAACAGAGTTTTGTCTATGTTACCAAATGAGACTGAAAATGATACAAATACTAGTCAAATATCTGAAAATTTAACTAACTTTTTAAAAAAATATAGGTATTCAAGAAAATGTTGAAAAAAAAAGAAAAAAACGTTTGAAAGTTCAACCTGGTAAAAGTATAAAATCTCATGATTTAGATGAAGCAAGTGATATAGATGACCCAGATGAGTGTGAAAATAATGAAGACAATGAAAATGAAATACCAAAAAACAATGTAGGTTATACAAAAGAAAAGGAATTGCAATGTTCAAATTCAAACTCAAACAAAGCTGGTCAAATGCCTTTAGATATTCTTAAAGATAATATTGATGAAGGCACTTGGGTGGCTGTTAATTATGGAAGAAAAAAAGCAAAATTATTTTTTGGAAAAGTAACCAATGTAATAAGAAAAGGCTATATTTATGAAGGTTCCTTCACTAGACAAAAAAAAAGCACACTTCCAAAAATGCATGTATTTCCTGATGTTAAAGATTTCTGTGAATTTCTGATTGAAGATGTTGTCAGAATTGTGTCTCCGCCCAAATATTTAAGAAGAGGTGTATTAGAATTTGATACAAGCATTGATGATATTATTGAAACAATGAAATGACCTGGTTATTGATATTTTTTTTTTAAACTTTAGTTATATGTGAACAATTATTATTTTATTTATAATATTGCTAACCTACTGTAGTAAAATTTTGTATGTTAATGTTTTGTACAATATTTATTAGTGTTCCTACTTGCAATTACCAAGGCAGGTAATTATATAAGTTATATTGTTATTTTGAAGTTATCTACTAATTTATTTGAAGACTGAACTAAGGCCTAATCAGGGTGTTGTATTTTTTATTTATCTATGTTATTACTTTTACATTTTGTTTATTTAAGTTTCCTAGGCAGGTAATTGTATAAGTTATGTTATTTTTTTATAAGTTCCTTACTTATTCCAAGACTGAACCAATAATCAGGGTGTTGTTTATTTTTTAATTCATGTTTTTATTTTTGATTGGTTATTAATTTGTATTAAAGGTACCTAAACCTACTTTAATCTAACCTAGTTTTTACACAGATAATGTTAATTTTTTTTTTTGTTACTTACCTATCTATTAATTTTTATGGTTATAAAATATATATGATTCAAAAAGTTTATTTTAATTAGTATACTTTTTTATTAGAACTAGTAATAAAGTTACATCTATTCATAATATTAATGATGTATCTATTTATTGTGTTACTCTCTATTAGTGCTAAAATAATAATATTTTTAAAATTTCTTTTTTATCCTGTTGAAGTAAAACATTTTTAAAAACATATATAGTGACCCTATTCAACCCAGCTGTTGTATGAATAGATTTATAAGGCAAAATAAATAGGTGACCCTATTCACCCCAAAACAATATGAATAGGGTCAGATTTTTTAAAAAATATATATAAAAAACTACTTAAGTAAATGTATATTTTTACATTGAATACTATCAAGAGATATGTTAACTTTCATATAGAAAAAAAAATTTAACTTTTTTTTTAAAATGTACAGAGATATAACCAAAAAACCCCTGAAATTGACCCTAATCACCCCGTTTTACGGTATATATATTATATGTTATTTATATACCTAATTATAATTATATCATATTATATTTGATTTATCTATTTTTTTCGACTAGATAATTTATGTACCTTTATATACTTAGGTGCAATAAAATGTGGACACCGAAGTTCGGAGGATTTATGGAAAAATGATGGGACAGGAGCAAAACTATTTTCATGCGTAATGTCAGAACGAAGATTCCGTTTTATACTCCGTTGCATTAGATTTGATGACGTTCGAGGTCGAAGTGAACGACAAAAAATTGATAAAATAACACACATACGGACAATATTTGAAATATTTGTGAGCAGTTGTAAAACAGCATACTCCATGTCGGAATATACCTGCATTGATGAAAAATTACAAGCGTTCCGTGGAAAATGTTCATTTCGTCAATACATACCGAGTAAGCCAGCAAAATATGGAATTAAAATATTTGCACTCTGCGACAATTTAAATTTTTACACCGGAAATCTTGAAATATATGCTGGTACACAACCTGATGGGCCGTTCAAAATTGATAATGGAGCCGCAAGTGTTGTCAAACGGTTAATTCAACCGATTTCGAAAACTGGTAGAAATGTTACAACCGACAACTGGTTTACCAGTGTTGAGTTAGCTAACGATTTACAAAAGACACATAAACTGTCACTACTAGGTACTTTACGGAAAAATAAAAGACAGATCCCCCCCGAGTTTACTCAGACAAAACACCGAATTATAACATCTTCGTACTTTGCATTCAATAAAAATCAAACGTTGGTTTCATACATGCCAAAAAAAAATAAAATTGTTTTAGTTCTTTCAACAATGCATTTTGATAAAGCAATCGATAAAAATACGAATGAAGCAAGAAAGCCGGAAATAATTACTTTATATAATGCCACCAAAGGCGCTGTCGATAACATGGATCGCATGACAGAAAATTATTCAGTAGCTAGAAAAAGTTTCCGGTGGCCATTGACAGTATTTTATTCTATGCTAAACATCGGAGGTGTCAATGCTCAAATAATATATCAAGAAAACTGCCCACATAATAAAAAAACACGTCTTGATTTTTTGAAATGTTTATCTCGAGAATTGATGAAGGAGCAGATGGAATACCGCTGCACTATCAAATCATTACCAAATGAAATAAAAACTAAAATGGTAAAATATGGATTTAGTGTAAATGCTACAGAGGAATTTCAACGGTTTCGAAAATCAGGTAGATGTTCTTTTTGTGACAGAAATAAGGACCGAAAGACAACAAAAGTATGCACAAATTGTGCAAAACTTATTTGCCGTGATCATCTCATAGAAATGTGTCCAAGCTGCTGTGAAGTAATGATATAAAACGAGAAAATACGAAAAAACTAATATTAAATATAATGTAAATGCACTTCTATAATTTTTTGTTTTAATAAAAAAAAAAAAAATTAAAAAACATAATTTTGTATCTAACCATTAAAATGCACTTAATGTAAAAATTCAACAATACATATAATTTTAAACAAATAAATACAGTTGTTAAAAAAATACATACGTTTTGGAAAATTATTACCCCGCGCGACCAAATGTGAAAAAAAAACCGCGCGATCGATAGAAGGTTAAGTAAATATAGTTACTATAATATATTATAATCTCACTGTCGGTACTTTCACATGGGAGTATATTTAAAATGCTAAATATGAATAAACTGAATATTTAAATATACTTGTTTAACATTAAACAGTTTAATTATTCTCAAAATGTCATCACAATTTATAAGTACATGAATGGTAATAATTTAAAATAACAATGATATATACATTATTTAATACATTTTTAAAATTCTAGCCTTATTTAATTGATTATATTATAATAAAATAATTTTTAAAATTAAAGAAACATGGTACAACCACAAAAACAACAATAGCAGCAGCAGCAGCAGCCGCCGCAACAACAGCAACAGCAGCGTCCGCCGTCGACGTCGACGTCTCATAATTGGGACGACGACGACTTGTCACCATCACCATCCCCATCCTCCGACCGCTCCCAAAACCTGTCCGAAAGGGAGGGTAGAACCGGTAGAGGACGCACCGTATCCTCCGACCGCTCCCAAAACCCGTCCGAAAGGGGAGGTAGATCCGGTAGAGGACGCAGCGTATCCCCCGACCGCTCCCAAAACCCCTCTGAAAGGGGTCGAGGTAGAGGAAGGGGGAAAAATAAGCCAGGTCGTGGTGGTGGCCGCACCACCGTTCATATTGGGGAGGATGCAAACATGGTGTTGGTAAGTTTATTTTATTCCAATATAGAGATTAGCATTGCTCATTGCGCCCAGGCCCAGTCAGTACATCCCGACCAGGCCTTTCCCATATTAATTTTATAAAGTGTGCTGATCTCTATTATTTAATACTATGTATGACTAATACAATTTTACTGTATGTTTTTACAATTAAATAAATTCATCAATATGTTTACAGCTCCTCCAATATCTGCGAATGGTGCGACCTAGGAAGCCACGACCCGGCAAACATAAGAGGGAGATGCAGAAGCGAGGTGGTAGTGGTGGTGGCAGAGGAGGCAGAGGTGGCGGCGCTGGTGCTGTTGCATAATATTATATAAATTTATAATTATAAATTATATTATATAACACAAATTATTTACACAATATTATCGTTTTGCATTAGTATTATATATCTAGTGCTTGAATTGTGGGAAGGGGGATGGAATACTCATTCTTAAAATTATTTAAGTATACTAATCCCTTTTATAATTATATACTAACCGTTAAGAAATTCAAATATTCTAGTACACAATTTTTTATATTTCTGCATCCCCTTTTTGTTTTGTTCAATTCAAGCACTGAACACATCCTTCCTATACTAACTAGGTTTATGTTGCTAGGTCAGAGATTAGACACTAAATGTTTCTACTGACCCATAGCCAATGAACTTTTATGTCGGCAAACTATGATTTTTTTCTCTCTTTTGCATCTGGTTCATACATCTAGTGATAAAAAAAAGTAAAGAATTATTAAGTAAAAACTAATAATATAATTTTAAAATAATAACTCATAAATAATATAAATAATAAATAAAAAAATGTTAACTTCTGAGAGCAGATGCTCTGCAGGTCAATTCAAGTACACTGCATGATATTTCTATTGAAGTCAACCTGTCGACTATACCTAAGTATTACGGAAGGTTGATTACATTTTTGATGGAAATCAATTAATATTATTATATTAATAGTATATTAGTATTACATTTATAGGAATGTATTGTTGCTATAAACTTTTATACAAATACCAACTGGGCACCTTACTGTAGAACAGTGTGAATAGGTTTATGGTATAGCTTAAAATTAATGTAAATATTTGAAAATGTGATTTGCAAAATTACTAAATATAATAAATATTTATTATTTGTAAGTGGGTGATAACCAGCTAGTTCAATGAATTTCTTAGTAATAATATGATCAAAATTGTGCATCTGTACCATCTAAGCAGTTAGTAGATAAAAATTGACAACTACCGTCTAATATAGATTTATTCAATAATTTTTTTATAAGCCAACTGATTGTAGATATAATATAAAATGTTTAATTCATGCATACACATAAGATCTTGCTTTATTGTTTCCAAAATCACAGAATCAGTTTTTTTTTAATTAAAGATTAAATAAAAATTTATAAAAATAAAATAATCTGTTCATCTAACCTGTTATTTCCAGTGAGGATTATGTCAAATCACTTCACACACTTTTTACAGTCATGAGTATAATTCCAAGTTTGAGTTGGATGATGGATCAGTCAAATTGTTCAAGAATACAACTGAAGCATCCTAAATAATCTTCAGTTTCTTCATTGTAAAATGCACAACGAGTTATATTTTCATGATCACCAAAAGCACTGTAAAAATAATTACATGATTATTTATATATTAAAATAAAAAAGTTAAATGACAATTGATATAAAAACATTAAAAATCTTTAAAAAAAAAAAAATTAAAAACCAAGTAAGTAATATATTTTACAAAAGTTTGCCTAATTCAGTAACTAAATCTTAAATTTATAATATCTATATAAGTTTGTGCATACATTCAATAAATAATATTATAAAACATAAAATTAAATTAAATAGGCACCTCACTTTAAGATATTATTGGGTTCTGTGTTGATGTAGGCAAACAAATGGAATAAATTAAATGACTTACAGCAATAAATATGTTCTCAAATTTTAACCACACTAGTAATCAAAATACATTTTCATTTAATTGTAAATATTGGTTAATAAAAAAAAAAACATTGTATGAGTTCCAGTGGTTATGTAATAATGTTAAAAAAGTATCACCAACAAAAGATGATAGAATCACAAATACTGTTCAAATTATAAATATTATAGTTATTTCATAAATCTAGGATAATCATTAGCTACATATAAATTTGAAATCATAAAACACAATTGACAGACACTGAGACACAGCGAACACAACTTGTACAGGTACGAGACTGGTGAGAGAATGAACAAAACTGAATGACATTGAAACTTCAAAGGTAGGAGGGAGACGGAGAAAGGTAGCCTGCATGAATGTTGTACCTATCGTCTGGCGCAATAGGGCATAATAAGTACATGAAATAATAAAACCTATAAATATAGCAGGGACAATGAGACACCTGGAATTTCTAGTTTAATTTAAAAATATTGGTAATACACGTTAAAATGTGTTTGTGTCGGTGCAAAAACCCAGCCTACAACGCACGTGTAGGTAATTATCTAAAATAAATAAATTATATCACTAAATCAGCCACAACAAATTGCATGACAAGCAAAAGTTAATCACGTAATCGTTAAACTTTATAGTCTATTTTCTCCATACAAATACTCCCTACAAATGTTACTAAAAACTAGTACATAATAACCATGGGTGAGGTATAAACAATATTCCATTTAACCTTTAGTGGACACACCTGCCCTTTCCATTCGTGTAGGTTTAAAAGCGTGAGCTCTGCCGGAACATGTTCAAATATTTTTTCCAAAATACGCGGTTTAACGGACGGCCGTCTACCGGGCATACCGTCGCGCGCGCGGTACTTACTCAATTTCGAAAATTCATATCTCGAAACTGGCCAAAGTGTTCCCTTAGATATTTTAACACTTTGTTAAACATCACCTGCCCTTTCCATTCGTGTAGGTTTAAAAGCGTTTCGTATTTTTTTCATTTTTTCGTTTTAACCTATGAGCTGTCTACCGAGTGTATGATTGGATGGTACTTAATTTCGAAGTGTATATAGGCACCTGTAGTCTAAGTGTCACATAAATAAGGGTGGATCTAGCAAATACTAATGGTCGGGGCACTTTATAGGAAAAGTTATATAATATAGATAGTGTCCCTCACCAAAATAAAAACAATATTATATTATATTTAATTATATAATAATATAATATATTATATTTAATTATAAAATAATATAATATATTAAATTATATAATAGTTAATTATATTATATTATGTTTTATGATATTAAACTTTAATATATTTTATATTGTATGGTACAATAACTCTATGTTTTATAATGTTTGATGAATTTAAATTAATTAATTAATTAATTATTTAATTAAAATAATAACTTAGCGTCGAATGTTTTGCTATTTTTGTTTTCGATTCGCTTTTGTGGTAGCACTGAATCGGATAGCAATTATTGTATACAATTATTTTATTATGGTATTTTTGAATTCGTAAATGTTAAGGGTTTGGGATACACTGGGCCTCTTATCTATTGCTATTGGATTATTGCTAATGTAATCCTCGTAGATTTCACCTATGCGCCCACATTGTCCGCGATCCGACGAAGTCGGATTGCCTACCTGGTAGATTTAGTTGCGTGTAAATTGATTTATACTATTAATATCTTGGTAATGTATTTAACATTCAAAAACGCAATTCGGCTTTAAATATTCTACAAACAAAACATTTATCGCCTAACGACGTCAGGAGGTAGGACAATCCGCCGTAGGCGGATTGCATTGCTGGGTATCGATTTACACCGGTTTATGATCAACGAATAGACACTCAAAACAAAGATTCGACTTCCACGTTTTTACGTACCAAACAACACCTGACTAATGACAACCTGTGGCACGTGAATAGTGAAATAATATACCGTAATTTGAGTATTTACTATTTTTGAATATTCAATGTTGTTATTTCATATATTGCGCTCACATTGTCCGCGATCGGACGTAGTCGGATCGCCTACCGGTCAGGTTTATTTGTGCACTGTAAATTCAATTACACAGGTTGATAATTGACAGATAGACATTAAAATTAAGGATTCTACTTTAACCTTTTCATTTACAATGCAGCTGTTGGGGCCGAAGAGGATGTTTAAATCAATTATAACCCGTAGGTACTTCGGTAAAAGTATATTTTATTTATTACGCGTAAAACACAAATATTTAAATTACTAATTAATATTGTTATTAATATAAATTTTACACATGACAATAATATATAAGTGTGAACGCTTCACTAGCTATGACGCTACTACTGCAGACACCAGACCCAGGTCCGTCGTTATACGGGTGCAGTGTTGCCAGATGAAAATTCAATAAATCTCGATAGTTCCATTCAAAAAATCCTCAAAAATCCCCAGTAAAAAATTTGACGTTTGTAGTTCATCATTATCTTCTTCACTACTAATTAGTAATTATTATTATTATATAGGTATATACAGGTACGCTTAGTAAGCATAATTAATTAGTTAATTTACTATGAACCATGCAGTTGTTTCTTTTAGATTCTGAACGGAGTGATGAATGTATTGATTTTACAATGATGTGTGTTTTTTTTTTTGTTTTTGTGTCTGTCGACAACATTTGGGGCAGTAAAAATGCTTCGATTTTTAACTTCAGCCCCTCTTTGAAAAGGAAATCGGATCTAGTTGGTACTTTGTGGGGGTCAAAAGTTAAAAATTTTCAATAGTTTTTAAGTGAGTCGGGAAAAACCTTAAAAAAATGACGGAAAAACGGGAATTTTTACGCAAAACCAGTTTTCGCCCAAATCGAATTTTTTATTTTGCTATAACTCAAAAACTAATAGATGTAAATACTTGAAATTTTCACCAAATGTTTATATTAGCGTTCTCCATACACAGTTACATTTTCAAAGAATTTTGACTTTTTTTGAGCTATTTATAGACAATTGAAATTTTTAATTTTTTTTAGTATTTTTTTTTAAAATAACGATAAAATTTTTTTGGCCGGCCAGAAAATCTTGAAAATTTAATACAAGGTTTCTTATAAGTTGTTCTTAAAGTGATAAAAAAAAATCCAAAATCGTTAGTCACAATTGTTTTTTATAAGTGCTTAAAGTTCGAATTTATACGAAATATGTCAAAATTGCGAAAATTTGCGAGTAATTTTGTGGTTGAAAAATCGTAAAATTTTTTTCTTTTATAACTAAGTTTTGAAAATTTGGTACAAGGTTCTCCATACATTTTTCTTTAAATATCTGTAAAAAAAACTATACCGGATTTAGACAAAAAATTTTTATGAGTGTTTGAAATTTAAATTTTTACAAAACCGTGTTAAATAATGGTTTAGTCTCAAATGGTTTTTGATATTTGTTGTTATTCAATCAGTATAAGTCGTAAATACTTGAAAATTTTACCAGTTATTGAGATTGCCATTTTCTTTACGTGATTTGATTTTCAAAATATTTTGACTTTTTTTGAGCTATTTATAGACAATTGAAATTTTCAATTTTTTTTTATTTTTTTTTTATAAATGTTGATAAAAAAAATTTAGCTGGGACAAATTATTTGAAAATTTAATTGAAGGGTCCACATAGCTTGTTCTAACTCTCATTCAAAAATTATAAAAATACATAGGCACAATTTTTTTTTATTAGCATTTGAAGTTCAAATATTGACACAAATTCGTCAAAATCATGAATATTTTTCACTATTTGGTAGTAAAAAATTTATAAATATTTTACTATCAATAGCTAAGAATTGAAAATTTAATACTATGCTGTCCATAAGTTAAGCTTAGAATAATTATAAAAAAGTTTGAGGATTATTCAATTTAAAAAATTTTACGAGTGTTTAAATTTTTAATTTTAATTTGAAATCAAAAATACGCGTGTAAAATTACGTTTTACTAATAAATAATTTTCGATTTTTGTTATTTTTAAAAAATTATCAAACGTAAGATCTTGAAGCTTTTACTTTAGTGTTTGAATTTGTGAATTTTTTTCAAAATATAATATATGACAATATTTAAATATAATATATCCCAGACTGACAAATCATCTCCGTTCAGAATCGTTTTTCGTATACAATGATACCTATCATTGCATTCAAATTTAATCTACCATAGTCCGAGGTCCACCCCATCCCCTAATGTACAGCAGAGCGATACTCACTTACCCGCTTTTTTTTAATATTTGTTGTTATTCAAATAGTATAAGTCGTAAATACTTGAAAATTTTACCAGTTATTTAGATCGCCATTTTCTTTACGTGATTTGATTTTCAAAATATTTTGACTTTTTTTGAGCTATTTATAGGCATTTTAAATAATCAATTTTTTATTATTTTTTTTTTATAAATGTTGATAAAAAAAATTTAGCTGGGACAAATTACTTGAAAATTTAATTGAAGGGTCCACATAACTTGTTCTAACTCTCATTCAAAAATTATAAAAATACATAGGCACAATTTTTTTTTATTAGCATTTGAAGTTCAAATATTGACACAAATTCGTCAAAATCATGAATATTTTTCACTATTTGGTAGTAAAAAATTTATAAATATTTTACTATCAATAGCTAAGAATTGAAAATTTAATACTATGCTGTTCATAAGTTAAGCTTAGAATAATTATGAAAAAGTTTGAGGATTATTAAATTTAAAAAATTTTACTAGTGTTTAAAGTTTTAATTTTAATTTGAAATCAAAAATACACGTGTAAAATAACGTTTTACTAATAAATAATTTTCGATTTTTGTTATTTTAAAAAAATTATCAAACGTATGATCTTAAAACTTTTACTTAAATGTTTGAATTTGTTTCAAAATAGAATACATGAAAATTTTTTAATATAATATATTAACATATCCTAGACTGACAAATCATCTCCGTTCAGAATCGTTTTTCGTATACAATGATACCTATCATTGCATTCAAATTTAACCTACCCTAGTCCGAGGTTTACCCCACCCCCTAATGTACAGCAGAGCGATACTCACTTACCCGCTTTTTATTTCTGTTGTAGTATTGTGTATGTAGTTTTTTAAACAACAGCAAATGAATTTATTTTTGACCTAAATGCAAGCTTAGAAATAATTATATTGATATATCTATACAATTTAATTTGAAATTAGTCATTACTTTTTTGAATATATCTAGGTATCAGTTATTTTAATATTTTAAGGGGAAACATTTATAGAATTGATTTATTAATAATGGAATTTTCTAAGTAAATTAAAAAAACACATTTATTTACAACCTATATTAATAATTTTTTTTTAATTATAATAAGAAAACAAATTAACTGCATTTAAATTATATATTATATCTGTGTAGCATAATTTAATAATATAATGACATAAAAACAATATTATATATTTATATGGTAAATTATATCAAATAAAATTATATAACAAATTAGTCTTTTTGTTAATCACTTTTATGAATTTTTCTTTAATGATAATTTCAAAATAAAATATAAACAACGTAAAGATCAATTTTTTCCAATTCCTTTTGGTAAATAGCATAAAATAACATTTGAATAACAAATCAGTCTATAAACTTAATACAATATAATAAAAACAACATAATAATCAATTTTTTCCAATTCCTTTTGGTAAATAGCATAAAATAACATTTGAATAACAAATCAGTCTAGACTTAATACAATATAATAAAAACAACATAATAATTATTTTTTCTTATTCTTTTTGGTACATAATAATATAGTATAACTAGGTGGGTAAGATTGAAAAATTGAATTTACATACTTTTATTGTACATACAACTATTAAATTTTTCTATCATACCTGGTTCTAAATCAAAATTATAGCAGGATTTATTTGTTGAATTTAAAAGATTTTTGCAATATAAAAGTCCACTTAGAACTTCTGTGGATAAACGATTTCGGCTTTTAGTTTTGTTTAAATTTATTGTGCTAAATATACGTTCGGTTGCTGCACTGCTATGAGGTAATGTAAATAGGTAAGTGACAAGTTTAATGAGATTGGGAAACATTTCTTCATCATTGCCCTTCTTCAACGATTTGACCGTCCTCCAAAAATCGATCGCATCATCTTTTTTATTAACTTCTTCAGTGTGTCTTAATATTCTCCATTCAGAGTCTAAATCATTTAGATCAAGACCTAATAAATGATGGAAGTCTGAAGCTGCAGGTGAAATAGATATTATACTATCCATGTGTTTAGGATCAAGAAAACTCAACTTTTTTAGAATTTGCACATATTTTGAATTAAAAGGCAAACGTTTATAAAATTGGTGACAACATTCAACCAAAAAGTTCAAACAATTAGTTAAAAAAATTTCCTTATTTTGTAACGAAAGAACATCTTTTGAAAGTTCAGCCATACAGTGAGCTCCGAGGTACATTTTATCAAGTGGTAAAAAATTTGATGGATTTCGATATTGAATATGAGGTGTGTCAGTATTTTTTATGTAGTCATATTTCATGTAACATTCTAAAATAGTCTTGTATATTCTTTCCATTTTTGAATAGATACAATAGATTTTTGGTTTTTGAGATTGAAACTCAATGTTCAGATTTGTTATGATTGGTAATATAAAGTTTAAAAAATGTAAATATAGTTCATTGATAGGATTTGAAAGTTTGTGATAGATAGTTGATGCCTTATTATCAAGTAGATGTTCAGCTTGGAAATATAGTTTAATCGAAGCATACAAGTCAATCATTCTTTTAACACAAGCCTGAAGTGCCAACCAACGTGTTTGAGAAGGCTGTAATAATTTATATGGTTTCATATTCAAAAACTCTTGAAATTCTTGGAAATGTTTTTGCCTTTTGGAACTGAATTTCATATAATTATACACTTCATGGACAAGATTTTCCACATTGTTAGGCAATTTTTCGCATGCGTATGAAGCACATAACGCCAACGAATGACAAAGACATTTGATGACAAACAAATGAGGTACATCTTGTTCTAATAAGGACTTGACAGAGTGCTTGTTACCAAACATAACGTTTGCCCCATCGGATGCAAAACCAGCTAAATTCTGCTTGTAAGGAATATCATGTGTATTAAAAAAATGTATAATAGCATCATACACACCTTTAGCACTTGCATTTGAAACTTCTATTAATTTTACAAATTCATCTCTAACTTCAAAGTTTGAATTCTGAACCATACGTGAAACTACAGCCAAATGCTTTGTACTCGAATTATCGGTAGATTCATCAATCATTATTGAAAATGATTGTGTTTTCATTCGCTTTATAAGACTTTCAAATTCATAATTACCAATCACATTATTTGTTATAGCAGTCGCTTTAGTACGGTTACATGTAAGATTTTTGACAACATTAGATTCAGGACAGATAGATTTAAAAAGGAAAACAATATGATCAGATGTTCTCAAAGCTATATTATGCTCTGAAATGAACATTGCAAGACGTATTTCAGCTATTTTAGTGTCTTTTATTAAATTAGAAGCATTTTTATAAGCAGCAACATCATTTATTTTAATGGAATTTTTTTTAATTGATTTTTCAATAATTTTATGTTTTTCAGAAGCAAAGTGTTTCTGAACAGCCGATATCCCTCCTAAATAGTCACTCTTACATAGTTTGCAGTTGAAGTATTTATCACCTTTTAAACTAGAACTTAACCAAGTAGAATAATCTGAATTAACTAACCATTCCGTTCGAAATTTGTGCACATATTTTTTTTTCGACATCTTCAACTTTTTTGTATAATTTGCTTCTCCGGAGCTACTTAATTCATCCGACATTCTAATAATTAAGAAATAAGATTTTAGCCTCAGGCTAATTTTACTATAGAGTATGAACTATTGAACTATAAATATGTACTGAAGTATCGTTTATAAATAACATTAAAATTTAATTTTTATTAAAGTTTTAACACTACAAAAATTAATCTACACACTACAGCATATGTATTTTTATCAATATCGATTCGAATTTCGAAACTACAACTGTTCTGCGGTTATCATAATTACGTAACTGATAATATTTGTTAACGTAATAATCATAGATCTAATACTAAGGTATAATAAGGTAGTATAAAATAAAATACGTAACATGATAATAATAATAAATTATATAAAATATTATTTTTTCCGATAAATTGAAAAATCTCCAATTTTTCCTCAATTATGACAAATCCTCAAACTTTTCCTCAACACAAAAAAATATTGAAGAAAATCTCCAGATTGGGGAAAAATCTCCAAATCTGGCAACACTGCCGACCCGACAGCGAGAATATAATACAGATACTGATATCAAACAATAATAATAATAATAATAATAATAATAAGACAAAGTCCAATTGCCGCAATATCAGTCCGCCGAACACCGACACTAAATGTTATATTAGGCTTCAACACGCCGCCCGGCATTTTACGCTTGCGCAAAATACCCGCATATAAATTACAATTCAAACATAATGATTAATATCAAATAATAATACAATAAATAATACAAATAATGATAAATCATAAAAATGACCGCATGCATCATAAAATAACACATTATAAAAAAAAAAATGTACATAATTATTTTTAATCGATTGGTAGAGGCACAAATTTCTAACGGCTTGAGTTGACTGACCTCTTTCAGTTTTTAATGTTACCACACGAGTGACGTTGTCCGAAGCGGGATGTAATTCGATGATCCTACCAAGTCGCCACTGTGTAGGTGCCAAATTAGGTTCCCTTATGATGACCAGCATATCCTTTTTTATTAGAGGCCTTTTGTTGGATTCCCACTTGGTTCGCATTCGGTTGTAGCTGGCTCATATACTCCCGACTCCATCGCTGCCAAATTTGTTGAGTTAGTTGAGTTACCAATTGCCAACGACGAAGACGATTAGTTGGCACTTCGGACACGTCCCTACCTGGTAAACAAGTCAGAGAGCCACTAACGAGGAAATGACCAGGAGTAAGTACATTTAGGTCAGATGGATCAGTCGATAAAGGACATAAAGGGCGCGAATTTAGACAAGCTTCGATACGACTCAATACGGTATAAAGCTCTTCGAACGTTAAAACCGCACTACCTAGTTGTCTCACTAAGTGGTGTTTTATGGACTTAACTGCACTTTCCCACAACCCACCGAAATGAGGGCTGTATACGGGAATGAACTTCCAGTTTATGCCAACTTAGGACACGCAACGTTGCACCTTTGCTTGATGTTCCTTTGAACTGAATAAGTCTCGAAGTTCCTTTAATTTTCGATTTGCACCTACGAAGTTTTTTCCATTGTCGGACCATAAAGTTGTGCAATACCCACGTCTAGACCAAAATCGACGAAGGGCGGCTATGAAAGCATCTGTACTCAAGTCGCTTACCAATTCCACGTGTACTGCCTTAGTGGTGAAACACACGAATACGCATATATATGCTTTACCTGATTGAGCGTTTCGTCGATTACTGACTTTGATTTTGACCGGACCGGCAAAATCCATTTCGGTGGTTGCAAACGTGCGACCAGGTTGCATACGTTCTTTCGGCAGGTCTCCCATTACTGGTTGGAATGTGAACGGTTTTGTTTTAAAACAAATAATGCATTTGTCTACAACTGCTCTAGTAATGTTTCTGCCGTTCAGCGGCCAATACTGTTCTCTAATCGACGCTAATAGCGCCTGAGGACCTATATGTAATTGGCGATAATGTTCGTCGGTAATTATTAATATTGTTAATTTCGATTGCGACGGTAACAATATCGGGTTTCACTTATCAGCTTGTATATATGGCATATTGTTCAAACGTCCGCCGACCCGTAGTACACCGTTTTTATCTATGAACGGACACAATAATTTTAATTTGCTTTTATTATTAATATTTTGCTTAGTAATCAAACATTTAATTTCTTCGCAAAAGTATTGTTTTTGTACTAATTTAATTAACAATAATTTTGCATCATTGAGCTCATCCGTTTCGACTTCCGCAGTAAAACGATAACTTTTGCGATTATATTTTTTCCAACGTATACAATACGCCGTAATACGTAGTAATTTTTTAAGACATGAATATTTATCGATTATATTGTGTTCGAATCTCGTATTTAGAACAATTGGCATTTCACCCTTGCATTCGGGTATTTCCTTTGGTGGTGACGGAGCTTTTTCTCTGGAATTAGGCCACAATTCTTCGTCAGTTTCCAACCATTGCGGGCCCTCCCACCATAGTTTATTTTTGCGCAACTGATTTGGATTACAGCCTCTTGAAAGCACGTCCGCGGGATTTTCATCGGACTTAACGTGTGCCCATTCGGTGACTGTGGAAGATTGTTGCACTTCCCCGACTCTGTGTGCGACGAAAGTTTTCCATCGGGAAGCTGGTGAACTAATCCATGCTAGTACGATCGTTGAATCGGACCAGAAATAACGTCGACTGCAATTGATTCGCAAGCTTGGCAGTATTTTATTGACTAAGTGTATAAGTAAAACGGCTGCACACAATTCTAATTTGGCCAACGAAACCACCTTAAGTGGGGCTACTCGTGACTTGGCGGCAATTAAGCGTGTGGCGTGATTACCATGCTCGTCTGTCGCGCGTAAATACATCGCGGCTGCGTATGCTTTTATAGATGCGTCCACAAAACCATGTATTTGTATACAAACTGGCTTGTCCACTCCCACTACACACCGTGGTATACGTATTTGCTCTATATTCGCTAGCTCTTCGTAATACGTGTTCCATGCGTTGTACAACGGTAGTGGTAGTTTTTTGTCCCAGCTGACTTTGTTCGTCCATAATTGCTGCATAAAAATTTTTGCCTTAACTACAACCGGGCCAATTAATGACAACGGATCAAATACAGTAGCGATCGCCGATAATACTGTACGTTTTGTAATGACCTTGCCATTGTTCACGTTATCGAATTTGTATAGATATGTATCGTTGTTCGGAACCCAACTCAAGCCTAGTGTTTTGACGGCGTTGCCATCTACGTTGAGTACGCGAAACGGGTCGTTGACCTCATTAGTAATTCCGCTTAATATTCGATCATCATTTGATACCCATTTCCATAAATGAAATCCAGCCGCGTTTGTAATCGCCACTATTTCATTACGTAATTTAACCGCCTCGTCAAATGTTGGCGCGCCACCGAGATAATCGTCCATATAGAAATCTGTCGCAACTGCAATGCTTGCATTTGGAAACTGTGGTATCGAGTCGTCCGCTAATTTTCTTAAACAGGCTGTAGCCAAATACGACGCTGGAGTCGTCCCGTACGTTACTGTTTTTAGTCTAAACTCTTACTTCGTCTTCTGGGTTTGCCCTCCACAAAACACGCTGCAAATCACGGTCCTTGTCGGCGATCCAAATTTGCCGATACATTTTTTCGATATCGGCTGACATCGCATATTTGTATATCCGAAAACGACTAATAATATTAATTAGGTCTTCTTGAATTGATGGTCCTTTTAATAGAATGTCATTAAGGCTTTTACCTGTATTTGTTGCACACGACGCATCGAACACGACCCGCAGTTTCGTCGTTATGCTATTATTGCGTAATACTGCATGGTGCGGTATGTAGTAAACCGGTTTATTGTTTTGATTGTTCTCCAAAACTTGCTCCATGTGACCTAGTTTTAGATATTAGTCTATAAAGTTTGCATAGGCCTCTTTTAGTTGCGGGTTACCGCGTAGTCTATTTTCGGTGGACATAAATCTTTTTAGCGCAATTGCTTTGGAACTGCCTAATCCGATCGGGTTTTTTTTGAACGGTAACTGGACTATGAATCTTCCGTCCTCTCCTTTAGTTACTGTTTTTTCAAAATGTTCGATGCATTGTTTCTCATCGAGACTATAACATTCCTCCCCTCTTAACTCTTCGAGACGCCAAAAGTTTGACATTTGTTTTTCGATCTGTCTACAGCAATCACCTTGTACGGTTTGCGCGACAAACGTATGTCCGGTATTATTATGCGTCTCGCGTTGTACGGCTCCCGCGACTACCCATCCAAAGGCAGTCTCTTGATAAATAGGTCCATTTTCTATCGGTCTAAATTGACCAGAGCGAAGCGTATCGAAAAATACTTCGGCTCCTAACAATAAATCTATTTCACCGGGAGTTGCGTACGTTGGGTCGGCATATTCTATATCCTCCGGTGTTGTATATGAGTTGTTTACATTTATAGGACTGGCAGGTAATTTCGATGTTATTTTTGGTTATGTCATGAAGTTTATTGACCTTGTATACGCTCCCGAGCGCGCTTGTACCATTGCCGTGACTAAATGTGATACTCGGCATTCGGCGGCGTTTACTCCGGAAATCGTGCAATCGAATTTTTGTTTCGCGAGTCGCAGTTTACCTACTAAACTATTAGTGATAAAGTTGCCTTGAGAGGCGGAATCGAGTAATGCACGTACTAAAAACGGTTCGTTCGAGCTACTGAAAATTTTTATTGTTGCCGTGGATAACAACACTTTGGCACTCGGCGTACTGGCCGCATGCGCATTTATTGACGTAGTCGGTGCGGACTCCGTGTTCGGTTCCGAAACGTTTTCGTGTAATAGTGTGTTGTGGTGTTCTCCACATTTTCAACAGCCTTTCGCCTTGCATTTATTTTCTTTATGCTTTGATAAACAATTGGTACACAATTTTAATTTGATAACGCTTTCTCGTCGCGCCTTGATTGCGAGATCTAAAAATTTTTTACATTTATAAATCGCATGTGGATCTTCACAAAGGTAACATTTAAATGGTAGCGTGGTAGCGTGCACAAATATTGACTTGTTTTTATTTTTAATGTTTTCCTTATTTTTGTATTGTATCTGCGGAATTTGCGATCGCTCGCTTCCGAATCTATTTTATTTTTGCGCGCTTTCGATTGATTCTAATACTTGGAATCGGCATTTTAAAAAAGTTATTAAGTCTTCGACTTTTGGGACCTCTGTTTTGGGAGCTTGGGTTTCCCATTCTCGTAGCGTAGCATTGTCGAGCTTTATCAAAATTATGTGTAATAACATTGGACCCCAAGACATAGGTTCGTAGCCAATTGCTTCCAACGCCTTTATGTGACCAAACAGCTTATTGACAAACTGCCGCAACTTTTCTGATGACTCTTCTGATATACTTTCTAAATCAAAAATCGCCTTTGTATGCGCCTGTACCATAATTCGCTTATTATTAAATCGTTCATTTAAACAATCCCACGCAATTTTATAATTTTTTGCTGAAGTTTCGAAACATTTCACCACTTCGGCCGCGTCTCCCGACAGTGCGGCTTTTAGGTAAAAGAACTTTTGAACCTCTGTTAACGCTTCATTAGAGTGGATAAGTGCGGTAAACATGTCGTTAAATGTCAACCATTCTTTGTAGTTGCCACTGAACTCGGGCACGTTTAACGCTGCCAGCTTCACTATTGACGCTTGACGACTACTAGCTGTGCTTTCCGGTATTTCGCTGTTGCCACTATTATTGCTAGTATTTTGATTTGAGCTATGACTGGTTTTGTTAATTATTTTGTCACTGTCGACGACAGCTTGAAAGTATAGATCTTCGAATTCAAAACGATACGCTTCTTCGGTTTCGGCGGCGGTCTTTTCAGTGACCTTGGTTTCTATAGTGGACTGTATTCTTTGAAATTCATCCCAACTTTCTTCGATCTTTTGTTTTCTTACTCTAATTTGAGATATGTCTCCGTCTTGGGGGAAATCTTGGAGGTATTTTAAGAATTTTGTGATACGTCCTTTTAATGTACCCCTCCGCGTCGTTAGATTAGACATGTCGTCCGCCATATTATTTGAAATAATTCGCGTATTACCTAACTATTAATATTTTCGAGCTTATCGTACGAGTTCAACTTGATCGCGCTAATCTCGTTATCGTGCTGTGCTGTATACCCGAATCGTATACGTAAAGATGGGAATTTTTATTTTTCTATTATTGGTATGGACTATAGGAAAAAAGGAATGAAATGTAAAATATGGCTCTCTTACCTTAACTCCTTTGTAAGTACTGCATCTTTTCCAATGATAGTTGTGCTTCGTCGATGTCGTTCTTGTTCTACTGTGAGTGTTGCTGTACTGACTTCACTTGAACTGATGGAACTGAACTTTAATTTGCTAGTGATTATGTTTAATCCGGACGAATGACCAAATTGTTGGGGCCGAAGAGGATGTTTAAATCAATTATAACCCGTACTTCGGTAAAAGTATATTTTATTTATTACGCGTAAAACACAAATATTTAAATTACTAATTAATATTGTTATTAATATAAATTTTACACATGACAATAATATATAAGTGTGAACGCTTCACTAGCTATGACGCTACTACTGCAGACACAACCCAGGTCCGTCGTTATACCGACCCGACAGCGAGAATATAATACAGATACTGATATCAAACAATAATAATAATAATAATAATAATAATAATAATAATAATAATAATAATAATAATAAGACAAAGTCCAATTGCCGCAATATCAGTCCGCCGAACACCGACACTAAATGTTATATTAGGCTTCAACAGCAGCAATAGACTTTCGACGTCAGGAGGTAGGACAATCCGCCGTAGGCGGATTGCATTGTAAAGTATCGATTTACACTGGTTGATGATCAACGACTAGACACTCAAATTCTACTTTTTCGCGTTCAAAACCAGACCGCCAAAATATAGTTCATTCACATCAATGGAATCATCTTCGCTGTTTGCCGTTATCACCCACCTTAACACAAAATTTAATTGGTGATTACTAGAATTTCTGCTAAGTCGTGTTTCCGTCCTAGGGTATTCACTTACACTGAGTTTCACCCGAAGCGAGACTCACATGCCGCTAGTCTTTTTTTAGTGACCGATTTCTAGACACCCGACTACCATTTCCAACCGAATTTTACTCGACCCCCTCGAGGGCTTCTACAGGCCTGGAATCGAGGCACACCAGCCGCTAGTCTTATCTTATATTATAAAACGCGAAGAGGTTGACCCGGTTGCCACTAGAGTTCGCTTGCTGTACTCGCCGCGGTTCCTAAAACGGAAAAAAGAATGCGCTCCGGTCGCCGCGGCCCGCCGTTATCGCGCCCGTCCGGTTATCAAACCTACGACGTTGGACAACTATACGATTATTACTATTATTATTATTTATTCATTTTTCACTTTTCTGTGGCTTTTATAGCTTTTTCCGTATTCGCTTAGTATACCTACGTTATTATTATACGTACCAAAATTCTGTCGTGTTATCACGACGAGCGTTTGGGTGTAAGACAAAAGTCGTTTAATACATATATAGGTACATATATATATATATATATATATATATATATATATAATAATAATAAATATAAATAAAATATTTATTATTATTCACACATAAAATGGATATTAATTACAAATATATTCAAAAGAAAATTAACAAGAATGCCTGTGTGTGTGTAATGAAATACGAATTAAACGAGTAAAACGATGTATAACGCAAATTCAGTGACGGTTCGGAAACGGTTTAAGTGCTTGAGATTTGACATCAATTTTCAACTCGAACAGTAGTCGATAGGATTAGGCGTTAGGATAGGATAGGATGTAGGCAGGTATAACCAGATCGAATCTTGCTTCGGCAGTATGTCCGGCGGCGCTTTGATTAACACTGCTAATCATTTTTTGCATTTTTTTTTCACTTTTTTTCTCAAGTTATTCTAATTATTATTTTTCCAGCCCGTTAACAAATAAATTAATTAATTAATTAATCACCTATGCTCCTATTGTATAATACTTACCTAACTAATAAAAAACAATATATTTATGTATAATTATTTGTTACAATATTTCAATATTAATGTACTAATTTTCTTTTTGAATCAAACACATAATATATTGCAAATGTTAAATATGTTTTGGTATCAGCTTTGTTATTATGTTTTTATGTAATAGTACTTATTAACTATCACTGAGTATGTTAAATAATAATAATTAATAAGTTTTAATTTATGGTATCAATTATTTCATTAAATTATATTATTTGTTTGAGTCCATATTTTAAATTTTTGAAAAAATGTTATTATATTTCTATATAATATATTATATTGTAAAAAAGATTGGTACCTACCTACCTAATGAAACACAATACGTGTATGACGTATGTATGGAATAGGTACTTAGATAATATTATAAGAACATTATTATTAATAAAAACATCCAAGCTTAATCAGGGTTTTATGCAAAATTATTATCAAAACTTTCAAGTTTCAAGAAAAAAAAATATAATACTTTTTCAACACGGTGTAATAAATGTATTGTGGATTATTTCACTTATAACACTCACAATATTCACATTGTCCGCGATCCGACGCAGTCGGATTGCCTACCTGAGGGGAATTAGTAACACATAAAGTATATTCAATTTTTAGCAAATAAAAAATTCAGATTTCATTAATTGCGCCCACATAGTCTGCAATTCCAACGCAGTCGGATTGCCTACCTAAGTGAGTTAGTTGTGTATAAATCGATTTTCTCAAAATATAAGACGTTAAAATTTCGTTCGACTTCAATTTTTTCTCCTACAATACAACATCAGACTTACGACGTCAGGAGGTATAACAATCCGCCGTAGGCGGATTGCCCAGCACAACTATCGATTCGCAATGGTTGATGACTAATTGCTAGACCCTCAATTACCATCATTTTATTTATTTATTTTATTCTCATGCAAAAAAGCACCGGGCAAACGTTACGACTTACGATATGTATCCAATCCATAATTGCTCAGCCAGGTATATATTTGCCCAGGTTGAGGACTGATAGCTTGACGCTCAATTACAATTTTTTATGTTATTTTTTTTAACATGCAAAAAAGAACCGGGCAGGCGACGGGAAGCGATATTACACCAAACGATGACTGATAGCTAGACACTCAATTACCGTTTTCGGTACACATTTATTCTTATTGATTTCAAACAAGCACCGGGCAAGCGTCAATACAAACTTTTACACCGAATTATAACTGATTATTGATATCTCACACTCAAGAGTAATCAACTCTATGACAATTTTAGTGACCGATTTCTAGACACCCGATTACCATTTCCAACCGAATTTCCCTTTAAACGATTTTCACTCGACCCCCTCGAAGGCGCCGGAGGCGGCTTCTACAAGCCTGGAATCGAGGCACACCAGCCGCTAGTCTTATAGTATAAAACGTGAAGGAGTTCGTCTCTAGACCGCCAGGTGCGACGCAGCAAATAAGGAACGCCAATCAAAAAATTCGAATTTTTTCCCGACCCGTTATCACCTTTTTGCGTTATCGCCGACGGCTTCGGTTCGTCACTGCCGTCGCCCTTGCCGACCGCCTTACGTCTTTTGAAGCCATTTTTCGTTTTGTGGACACGTTATATTATCACGGCGTATCACCGCCGCCGACCGTTATCGCGCTTATTACTATGTATCGCTTTTTCGAAAATGTCTATTGCTCTCAATAATATTTTTTAAGCCCGTTTGTGCCGACCCGAAGGCGTTTTTCGATCCCGCGGTCGTGTTTTTCGCGTACGTCGCGTCTTTTAACGGCCGGTAGTGTGCCCGTTGTTTACGTGATTGTTTTTTTGACGTCTCGATCGCGTTTACTCAGACGACCGACGTATGAGGTCTGTACTCAGTACATAATATATTGAAATGTTTTTCGATTAATCGTGCGGTTTTAATCCGATGTGTGTTTTATTTCTCTGTATACGTGTTGCAGTCCTCCCGTTCCGGATACAAGTCATTTCGTATTTTCGTAGCCGTCGTTGCAGACTGTCGACGTCGGAGATTGCTTTTTTCCACGCATCAAAGGCTGTCAAGGTGTGTATTTATTTAAATATCTCACTAATCTTTGTGTATACTACATTAGTCTGTTATCATATGTGTTGCAGGTTTATGTGCAATCGTCGTAAGAGCAGAGACATTCATTTCGCCGCGCAGAGTTGATTTACTACTTAATATAGTTAAATTATTACTGTTTTTGATTCAATAAATTGCATTTTATCATTTTATTTACATTGTATTATCCTTTGTAACTCAACCCTAACACCATTAGATTAATTTTTTACCTCAGGTTGTGCTCGGTGGCACGGAAGTGTTTGTGGACGATGGAGGCCCATTCGCATAGTACATTACTTATTATTATGGATATAATATGTGATTTAAAACTACAAAGGTTTTTTTTTGAGGTAGTATATTTACATTCATGCAGCTCCAGATTGTTACATCTGAATCGAATGTATATTTTACATTGTTGACTGTATAAACAATTACTACAGGTTAGTTAATAGTTTTTAGGTGATTTGTTGAGTTAAAGTAGTTTTATAAAGAGTAATATATACCACACGGTACTACACAATATGCATATTGTATACGGTAATAATATTATAACATTAAAACATATTAAAACATTAAAATGAATATAATTAACTATACTTTTATATTTTTATATCTTTCTAATAAAATAAAAACTTATACTAATGTATCTTGAATATATTATTATATACATTTTTCTAACAATGTGTATATTATATTTTTTTTTAGTAAAATATATACAATACTAAACATCATATAACAGTATTAATCAGCAACTTTAAATTCAATTTAGAATATAAATACTTAATCAAATATATTATATACTAATAAAAAATAAGTTGTTGTTGTTACATATCTAATTAAACATAATACACGTATTAAGAGAGCATTAAGAAGCATTTGTTTAATGTATTTTGATAATAATATGGAATTATAATTAAAGAGGTGTGGTCATTAATATTTAATTCTTTCAATAAATTTGGTATCTATACCTATATTGTATCATAAATACATGTCATCATAAAAAATGACAATACAAACAAATATTCTAGACAAACACAATTCATGTGAATAATATATCCGAGCCTCATTCCACACGAAATATACGAATTGCATAGGAAAAACGGTGCTCGACGCAAAATTCGTCGCGGGTCGAAAACGGTTTAAATGGTCGAGATTTTATGTACGTTTACAACTCGAACTGTAGTCGATAGGTTTAGGCGTTAGGTCCCATTGTATAGGTTAGGCAGGGGTATCAAGAACGAATCTCGCTCGCTCCGGCCTATTCGGCGGCGGCGTGTGCTGATGATGTCCGCCCGGATTTTTTGCATTTTTTTTACGTAATTTTTTATTTTAAAATTATTATTTTATATTGAATCATAGCTGAACATTATAACAATGATTTTTTTTTTTTCATAGATTATTGAACTATAATTCTCATCTCACACATCGCGTTGCATTTCACATTACATAATGATTATTATACAATACCATATGCGCTGTAAACTTAATAAATAAAAATATATACCTTTATTATTATTATTATTGTTTATTATAATTTATTATCATTTATTTAAAAATCTAAAATGCATGGATCATCGTACGCTTTGAAAAATAAAAAAAAGTAATAAAGTTGATTTCGATTTTATTTTACGTACGTATTTATTTCAGTCGTCGCAAGTCCAATAATTTGTCGACAGCGGTGTCAAAAAGATTAAAAGATTATCTTATCGTCGACACTCGACAAATTATCGATGTAACATATTGTAAATCTATTTATTGTTTATTCATTGGTAAATTTGCTGTGACTATATATATACAACACGTATTTAATTTTTTTTGTACATTATTCAAGTCTGTTACACATAAAACCAATAGATATCATTGTAGGAAACACCTTATAACATATCGAAAATATTAAGGGCAAAATATAGTCAAACAAGATTGATGTATTAATATAATATATTATATATTATAAATATATGCAATAATGGGCAATGGGCATTGTACAAAATTTATATATAATGATATATAATAATAAAAATATGCAATAAGTACGAGGCAATGTTATTCTAAGAGACTTAACAAACATAGATACAATAATAGAATATTTAAAAACACGTGATATGTACACAACACAAAATATTTAAATACAAAAACGTTTTTAAAATGAAAGTGATTTTATGGAATTATTATTATACATAATGTAAAACAAAACAGTGTATAATAACATTTAACAAAATAGGTTTAATAGTTTACATATAATTTATTAATTTAAAATATAATATGTCCACAATATATAAGTGGGAAATTGTATAAATATTTATTATATAATATTTGTGAGTGAGTGTGTGTGTATAAAAAATTTAAAATTTAAAAATATATATAAAATAATTTTAAGTAAAAATAATAGGAACCTAAGTTAATAAAAAAAATTTTAAATTTGGAATTATTATTATACATAATGTAAAACATAACAGTGTATAATAACATTTAACAATATAATATAGGTTTAATAGTCTATTAATTTAATATATAATATGTCCACAATATATATAAGTGGGAAATTGTATAAATATGTGGTCAGTATAAAAAAATTAAATAAAATTATGAAAAAAAAAAATAGGTCATTAATATAGTATTATTATATAGGTCATATTATATATAAAATAATTAAAAAATTTTATTGTTCTTGCTGTAAAAAAAAGAAATAAATACCTACATTAATTACAATAATAGTAAAATAATTTTAAACATGAATAGTATTACTTACGTTTTCTTTTGAATTTGTGGCACCTCCTGAGGTGCTTATGTCCTCTGCCGCACTCGCGGCTTTTGACGTGCCCGCGCCAGCAACCGGGGTCTCCGTCGCACCCGAGCCTTTACCAGAGCCGCCCACCGCCGTCGTCACTCCACCAACGGGCTTTTTGTTTTTTTTGGACTTTTTGCCTGTAACACGAATAAACAATTTAATATACTTCTTACGAAACGCACATGGAAAGTGAAATTTAATATGAATATATAAAATACTTACACTTCCGAGCGATGTGGCCGTAGCCGTTGCAATTAAAACAACCTGAAACAGAAAAATTATAATACAATTTATATATTTTAAAATTTTAGCAAGAGGTCAGTTAGATAAACTTACGGCGTACGCCCTTTTTATTGTTCGGGCGCGGGATTGCGGGTTTATTATCCGCAACACTGCCATAATAATTGACCCGCAAACCCGGGCAACGCTCAATGTGGATGATCTTTTCCATGCTGAAATAAATTATAATTAATTATTAAGACACATCGTTTTTTTCTTCCTAACGTAACGTGGTTACCAGATATACGAACATATTATTTTAATAATGTTTTCCTACATAATTTAACTTCAATAAAATTGATTATTTATTTAATATTTTATCCGAATAATTTTCAGTAACTTTATGACATGGTTGGTATTTTGAAAATTAAAATATTTACGTAATAAAAAACAATAGTAAGCATTGTATTTTAAGTTCACGATTGTAAATCTTTTTTTATTTAAAAAAAAATTAAAAAAAAAATACTATAAATTAAAAAAACAGAGAACTATCTAAAGAAGAAACTAGACAGTAAAAAATTCGAATTGTATAATTTGTATTATGTTTGAAAATTATTCAATTACATTTTTATTCAAATAATTATAAAAAAAAAAATCATAGGTACCTATACTTGAAAATTATTCGAATAATCCTATTTGAAAATCATTTAAATAATTTTTATTCGAATATATATTAATTATTTAGATAATATTTAGCCCAACTCTGATCTTAGTATGCATTAGCTCGAACCATAAAATTATAAATGAAAAAAAAATTGTTAGTAAAAAAAATACTGCCTTATGAAAAACAGTACATGTGGTCACTATATCCTAACTTAACAATTAGCAAATATAATTAAATATCGTGTACTCACGTCTTCGGTGTGTCGATTGAAAATGAACGGCTTTCCCAATTTCACTTTACGATGTCTGTTATTTCGTATATAGCCGCCTTATATTAGATAAAATGTTGGTTATGACTTTACGAGCGATACCGTGTTTGAATGTCGGTTAACGTGTTTACTGTATTATTGCAGGTCTTTGGATGGCGTGAGGTACAACTCGATGGGTGGGGTGGAAGGACGCGTCAACGGTCGAGCCGTTTGCCGAATTCTGCAGGCTACGTTCAACATCCGTGCTATACAGTTGTCGTAGCATTTTTTTTTGTTTTTGTTTGTTTTTTACTGGCACATCTATATTCATTGCATTTACTTATTTCATTATCACAAATTCTCCAGTTCTTATTACTTATTCGTAAACTTATTTTTATATAATTGGGACTTTGGAGACCGAGACCGGTGAGTACAATTTTATTTTTCTACCCTATAACACGTGTGTAAACAAACCATTTGTTTGTTATTGATTCTATTACATTACGCACACGAGTGCGGTATAAAATATTTTCAACTATTATTATAAACGTTTTACGCGTCAATGTTCAACGAGTCGGTCGCGTCTTTATACACAGGGTATGAAAATTATAATAAATCGTTCCAAAATTCATAGATTATGTCTTTTTGTGTTTGAGCGTTACTTATGAGTCATAAGTTATGACCATCGTAAAGGGCGCATACACGATGCCGGTGACATACCTTAGCGCACCTGTTTGCGTGTTTTTACGAACTTTGTCGTCGCGCAGCCATAGTATGTTACAGAATACGGTTGTTTAAATACGGAATTTCATTGCAATCTTTTAACGGTTTTAGTCTTTTACGAAGTATTAAGTAATGAGTTCAGATTGTTCGTACTTACTGTTTTGTATGTACATCTTATATGCATGTTGTATATTATTAACGTATTTCCAATAATAACACGTAATAACTGTTACAGTATCATTTATACTGATAACAATTATTCAGATACTGTTTGTATTTAAACAATATTTTTTTTATATTCAGTTTGTTTATATATTATTATTATACTTTTTGTGTTTTACAATAATTACTTTTTTTCTGTCGCCTTTTAAAAATGTTTTTTTTTATAACTATGACAATCTTATAGATCACTATGGTCAAACGCTGTGTGATATGTGGAAACGTTGAAGACGTTCTTGGAGTTTCAGTGCACAAGTATTAATTATTTCATTACATGCATATCTTTACATACTATTATTATACTGCTATTATATTTTTCTTTAGCTTTCCATCGGATGCCGTGCGTCGAGATTTGTGGGTGCAATTTGTCGAGAATCAAGGGTTTCAAGTCAACCGAAACTCCAAGTTATGCTCAAGGCATTTCATACCTGGTGTTGACTTCACAGCAGGAAATCAACGCCGCCGTCTGACCAACACATCGGTGCCGTCAATAGTGAGTTTATTATGAAATATAATTGTACAGTACACACAACAGAAGTAATGGGTTTGAGTTTAATGTAATTCCTTTGAATTGATTCATTCAAAATTGTACACAAACACTACTTAACAACCTACAAATGTGACATGGTCTTAAACAATATCACTGCATCACAAATATCTGTCTTGGAACTTATTTTAAACTTGCCAGTACTTAATAAATACATTAGACAACATGGATACTGAAATATTGCGTTATTCGTTACAATACTATTGTTATATTGAGCTTAATTAATTTCACTTATGTACCTTAATGTTAATTATTAAATTTAAATTGTATGGATCTTAATATCAAATAACTTGCATGTTTTGCAAATTTTAACCAATTATATAATACATTTAATATTTATATATTATACACACCACTTAATTTTATACAGTATTTTGCAATAATGCTTATACTCCACAAACTCACATATAACCGCCATGTAACATTCATAGATGTACCTAATGCCTACATTACTATTTGTTTTTCACGGTGGTTATAAATGTTCACATAGGTTTGTTTAACACATGTATTACTTATCAACATTGAGTTATATCTTGATTTTAACCATTGATAAATTATTATTTGTACGCCATACAAAGTATAGGTACCTACAAGTTGTTTTAGCCTATTAAACCTTCTTTTAAATTTTCACTTCACTTATACTTTTATTCATTGCTTTTAATGATGTACAATAACTGTTACATAACCAGCTTATATTATTGTCAATATCAGTTCCATCACGAGTATAAGTAAAAACAAATGAGATATGCACATGTGTAACAAAATGAACATTTTGAACATTGTTTTATGAATTTATTTATGTATATATTTTTTGTTATATCTTCTTATTTATATATTCATACATCACTGGTATATAACATTCATAGAAATGCTTAATAATTTTTACGCATGAATAAACCACCACTTATAAATTCTCTGGACAACAGTTTGTTTGTTAAATTACATTTTTTAGCTTAGAACATTGTCATAATTTATTACTTCCAATATGTAAAAATGTTTGTTTCACTTTTAATATGTAACAATTGTTTTTATTTAAGTACATAATGCAGCACAATTATTCAGTTCTTAAGTCACTGTGTTAATGATATTTAATTTTCATGGTCACATAGTTACATTAATTTTAAATATTACATTAACACTACACTTAACAATTTCAGTTACTAAACCATCATGTATACAAATAACAACAAACGAACATGTGATTTTATTAATATTTTTTTTATTACTTTTATTTACTTAAAGATAACTTAAATTAATTCTCATTTATTTTTTCTCATGTTACTACTATGCAACACTCATAGAGGTTCTTAATAATTTATACACATGACTATTTATGTGTAATGTGGTGAAATGTGTTATTTTATTAGCACACCAAATTATCAAAAATTCCCAGGAGAATGGTGTGTTACGTTTTATTCTTTAGCTTGGAATATTGCTATACTTTATTACTTAAAAATTTACAATAATTAATAATTTTTTTTTTTGCCTAATTACTGGTAAATGTTTAAATATTAATTATTACATTATAAAGTACAACAACGTATAAGCAATTATGTTGTCGATTCAAAACAAGTACGCTATTCTAATAGTGTTCATATTTCAATTGTTTAATTATTCATTATTTATTTATTCTACTATAGGTCATCGTCAACGAACACAGGCCACCGAGGTACTGTGAGTTGTACTTTGTCAACTCAGCCGAGGCCAACCAGGCCCGAATGCGACAACAAGATGTCGCAGACCGTCTTTTGGCAGGTTTGCTTGCAGACCTGGACCAAATGCTTCGGGAAATCAACCCATATGCTCAGGCTTTTAGGTAAGATGACCGATAAACTCATACACATACACTTTAGTAGTTATTAAACGCTGTGGTTTTTTTTTATCTATACACACAGTTCTTAATACATAAAGGTAATATTTTAATTTCTTTTATTATACAATATACATTACACTATATATATTATATAAAAAAAAACATGGTACTTCCGGATAAACTAAATAACATAGACTACCGATTATACGCATTATGTTTATTTTTATCCCACTTTCTGGTGTTTTTACAATGTGTGAATTATAAGTATATTATGTGTTTACAGGAACATGAGCATGTTGTGGTTGGAGGAACAAGAAAGAGCCAATGCCAACCCTGAAGTGATGGGACCTAGGTCAGTGAGTATGCATTTTGTTACAGATGCAGCCAGGGACCAGCGACGATACCAACGACCGACCGCAAACGAAGTTGCGGCCGTGTTCGTTGGTGACGATGGACGTCCACCGAGAGACCTAAATCTGGTAATTTTTGATAGGAATCCCGTTGACCCCGGACATCGGATGCAAACCATACCCGCGGGCTCATGTCACGCAGATCCCATGTTGTACCCGCTGTTCTTCCCGCACGGGGAGAGCGGTTGGCACAACAATGTGATGCAAGAGGGTAACCGCAACAACCAAGTTCGTAGTCGGAACACTATCCGGGAGTTTGTGTGTTATCGTATGGCCATTCGATATACAGGAAACAACGATACTGATCACGAAGGCATAAGTTTAATACATGGTGGTGGTTTTTTATTGCAGCAGTACGTGTGTGACCAGTATGTTCGGATGGAATCGAACAATCTCAACTACGCCCGTAGAAATCAGCAAGCGCTCCTCGCTGATGCTTATCAAGGGCTGGTGGACCACGTCAACCAACAACACCACTTGGACGAGGCCAACCCGATGGCTGTCGGCCGTAGAGTCATTCTACCGTCGACATTCGTCGGGAGTCCACGTTACATGAAAGGGTGTTATCACGATGCAATGGCTATTGTGCGTAAGTACGGTAAACCTGATCTGTTTATAACTTTTACGTGCAATCCTAGGTGGCCAGAAATCACACAGAACCTCGGAAGATGGTCTGCTCCAAACGACAGACCCGATCTCATAGCCCGGGTGTTCCATGCCAAACTCAAGGCCCTCATGCAGGACATAACAGTAAATCGTGTGTTTGGTAATGTAGACGCTTATGTATACACTGTTGAGTTTCAGAAACGTGGATTGCCGCACGCACACATATTGGTCATCCTCGGTGAGGAAAGTAAGTTGCTCACCGCCGAGGATGTGGACAATGTTGTGTGCGCCTCCTTACCGGACCCGGCGACCGACAGACGCCTGTTTGACTGTGTGACATCACACATGATTCACGGGCCGTGTGGGCAACTAAACCCCAACAGCCCGTGCATGGTGGACAACAGTTGTTCAAAGAAGTATCCAAAAGAATACAGTGAAGAAACTGTCTACGCTTCCAACAACGGGTACCCGACGTACCGCCGACCAAACAATGGATCTGTTGCCTTGGTCAGACACCAAGAGGTAGGCAATGAATTTGTGGTCCCCCACAATCCATACCTACTGGCAAAATATGATGCACACATCAACGTTGAGGTGTGCTCTACGGTTAAGAGTGTCATGTATTTGTATAAATACGTGTACAAAGGCCATGATGCGGCCACTATGGAAGTTTGGGACGGCGATGAGATATCAAAGTAAGCAGATTTAAATTAATTATTTTCATATACTAAGTTTTTGCTATTGTATAAATTAATGAACCATACACTACAATGATTGTTGTAAGAACTGTATTCATTTGGTTCATTATAATGCTTTTTGACTATAGAAACTATAGATACTAACAACACACTGTAAATAAATTATATTAGACTCCAGCACTTTTGATTCTTTTTTTCACTATACTTGGCCATACTCTACCTCAAGCAAATTGTTTAAATAAAACATAAAAATCATTAAACTCTAATTCACAATTGACTAATGGTTTTATTTAATAGCTTTGTAGCCAATCTGATATACAATTTATTATACTTATTATTGAATGGCTCAGGTATAGTTAGTAATTGTTAAATTCAAATTGTTATGGCGTTGCACAAACTAACGAAATATTAATAAATACAATGTACTTTTATGTAAATTTCAAATACATGCATACTTAAAACACTTTTTTCTATTAACTTAGTAATACTACTGTTATAATTCATTTTAAACTCATACCTATGTGATGTTAGATTAATATGTATAATACTTGGCTATACATTACTATACATGTATATATAAACAATAAACTTTACTCTTTTGGTGTCAACTATGATTTTGTCTATATATATTGTTACTATCTAAAAACAAATTATTAAACTCCAGCTCACACTTGACGATGGCTTTAATTGAGTTAATTTATTTTAATTTATTCGAATGGCTCAGATATAGTTAACAGTTATTATTTGTTATAGTTATAACCTATAACTGAATTTTAATTAAATTATAAAATAAAAATAAATAAAATGTACAATATAACAATATATGAATCACATACTTTAAACACTATATTAATACACTTTTCCACGTCATAATATGGGTTTTATTAACTATATACTATAACCTTTACTTTTTTTTTTAATGACTAATTTTATTTTACTCTACTTATTTTATATCACATGCAACAACACCTCAAATAATTAATAATGAAAAATAATAAAATCTAAGCATAAGACAAATCATTAATTATTTAAACGTTATGCTTGCCAAACCTTATAGTATTACATGTATTAATAATATATCTTATATGTTATACATATGTAATTAACTTAACATCACTTGATATATTATATGATATATATGCAATTAACCTAATATCACATTATACATTAGTTGCAGCAACTTTATTACTATTATGGTTTATTATATGTTTGTTTTTTTTTTTTTTTTTTTTCAGTTTCATCAATTCACGATACGTAAGTCCGCCAGAAGGGATCTGGCGGTTGTTTTCGTATGAAATGCACAAGAGGAGTCACACGATTGTTAGACTTCCAGTGCACTTGGAAGACAGACAGACCGTCTACTTTGCTCCTGGGCAAGCCCAAGAGCGAGTACAGAACGATGCCCAACGTCGTACGAAATTGACAGAGTTCTTCACGTTGAACGCAAACGACGTGGAGGCAAGACAGTACCTGTATCACGAGATACCGGTGCACTACACGTGGCAACAGGCATAGAGAAGGTGGGTGCGGCGACAAAGACGGATGACCAACGAGACGTTGGCTCGGATGTATGTCGTCAACCCACTGGACCGTGACCGGTTCCACCTGCGACTGTTACTTTTGCACCGGAGAGGCTCACAGTCTTTCCGGGACATGAGAACAGTCGACGGCGTGGTGCACGAGAGCTACGGGGCTGCCGCCATCGCGTTGGGACTCTTGGAGTCCGACCGCGCATGGCTGGCATGCATGGAAGAGTCTGCGTCGTTAGACACTCCCCGACAGCTCCGGTATCTCTTCGTTACGATACTGGTGATGTGCCATCCGGCGGAACCGCTGGCCTTGTTCCAAGCGAACGAGGCCAGCATGATGGAGGACTTCAATCGGCGTTTCCAAGACTTGGACCGTGCCAGAGCGGCAAGTCTTGACGCCATTGGAGACCTACTTCGTGCACACGGAAAAACGCTCGGCGACTACGGGTTGCCCTACCCGGATGTCGGTCTATTGGAACCCGAACAGGACGACCAGTTGTTCGGGGCAATAGACGCGGCGGCGCGGTGGGCGCAACAAGTGGTCGACATGAACGACGAACAGCGTACGGTGTACGATCGGGTGATGGCGGCCGTCGACGACAACCGGGACATCCAAAAGGTGTTCTACGTCGACGGCCCCGGTGGCACTGGAAAGACGACGCTCTACGGATGCCTCATTTGGTCGCTTCGCAACCGAGGACGGTCGGTGTTGTGCGTGGCGTATACTGGGATCGCGGCGTCGCTCATGGACGGTGGTATGACAGTGCACTCGACGTTCGGGCTGCCGTTCGGTACCCTTACGGACGAGGACACGTCTACCATCACCATGCAGTCTGAACGCGCTCAGAGGATACGTGACGCGGCACTGATCGTCTGGGACGAAGCGCCCATGTCACCGGGACCACAACTCACGGTGGTCGATCGCTTGCTCAAGGACGTCATGAGGTCGGAAACGCCGTTCGGCGGTAAACCGGTCCTGTTTGCGGGCGACTTCAGGCAGATACTGCCCGTTGTCCGCAGGGGAAACAGGAGTGCCGTCGTCATGTCGTCGATCAAACACAACTCCCTGTGGCAAAACTCGGAGAAGTTTGAACTGACGCGAAACATGCGCGCCGGCAACGACGCGGACTTCGCGGATTGGTTGCTCCGGCTCGGCAGCGGCCAACTGCCGACGGTCGACGGTGTTCCGGACACCGTCGAAATCCCGCGGGAAATGGTATGTGACGTTGCTGATTTAATTGATTTTGTTTACCCGCAGCACATGTCGTTGGCTAATGTCGACGATTTTGCTCGGAAAATCATTCTGTGTCCTAGGAACGAGGAATGCAGGCAAATCAATCGCACGGTGCTCCAACGCATCGAGGGCGCTGAAAGAACGTACACGGGCATAGACTCTGTGGTGATGGACGATCCCGACGAGGTAGCAAATTACCCGACCGAGTTCCTAAACTCACTAGAACTGAACGGCCTGCCGCCGTTCAGATTGACACTCAGGGTAGGTACTATAGTCATGTTGCTAAGGAATCTCGATCCTAAGCGAAGACTGTGTAACGGTACAAGGTTAGTGGTCACCGAACTCCGGCGACACAACTTTAAGGCTAGGATGTTGTCTGGTAATGTTGATGCACAGGAGGACATTGTCATACCAGCGATACCCATGACTTCGGGTAGTGAGGACGACCTGCCTTTCGAAATGAGGCGGGTTCAATTCCCAGTTAGGTTATCGTTTGCTATGACAATCAACAAGTCACAGGGGCAGACGTTTGACCGAGTTGGATTGCTTCTGCCGGTGCCCGTGTTCACACACGGGCAACTGTATGTTGCATTTTCAAGAGTGAGGAACGCTCAATCTGTCAGAGTCGGCATGTACGATGATGGCAATGGGCGGTTTGTCACAAAGAACGTTGTGTACAGGGAAGTACTACCAACGGGGTAACAGGTATGTAGGCAACGGTGAAATTGTTCACAAAAAAATTATATCAGATTTACTATTTCTAATTACCATTCACTGTTAGCATTGTTTAATTTCAATAACAAATTTTCATCTGATAAATTTTTTTTTGAGACTTTCTAACCGGAGACTACAAAATAGTTTATACCTATATATAAATATACAATGTTGTATACCGATCATGGGTCTTATGATCCACCGGGCGTTGGCCATATCATGGATCTAATGATCCACCGGGCGTTGGCCATATCATGGATCTTATGATCCACCGGGCGTTGGCCATATCATGGATCTTATGATCCACCGGGCGTTGGCCACTTGAAGTACCTAATCCTTAGGGATCCGCACATTCTTAGGTACTTCATGGACAGTTGGGTTATTTCTACAGTCATGTAGCTGCTCCCGACTGTTCACTGAGGAGAGATAGTTCGACAACCTCCACGTGGTTCTCTCTGGATGCGAATCTGCTTCAATGCGGATTCGTAACTAATAGTCGAACACATTATTTAACATTTTTAGAGTGTATACCTATTTTTCTTTTTTTTTAAACATATACCGTAAGATATCTGTAATATTGTAATTGTCAATTTGTTTGTAACACATAAAATTCAATTAATATGTGCAACACCAATTCAACTATTGTAATTAATTTTGTAAATTTTTTGTTTGTGTACATTTAACTTAATGCCTGTCATCTAAACACTATGGAATTGTTTGTACTTTGTTTTTTTTTTTTTTATATACACTGTGCATTGATTTATCTGTACAATACAAGGTGTTATTGGTTTCAATTTATTCAGAATGTACAAGTATATATTATAATAATATTTCTTATTTTTATTTGACTACCTATTTTTTGCAAAGCTTTTACTTACTATAATGTATAACAATATTTGTATTTATTTTTTTTATCACAATAATTGTTCATTAACATTGTTGTGTTGGACTTAAGCGTTATAAACATAATATTTTATAAGTATATTATACATGTAAAATTCATACTCTCCTCTGTACACAAATTATGTAAGAAACATAAAATAATTAGATAATTATATCATTTTAATTAATTATATTCCTAATGTTTTATATAATATCTACCTAATTAATAATTATGTTTCTAATGTTTAAAAAAATATCTACCTAATAAAATACAATATGTAATTGAATGTATTATTTAATTTTTTTAACACAATAAATTGCAAATTTAGTCATGTATTTTGTTTGTGTATTATATTTTATAATAATATATAATATTAATGAGTGTGTTGGCAGATGTTAGTATTTAATATTTAATTTTTACATACACATTAGGTGTATACTATTATGGTCACAATCAGATTGTCTACATAAGTGGCTTTATTACACGTAAACTGATTTATACCAGTGATGACTGATAACTAGACATTAAAAAGTCAATATTATTATAGATTTTAAAAATTTTTACTTAGCACAATTTTTTATTTTAAATACAATAAATGCATTGTTAAGATTTTCTTCCATATGTAAAGTTTGTATTAATGTGAATTACTCATTAATTAGTAATTAATTGGTATACCGTTGTCAGAGTGCAGGTATTGTACACTCAATAGTCAATACATATACAATATACATACAATATTTCACCCATGCGCTAACATTGTCTGCGATCCGACGCAGTCGGATCGCCTACCTGGTAGGTATAGTTGCATATAAATTTATTATAACAAGAGATTGCTGATTATTCAATGCTCAAACGACAACATTCGACTTTAACATTTTTTCCTACTTTCGACGCCAGGAGGTTAGACAATCCGCCGTAGGCGGATTCCCCAGCCAGGTATCGATTTACACCGGTCGAAGGCTGATAGCTAGACACTTAAAAGTCTACGTCTCAATCTCAACTTTCAAAAACTTTTCACATTCGAAAGGAGACCGCCAAACAATCGACGCCACGAACGTCTTATCAATTCTCGAAAACACCCGCCTGAATTCTGTGTTATCATCATCATCCCGATAGAATATTTGCAGTACTACCAATCAGTGGTACCAACACCACGGATTTATTACCGCCAAATCTTCATTTTTTGAAAACTTACCACTTTCAAGCTCTTCCATCCGTCCTAGGGTATTCACTTACATCGAGTTTCACCCAAAGCGAGTTTCACGGGCCGCTAGTCTTATATATTATAAAACGGTAAGCAGTTCGCCCGTTTGCCGTCAGCGCTAGGTGTATTTATAGTGAATTACCAATCAGAAAATTAGATTTTTTTTCGAGTCCCGCCAGCCGATCGTCGTTCCGAACGTTTCGTTATCACCGCGATCGTTATCAATTATTACTTCTTATTATTTTGAAAATTTTTCGTTTTTCACGGATTTCAAGATTTTTCCTTTTTCGAGTCCGTTCTGTACGTATTCGTGTAGTGCGCGACTTTTTCAAGCCGTACGTATAAGTATACGGTTTGTTCTCCGATCGCGTTCGTGTCGATCGCCAACGCGGTAACAATTACGGTTGCCGAACGACGTTTTTCTTCATTTTTTTTTCCGCAGATTCGTTTCGGTTTTTACTACTCTTCGGTCCGAATTCGTGAAGTGCGCCTTTCGAAAACCGTACACAAATTCGGTTCGTGTGTTTTGGATCGCGGACGCTGACCTACGTACGAGGTATGTAATCCGTACTTTTTGCTTTGTACTGTATGTAATATATTATTATTACGTGTTTTAGGCCTATTTGTTACTTTTGTCGTCTGCTGCATCGTTCTCTACCGTGTCTACGTCGGCGAATTATAGTACGTACCTATGCATTATTTCATTACTTTATTGTACATATAGTAGTTAAATATAGTTTTTAAACGTGTTGCAGGTCTTCGGAGAGCGGTGATGTCTGTTTCGACGCACAGTTTTCATTTACCAATGTACACTACTTTTTGTTGATTCAATAAACTGTATTATATTTATATTTTTCTGTTGTTCTCGGTAACTCGACCTTTAGACACATCTTAGACCATTGGTCGTGCTCTCTAGCATAAAAGTGTTCATCGTCGACGTTTGTGTCGCACAGTACTTGGGTGTATATAGGTATATTACATTATTACAATATACCTATGTGAATGTGATAAAAATACCTAACGTACAAGGTACCTATATTCTGTAGTGGATTTTTAAAATGTATATTATCAAAACCTGTACTTAATTAATTAATTATATATTAATGATAAATAAAGTATTATATGTGTGTATGGCAATAACATTTTATGTTTTAATAAACACCATAATATAACGAAAAGTGTATTTATTAAATATAAGATTTTGCTGGCAACGTTGGTATGTTTTTGTAGTAGAAAGCAATATTTGACATCATGTGAGGAGATAAATATTCAAGTATTGTATGTTTCACTCATAATATATTTCAGTATAGATAATCATTGCAGACTACTAAATTAAATAAAAACATTTTTCTGTGGTAGGATTTATACATTACTCAGATTAATTACCTATGCTCCTATTGTATAATAGATACCCGTTAAGTACTCGAATAATAAAAAACAATATATTTATGTACCGTTATTTGCTACAATATTTCAATATTTATGTACTAATTTTCTTTTTAAACCAAACTTATAATATATTGCAAATGTTAAATACACCTTTTAACATCAAAGTTATAAATATGTTTAGTGTTATAGTATTTATTAGTTACCAAGAGTGTGTTAGATTTGCTTAAGATTAAATAAATATTTTAAATAAATATTTAATAAATTATTAATGATAAATAAAGTATTTTATGTTTTAATAAACACCATAATATAATGAAAATTGTATTTATTTGCTGGCAACGTTGGTATATTTTTGTAGTAGAAAACAATATTTGACATCATGTGAGGAGATAAATATTAAAATATTCGAGTATTGTATGTTTCACTCATAATATATTTCAATATAGATAATTACACATTAAATTAAAATATTTCTCTATGGTATGATTTATACATTACATTAGATTTTTAAACAATTTTTTACATTATATATTACGATTATATTTTTGTGTCTACAGATTTTAAATTTTTGAAAAAAATTAATTATTTTTCTATTTAATATATTATATAGCCGACCCGTCACGACTTCGCCCGTGATTGGTTGTTTATTTTGCTTTCGGACCATGATATGTAGAATTTTTTATTCAAATATTATTGTTTAACGTGATCGCCAAGTAAATACTAAATACTAATATTATTATTGCAACAGATTAATCAGTGTCAGTTAATGAACAATCTTATAAGTTGTAAGTTTATTACATAATTAAATACCTTAGACATCTATAACAAGGTACGATTGTTAAACTCTTCTGATAATATTATGTTAATAGTAAATAAATACAAAATATAGGTAAAATTGGCTGTTTTAAATATAGCAAAATAAAGGTATCTAGATAGGACCTATGTTTATAAATTATGCTTTTTATTTTCAAGTTTTAATAGAATTAGTAATCATTGATATCATATAGGTACTGATTGCATTTAGTGTTAATATAAGCCATACTTTTTACAGGTTATACAACAAAACTATTTGCAAAACTCTTGAAAAATTGTTAACCGTAACAGAATAATTCATTAAATTTATTAAAATCATTAAAGCAGTAGCACACTACCACATATCTACTTCGGTAAATATTATTAATTAATATTTTATTCTATTAATTAGGTATACCTAACTGAATAATTTGCAGAGGTTGCTTTTAATACATATTTATTGTTATTGGGTAATTGGAAATTATACTGAGTGTTTTTAGAAGGTTAAATGAAATGTCTTCGTATAATAGATTAAAAAAACTTCGCCAATTGAAACGGTCAGCTATTGAAGAATTGTGTATGATATCAAGTAATGAATCAAGTGTTATTGAACAAATTATAATTGAAAATTCAGATTCTTCCTCAGATATATCTTTAAAATACAATAATATTGGTAATTTGACAAATTCCTCTTTTGAGTATACTAACCGATCTCCAGATAATGTCACCTTAAATCATAATGAATCTCCGGTGTCATATCCATCTTCTCTGGAATCATCAAATTCGGATGGAAGCTCTAGTGGAGGAAGTTTAAATCAAGATGAAAATGATACAACAACTACTTTCCGTGATAAACTTCAAAGCTGGGCTGTTAGGTTCAGAAATAACCTAACCATTGAAACAATAGATGCCTTATTAGACTTGTTACGGATTGAACATTTCTATGATCTGCCAAAATCAGCAGCTGCTTTATTGAAAACAAAATCAAATAAAAATATAAAAACTATAATGCGCTCAAAGAACACTAATGGCTCCTATGTATACTTTGGTATTGAAGAAAATTTAAAACAAATAATAATTGACGAATATGTTGATGATAATCTACGTTTATTGTTGTAATGGTTATTTTGATTGGGCGCCAGTTCTTTTTAGAACAACAAATAATTATACAAAAGTTTGTTTTTTTTTTTATAAGTATGAAAAATGATTTTCTTTTATTTTAACATACAATAAAATATTAATTCACACAGATTACTTATATAATGACAATAAAATATAAATCTATACTATTACCGTACGGATATTTAAATTATATCCAGGCAGAAAAGAATAGAATTATATTATTATATATATATTAACAAATATACTATTACCGTACGGATATTTAAATTATATCCAGGCAAAACAACACAGAATTAATTATATATATATATATATTAATATATAATACTCACAATTTATCGATGATATTGTATGATCCGCGTGATTACTATCTTAATACGTGGTGGTGGAAACCAATACTAATTCCGCTCGGCGGAACGCACACACACACACGTTATTAAACTAATTAGATTACGACCGATTATGGTCAAAATTACCTTTATCGACGACCTTGAGTCCGGCCCGATAACAGCGCGCACCGATAATAAGACGACGACCGACAATGGTCAAAATTGTATATACGACGACCGCGATGTATATAATTAATAGAAGATTACGACTCGACTCAAATACCACAGTCCACTATCCGGTGAGTCCGGCAGGTCGATGTGAGGGCTCCTGCTAACCAGCCTATAGGATTAGGCGGCTGAGCGATGACCATCGACTACCAGACGACTCATTATTCCTGAACAGTTTCGACCGGATACTTAAGTCGCTAAAATATTGCACCGATGTGGTACTATTGGGTCCCCTATATGTGCTATAGGCTCCACCGGTCGTAGGTAGAGAGCCCTACACGGCATACGGGAAGCCACAGCACATATTAGGGGACAATTGCGGCGGCGGAATAGCGCGCTCTATTACTAATATTCAGAATTAATATAGCGGAATATTAGGTATCAACAGAAAATTATCGTTACATAGTCCCCTTTTTCTTTATGGTCTCTTTAAAACTATATACAAAACAACTAAAGATGACAATAAAGAAAACACGTAACGCTTATCTTATTTACAAAATTATACAAAGAATATGGTATTGACATATATTATTCAAGAAGATCTTGAAACTCTCTTCTTGTACCACTTCTGTCTTCTCTCCTTTCGTTTCATGATGGTGGTCGTAATTACGGGAATTATAGTGGCCGGTTGTTGAATTGGCTCGACTGGTTCCTCTTGTGCGGATTCAGGTGTCTTCTTTGGATCTTCTCGTTGACGAGGTATAAGTGGTATAATAGTTTCTACTATAGTTTTGCCGCGTATAGCCTTATCGGCTTCTTGCATCATTTGACTTTCATCTTTCACGACGTCGTCTTCGTCTAATTCCACTGGCTGACCGAGTTTGTTGGTTAATATCACTGAGTTATGTAATTGTAAGTTATTGTGTACTTGATATTTGGTGATCTTAGCAGCTACTTGTCTTTGATACTGGGCAAATGCCTTCTTTTGATCCACTGTTTTTTCTCGTGGGCGTACCATTTGTATTCTTCCAATGGGTTGAGTAGTTATGGGTTTAACTTCATGAGTGTTTTTAAGCTTGTCCTGGTTGCTAGTATCTTGAGGAGTTATATGGTTAAGTCCCATGCCGTTTTCATCATCACTGATATCTGTATACTCAATTTCTAGCACATCTGAATTTTCAGTGGATTCACTGTCTGATCCGAACGCGTCATGGATTCGACGTTTCAACTCACGTTGAGATTGAATGACATCTTCATCGCTATCATAATGATCTTCCTCAAATAATGACACCATTTTTAATTTGTTATATTCCATGACAATTGCTTGAAACATCAATAAGTTGAAATATGAATAAATTTTATTTATTGTTATTATAGTTATCCCTTTACCGTCACATATAACACAAACATACATACATACATATAACATATATACATTTAAAACATTTATTTATTTGTTTTTTTTTTTTTTTTTTTATAAGTATATATATAATCATGATTATAGTGGTATGTTATTATTAACCTTATGGATCACATCGGGTGACATATAAGGTTTAATATTTTGTATATTGTAAGTATTTGGCTTCCCTTCTTCGAGTACTACCACTGTGTTATTTTTCTTTGTTTCAATAATTGTATATGGTCCACGGTACAATAAAAAAAACTTTTTTATTTCGTGGTCTTGTGCCGATGAAAGTTTATGTTCTCTGATTAATATTTGTTGACCGATAGTGTATTGTATAAATGTTTTTCCTTGGTCCAATCCTTGATTACGTAGTTGTGCCATTCTCTTCATCTTCTTGTATGCGAGTTGTATAATTACTTCGGTGTCTTCGCCTTGAATTTCTTCAGGGAAGTCTATTAGTTGTTGTAGTTTTATGGGGTGATTCGTTTTACCCATAATTGCTTGCGGAGTGTATCCCGTTGTTGAATGAGTTGTGTTGTTTATCCAAAATTCGATTTTTCTTAGATATGATACCCATTTTGTATGTTTACTATGACAATATGTTCGTAGCATTCGACTTATTTCGCGGTTGGCTCTTTCTACGGGGTTCCCTTCAGGATGATACGTTGTTGTATGTAAAACCTTGATGCCGAGTTTGTTCAGTCTCTCGGTCCACTGTTTACTATGGAACTGTGTCCCATTGTCTGTCAGAATTTTTTTAAACTTCCCGCATGTTGGTATATTATACTTTTCTATTTTGTTGAGTATAACATTGGCTGTTGCTTTACGTATTGGGTAGATCTGTATGTATTTTGCAAATACATCCAACATTACTAGTAGATATTTTGCACCCAACTGTCCCGTTGGTAGTGGTCCAATCAAATCCAACGATACCATTTCATGTGGTCCGGTGGGTATATTTGATATCAGTGGTCCCCTAGTTCTTTTGTTGTATATCTTGCTCTTCTGACAAAGATCACATGTTTGCGTAATTCGTTTGATGGTCTTCATCATGTGGCGTAATTGATAATTTGCTTTGAGTAGTTGGTATACTTTATTGGTACCACAGTGTCCATATTCTTCATGTACTTCTTTTACCAATAACGATGCCATATTATCAGGGATCATTATTCTACTGTTTTTGTTATCACGAGTATGAAATATTAATCCATTGTATATTTGATATGGTAAATTTTCACCGTTTTCAATACGGTGTCGGATTTTGATTATTTTACGATCTTGTTGCTGTAATTTAAATAGTTGTTTAAATTGCTGACGTAATTCTTTGCTGTAGTGTGTTGCTACCAATTGATTGATAATCACTTGTTGGTTGGTTTGCATTCGATCTTCTTCGTCTTGTACGTATCGGGTTAAGGTATCTGCTCCAATATTGTCTTTACCCATGATATATTTGATTTGTAGATTGAATTCTTGAAGTTGTATTGACCAGCGCATTAATCTGCCGTTCAATAATCTACATGAATTGAGGAATGTTAATGCCTGGTGGTCCGTAAGCAGATGGGTGGTGTGTCCCAATATGTAGTTTCTATATTTCTTACACCCAAATACTATTGCCAATAGTTCCCTTTCGGTGGTATAATAATTGCGTTCGGCTGAGTTTAATGTTCTACTGGTAAATCCAATAGTACAGTGTTGATTTTCCTTATCGATTTGGTACAGTTCTGCTCCCACATGGGTTCCCGAAGCATCGGTTGCCAGAAAAAATGGTTGCTCAAAATTTGGATATTTAATAATAATATCTTCCAAAAAACATTGTTTTATTTGCTCGAACGCCTGTTGTTGATCATCACCCCATTGCCAAACGTTGCCTTTTTTCATTAGCTGACTGATTTTTCCTGTAAGTTGCGATAAATCTCGGATATACTTTCTATAAAAATTGATAAATCCTAAAAACGCTCGAGCTTGTTTCTGATTCCTTGGAGGTTGAAATTCTTGTATGGTTCGTATTTTTTCTGGGTCCATACCTATCCCTTTTTCAGATATTATATGCCCTAGGAATGTTATTTGTCGTTGTAAGAATTGCGATTTATGTATATTCACTTTAACATTGTAATCGGCAAATCTTTGAAATATCTTCTTCAGATGTTCCATATGCTCCTCGAAACTAGTTGAGGTGATGTGGATGTCATCTACATATGTGGCCGTAAATGCTAGTACTTCCGGCCCAAGCACCTTATCTAGTATTTTCTGAAATTCGGCTACAGAGTTCACCAATCCGAAAGGTAATACTTTGAATTGGTAATTCCGTCCCCTATACAAGAATGCCGTAATTGGTCTACTGGTTTTCTTCAATCGACATTGCCAATACCCGGCAGTCAGGTCAATGGTGCTGAGATATTTGGCTCCTCTAAATTTGATTAATATTTCTTCCACACCCATAGGGCACTCTCTATCTGGTATTATTTTTTTATTTATCTGTCTGGCATCCAAACATAATCTTATGTCCCCATTTTTTTTTTCAACACCTACAATTGGCGACGACCATGGGGAGTCTGATTTTTCAATTATACCTAGGCTCAGCATACGTTGTATCTCTTTATCCATTTTGCTCAGTTTTGATACCGGTATAGGATAAGGTTTCTGACAGATATGTTCTCCTGGAGTCACTTTAATCTGGCATTCATATTCATGTATTAGTCCTGGGCTATCTGAAAATATTTCTTGGTATTCCCGGATTAACTGATTGAAAGTTTCCCTTTCTTCCGGGTTCATTGCTATACTTGTCATAGTGTCTTCAATGATATCTAGATGTGCGATTTGATTTGTCGTTTCGTTTGTTTCTGGTAGCCGCTCTGCAAATGGTACTACTCTTTTTTCACCTTGTATTGACCATTGGATTGTTTTTTCTGTAAAGTTGATATGTGCTTTGTATTGATTCAGTATATCTGCTCCAATTATTATCTTCTCATTGAGATTCTCTACTTGTACCAAATTAATAAATAATTGTTTATTATCTATGTGACAGCGGCAGAATAATTGTCTTGATACTTTACATATCTTACGTCCCACTGCATTGCTGATTTGTACACTGTTGACTGGTAATATCGGTATTTCTTGATCCTTTTTTATCAGTTGATCGGCTAATTCTTTATTGATAACGCTAATTGTTGTTCCGGTGTCCACTAGAGCGTATACTGTTTCATTTTCTATTTCTATTTTCACGTATGGACTTTTCGACGTATTATCTGTTCTAATACTATTGATCATATGATTTTCTTGATTTTCGCCATTACTTCCATTGTTATTTGTTTCTTCTATATTAATTTGGTTTATCTGTTGATTGTTTCGCCACTGTTGATTATTATTTTCCCTGGGTTGATTGTTCCTAGGTATCGCTCTGTTCCAGTTTCCTTCTCTCTGTGGTCTTAAGTTATTATTATTATATTCTCTATTTGGTGGTGTTCGACCCTCGTATTGGTTATTTTCATTCTGCATAGGTCGTCTGTGTTCTTCTGCTCCTAATATCTTCATTGCACTTAATATTGTGCATTCTGGTAGTGACATCAATATAGCTCTTAAATATCCTGGGTAGTGTCCAGCTATATTTTTTACTATTTCACTTTCTGCTAATTTTGGTACTTCCAGGTGTCTTAATTTGTTGGCCCAAAATGAGAAATGTTCCCTGTAGCTAGTTTCCTGTTGTACCTGTTTTGTGTTGAGACATTGGCTCCATACCTGCATCTGTATGTCTCTTGACCAATATTCATCTTTAAATAGATATTTAAAGTCTTCATAGCTGTTGATTTGAAATCGGATGGTTGCTAGCCAATTACTTGCTGTAGCTTTTAGACAGTCCCCTGCAATGATTATTTTTTCGTCGGTGTGTTTTATTTGTTTCACTGCGAAATATTCATCCAGTCTACACAGAAAATCGATTGGATGTGTATCTTTGCGATTACCGTAGAATAGTGGTTTTGCTATGTCCGCGGTTGGTCCCCTGTATATCTCCTCTTTTTGATTTACATTCTGCTGTTGCCAGTTGTCTTCAATATTTCTAAATGTATTTATATATCGATTTTCCATTTCCTCGATTTTTGTACTATATTTTTCTTCCCACTTGTTTTCTAATTTTCTGATTTCTTCTTGGTGTTTCTCTTCTCTTTCTTTTAATTTTCTAATTTCTTCTATATTTTTCTTGTTTTGTTCTTCAATTATTTTTAATTGCTTTTTGAATTTATTTTGAATTTCTTCCATTTTTATTTCCCATTCTCCGCTAATATCACTTTTTCTTCGTGGCATGTTTAATGTTATTGAGTATGTTTATTTATGATGTAGTATTTAATTCGTAAGAGCGCGAAAGTCTTATTCGTGGTCGTGTCGTTCGAGGCCTACTTGTTGGGCGACAATTTGTAATGGTTATTTTGGTTGGGCGCCAGTTCTTTTTAGAACAACAAATAATTATACAAAAGTTTGTTTTTTTTTTTATAAGTATGAAAAATGATTTTCTTTTATTTTAACATACAATAAAATATTAATTCACACAGATTACTTATATAATAACAATAAAATATAAATCTATACTATTACCGTACGGATATTTAAATTATATCCAGGCAGAAAAGAATAGAATTATATTATTATATATATATTAACAAATATACTATTACCGTACGGATATTTAAATTATATCCAGGCAAAACAACACAGAATTAATTATATTATTATATATATTAATAAATATACTATTACAGTACGGATATTTAAATTATATCCAGGCAGAAAAGAATAGAATTATATTATTATATATATTAACAAATATACTATTACCATACGGATATTTGAATTATATCCAGGCAGAAAAGAATAGAATTATATTATTATATATATTAACAAATATACTATTACCGTACTGATATTTAAGTTATATCCAGGCAGAACAACACAGAATTAATTATATTATTATATATCTACTATTACCGTACAGATATTTAAATTATATCCAGGCAGAACAACACAGAATTAATTATATATAATATATATATATATTAATATATAATACTCACAATTTATCGATGATATTGTATGATCCGCGTGATTACTATCTTAATACGTGGTGGTGGAAACCAATACTAATTCCGCTCGGCGGAACGCACACACACACACGTTATTAAACTAATTAGATTACGACCGATTATGGTCAAAATTACCTTTATCGACGACCTTGAGTCCGGCCCGATAACAGCGCGCACCGATAATAAGACGACGACCGACAATGGTCAAAATTGTATATACGACGACCGCGATGTATATAATTAATAGAAGATTACGACTCGACTCAAATACCACAGTCCACTATCCGGTGAGTCCGGCAGGTCGATGTGAGGGCTCCTGCTAACCAGCCTATAGGATTAGGCGGCTGAGCGATGCCCATCGACAACCAGACGACTCATTATTCCTGAACAGTTTCGACCGGATACTTAAGTCGCTAAAATATTGCACCGATGTGGTACTATTGGGTCCCCTATATGTGCTATAGGCTCCACCGGTCGTAGGTAGAGAGCCCTACACGGCATACGGGAAGCCACAGCACATATTAGGGGACAATTGCGGCGGCGGAATAGCGCGCTCTATTACTAATATTCAGAATTAATATAGCGGAATATTAGGTATCAACAGAAAATTATCGTTACATTGTTTAACATCGATGGTTTGCCTTTGTTCAATCATTCAAACCAACAGTTTTGGCCTATTTTAGGACTTATTCTGCACAATGAGTACAAATCAAAACCATTTATTGTGTCTGTTTACAATGGTGATTCAAAACCAAAGAGTATAGTTGAATTTTTGGAAGATTTTGTTAAAGAAGTTAAAGTTTTAGTTCAGAATGGAGTGACTATTGGATATAGACAATTTAAAGTAGATATTGTTGGATTTACTTGTAACACACCTGCAAGATCATTCTTAAAACAATGTAAGGGTCATGGAGGCTTTTATGCTTGTGAGCGTTGTGAAACTAGAGGCAAGACTAAAAACAAAAAAAGGGTGTATACCAGTGTAAATTCTAAGCGAAGTTCTAAAAAAAGTTTTATAAAACAAAGTCAAGCTGAACACCATTTAGAAGAAAGATCACCTTTATTAGATATACCACACTTTGATTCCATTAACTCGGTATTTTAAGATTCTATGCATTTGCTATACTTAGGAATTATGAAATGGATATTGAATAAATTGCTTGGAACAAAAGGAGTTAATCGCAAATGTAAGATTTCTAGGTCAAAAATAAAATTATTAAATTCATCCTTAAAAATATTTACAAGATTTGTCCCCAGAGAGTTTCAAAGAAAAAAGTTTGATTTAGATGAAATTAGTAACTGGAAGGCGACACAGTTTCGTTTCTTTTTACATTACTGTGGGGCTTTGGTGCTTTATAAATGTCTTCCTAAAAACATGTACAATCATTTTTTACTTTTGGTAGTAGCGTGTAGAATTCTTTGTGATCCCGATCTGTGCACTTTAAAGGTAAACTATGCAAGAGAATTATTGAAGAAGTTTTTTGTGCTTCTGCCTTCATTTTATGGAGCAGATTCACAAGTTATGAATAATCACAACTTATTTCACGTAGCAGATGATGTAGAATACACACAAATGCATTTGCCTGCAATTTCGGCATTTCCGTTTGAAAATTGTCTGGGTGAAATCAAACGACTAATTATTGGGAAAAATAATCCTTTGGCGCAGTTGACTAGAAGAGTTTCTGAACAAAAAGCCTGCCCACTAACAGCTAAGAAAAATGCCATGTATAAAAAAAATTATATCATTGTTAATCCTGACATTTTACATAAAAATAAGAAAGTTATTAAAAGCGTAATTATGAATGGAATTGAATTAAGTAGTTCAAAACCCAATAATATTGTTTTACTCAAATCAGGTGAAGTTTTTAATATAACAAGAATAAAAAGAAAACAAAAATATCTTTATTTGCATGGTTTTACATTTAATACTACCACAGATGCTTTCAGCTACCCATGTAAATCAACAGAAGTTGGAATCATAAAATTGGGAAGATTATCTAGAAGGATATCAATTGTTTCTTTAAAAGATGTATATAGAAAATGTGTATTCTTTGAAAATGGCAGTCGCAGTTTTGTAGTCTCTTATCTTGATAATTTATAATATATTTTGTAAAAATTATATTAATTTAATAATAATTATACATTTACATATTCTATTAAAATTATTATATTAAATAATTTTTATGTTTATTTTTATTTTATAATCTTTTATGTCTGATATTTAAATTTTTTTTTTTATAACTATATATAATTTATAATAGGTAATATGGAATATCATAAAGATACAACCCATGTAGTAATTCAATTTAATAAAGAAATCAAACAGGGGAAAGCAAGCATTGATCTGGTGCCAATATCTTAGACCTACATTGAAAACAACGCTTTATATTGTAAATACCCAACAAAAGACAATTACCTTAAGATTGATATAATGAGTAAACTTTCATCGGCTCATGAAACTTCATGGGAAGGATATAAAATTCATGTAATCAAAGAAGTTGGTTAGTATTAAATTAAAATATTTAATATTCTTTCTATTTATTTTACATTTACATATATTTTCAAACAAATTATATTATTACTATTCTCTTTGTAATAGGTACCTACTTAAAATGTATTAAAATTTGTAATACATTTTATAAATTAATATATATATATATACATATTTCAATAACAATATACTTATATAAATAACACTTTTATTATCAACAATTTTATCTCTTAAATGGTATTTTATTTTATTTTTTAGGAAATTACGAACAAGGGGTTAGAAGAATGAATAGAGCATTCTCAAACACAGTTATCCATAGTAGCAATGTCGAGGAGAAATATAGTTCTGAAGAAGGTGATGATATTGTTGATTTAAGTGGAAATGAGCTGAAAAAATGTCTTAAAGATATTCCTTCCTATGATATTATAGAAAAAAAAATAATGGTAACTGACCTTTCAATTATGAATAGACAATAGACATAAATAACTAACTTATATTTCAATAATTATGTTGAAATTAGATGATAAGATGGAGTCCGAAAATTCAACATCGACTGATTCATCTACTACAATTTCAGGGACAATTTCCAAGCAAAAAAAGCTAAATATTAAGAACAAAATTGTAAAAACCATTGCTTTTTCTAGAACAAAAAATGATGCCTTAGTTGTACAAGAAAGTGATATAAACGGTAATTAATTTTAAGTTTGTACATATCTAATGAAGTTATGTTATAATAATTACATCTAAAATAGATGACGATAGTGTGCAGTCCGAAAATTCAACATCAACTGATTCATCTACTACAATTTATAAGCAAAAAAAGCCAAATAAGAAAAAAACTGTAAAAAACACTGATTTTTCTAGAACAAAAAATGATACTCTAGTTGTACTAGAAAGTGATATAAATAATGGTAATTATTTTATAAATATGTACAATTTCTTTGTAATACTTATGAATTTATGTCAATAATAGATAATGATGTTTGGATACCTCAAAAATCAGAAATTACTAAAAGAAAGAAGAAAAATATGATTGTATCTTCAAAACAAAATCACAAGAAATGTAAGACTTACTATATAGAATATTTTAACATAATAAAACTTTCATCCAACATTTTCTAATTTTTTGTTAAATAATAACAACTTCAAGTTGTAGGTAAATCAAAGAATATAATTATTTTTAAAGTTTAACTTATTCATTTTATTTTATAGACAAAGCAACACCAGTTGGAAAATATTGCCCAACGTGTGGTCTAGCAGGTATGAATAAAATGTACTAACACACACAGGGTTAGGTTAATATACACCTAATCCTGAATATAACACTTAAAAACAAAACAATTCAAACTATGACATAATTTAAAAAAAAATTATTTCCATTTTAGACAATGATAACCAATTATCAAAATATGATCTTGACAATATGAAACGAAGTATTGAGTACAGAGTACAAGAAGAAGCAAAAATTACACGATCATTAATAGCCACTACAAAAAGTACCACAGACATAGAAACTATTATGAAAGAGGATATAATGATTGATTTACCAAAAACCACATTAGAAGATTTTCTTTATTTTGATAAACAGTTAAAAGTTGATATAGAGTTGATGAAGAAAATGGTGAGAAATATTTGTATCTGTACTGTTATATTCTAATTTTTTTTGTTTTATTATTTACCTATTGTATAATTTTATTTTAGAAATGCTTTATGGTGCTTCATGTAAATAATACAACAAAACTAAGTCAAAGTCTAAGAGTTATTCCATTAATAATATCTAAGGAGATTCAATCACAATACAGTGCTTTTGGAAGAGAAACAAATGGAATTAAAAAACTAAATTTCTCTGGGACAACAACATACAAATATTTAAGAGGTATAAATAATAAAGTTTAATCAGATAAAACTATTATTTTAATTCATATTCAAATTATTTTGTACGAGTAAATAATTGTGAATAATTTTGATTATTGATTAGTTATAACACTTATAACTTATAAGTAATTCAAATTTAGATAAGCGAAGTAGTAGATTAACATCTTGCAGAGGTGCTGACCTAATCTACTCATCTATGCTTTCAATATTTATAACTAATTAAATACTAGTATGAACATTTTTTTTTATACCTACATAATATAATACAAATAATATTCTGCTCTCGAATTTGAAATTAACACTATTCACTCATATTCTAGTTATAAATCTGGTTTAAAAAAAGTTTATATTATATGCTTAATGTTTCAGATGTGCTTACTAGCAAGTATCCAGACATTAAAGAAAAAGAAATGTCCAGTGATTTAAGCAGATGGTTCTCTGGTGCCAAGGATCGAGTTGGTGGGAAGAGAGAAAGAATTGTAAATAAAAGTAAAATCATTGTGACACATGATTAACAATAAATCCAAGTATAAACAATAAACATACAACATTTTGTTTTAATTAAAATTGATATTAGTCTATTAAACATTTCCCAGATAACAAAAAAATTATGATGTATTTTTGCTTCATCATCAATGTCAATATTGTCTTAGTTTGTAATAATTAAAGCTAGTCTATATTTTATTATATTTATTCCAATTCCTGTCATCCTATTTCATAACCATGTCTTGAGCATATAAATTTATTTTATTATATAAGATGGTATTAAAAGTAATTTATAACTGATAGTTCTATTCAGTATCAAATTAAATAATTACTTAGTAAGGAATGATGTTGAAGACCTAGCTGAATAGAACATAATGATACGGTAATTCCAGATATAGGTGTACCATACAGTATACAGGTCTCTGGTCTACAGACACTTAGTATTGGCTGTCAGTAATATTGGGTAGTACTTTGTCTTCACTGATTTTCAGTACCTAGGTACCTACTATGCAAGTACTGTAATATTAGTACTGGGTAAGTACTGTTATGCCAGTATTGAGCAAGTACTATAATATCAGTACTGGTTAAATACTGTAATGCCAGTATTGAGCAAGTACTGTAATATCACTACTGGAGAAGTACTGTAATACAAGTATTGGGCAAGTACTGTAATATCAGTACTGGTTAAGTACTGTAATTACAGTACAGAAAAGCGTTATGATCCCAGACAAATGCCAGTACAGGCACCAGTACTGACTGCCAGTAGCGCGCCAGTATAAATCAGTACTGGCGTGGTACCGCGCCCGTTGTTAATTTCCAATTGGGGCATACGCGCGTAAGTGAGTAAACACAGATCACTGTTATAATATTATCATTTTGTTATACTTTAAACTTTCTCACTTTACTTTTATTTTATTACGTACTCATCGTATTTTTTAACATAAAATGGATCCATCAAAAAATAAAAAACGATATCAATCAAAGAAGTTATCGTTAAAAAAAAACCTGAGTTCTCGAATGAGGGACCTTTTTGGAATTCGCAACCAAAACAAGTATTTAAATTTAATATAAATATTTTTTTAATAATTAAATAAGTATATAATTTAATATAATTCATTTTTATTTTAATTCAAGGAACAATTCTGAGGTAATAGAACCTGTTGTGGAACCCTTTTTTTTAGGTGCTGATAATCAACCACCATGTTCGTCAAGGGAAACAATCAGGTAAGCTTTAAATCAATTATATATTATTTATTATTTAAATAGATTATATGCACAGGCGTAATTTAGCAGACTTAAGTGGAACTTAACTTCAAATACATATTAAAAAATATGTGAAAATAATAATTCTCAATTTTTAAGAATTCTAACCAAGCAAATAAATTTTATCAACATTTATAAAAAAAAAAATGATTATTTAAATATTTGTCATGCCTAAAAGTAGTTCAAAAAGAGCTAAACAATTTTGAAAATTGTATTAAATAATAAAAATAATAATATAAAAAAAAATAACTAACTTCAAGTAGGTTCTATGTCTTTACGCCGACGGTATCTACGCCGACGGCATCGACGCCGACGGTATTTACGCCGACGGGATCTACGCCGACTAGTATCTACGCCGATGATATGTTTTTTTTACAAAACGAATGTATTTCTATGGGACTAATATAAGAATAAAAATGAACTAATATGAACTGAAAATTATGGAAAATTAATTATGTTATTAAATTAATAAAAATAAAATATCTAACTCGTTGTTGCCTAGTTTTTTTTAATAATAAATATTTTTTGGCTCTGGAAGAGCCTTTTTATGCCCTAAAAAGGACATTTTTTAAAACGACGAGTGCCCCCTAAACTTGGCCATTTAGCAAGATTGGAATTGGAAATTATGAGCAATTCCCTGCAAATAATCGTGTCGCGATTCTCATAGTCTTCAACGATTTCTTTAATTCGCAATGCTGTGTCTCGATAACACCGTCGTCCCTGTGCCGGTGGTAATCCAGCAATGTACTGGTTGATTTGGAATTCATTTAGGCTCTGCTGATTTTGCAGACTCTCAATGAATTTCCAAATAGATGGATGATTTGCTCCTAAAAGAGAGCTGAATCCTCGATGCCACCCTTCAACGGCGTTGTTAGTTTTGGGTAGGTCATTCAATGATGCCTCGAAACAATTCCAGAGGCTCAGCTTAAATTTAGGAAGCATTCTTCCAAGGCCGGTTCGTCGGGGCTTTCCAATCCACGTGGACTCAAAATAATCTACCAAATCTGACATCAGGTCTTCGTTATCCGTGTAAAATTTTGTCTGGAGGAGTCTTTCAAAACAATCAACTACGTCGGGCTCTGGAACAAATGCAAGAGCGGCCAACTTTCGCACGTTCAATGAAAAATCCGGATCATCCTTATCTTCGTATTTGGATCGAATGTCAGCGATTGTCTGAATTTTTCTCCAAATGCATTGACTGAAGTGAAAAAAACAACCTCTGTTCCTGATGTCTGGAAAATTATGGGAAAAAGCGTTTATCTGGGAATTTTCAAAATCATTCATAACACTGACTGGAGGCAGCCCTGGTTTAAGCAGCTTCAGTTGATCCAATACACGCGAATACGTATTTTGACATTTATCCGGCAACAGTGCGTAAACCGTTGGCAGAACGTTGTTATACTTAATCGCGTGTATTGTAAAAACTTGCTGAAACAATGGCGGTGACGTTTTAAATGTACCATTAGCGTACCAATGGTCACATGTCGCCATCAAATCCAAATTCTTTTGCGTGCTAAAGATAATAATTCTATTATCTGTAGCACCGCTGTCGAATTGAAGAAATTTATCTTCAGCCACCGTATAAGTGTATTTGTCGGGAATCAGTAAATCACGCATGTTAGTGGGGCAAGACATAGCTCCCGCTGCTTTTTGTCTTGCTTTAAGGATATTTCGTTTTATTCCGGCGACCGGTGGGAGAATTCCAGCTACTGCCGCTGGAAGACACGACGTAACAGAGGCTAAAATTTGCTGCGGTGTATCCATCACCGTTTCAGCTTTTTGTTTAATTGAAGCCATTACTTCCTTGACTCGGATTTCAACCACATCTGGGACATGGTTATGCTTGTCATTTTCGTAAATGACAATGTCTTCACCTGTCCACACTCGCCTCAGACACTTGTGTCTTTTATAATGAACACATTACCAAATGTGTTTGTCTTCTTTGATTTTGTCCGTGGTATACACAAAACCTTTATTGACCAACTGTTGGTTGCCCTTCTGGCTTAAAACAAATTCAAGTGGCATGGTTGCTTTTGACTTCTTACAAGACAGAATGTTAGAATCGAACTGACCGATCATTAAACCGGCACCTGTACATATACGGGTTACGCAGGTAAAACCGACCAATGAGCGTTCGTGATTTACCTGCAGTTTAAGCTGCTTAATCGTAACGCTCATTGAATTCTTTCTGAATACCAAGCTTTAAAGTTATATTTCACATCTGCAGCGTTAAATGATGGGTTAGATAATGCAAAGATTATTCTGGATAGATTAACGAATCCTTTAACATTACTATATCTTGAATTTCTTGATATTGTTCTCCCGTTTTTCATCGATTTAAACATTGAAATGCAGTCAACAACTGTAAAAATACATGTTGTATATGATAAAATTGGTTCATTATACAAAGAGATACTTAATTGTTATATGAAAAAAAATTATATTTGTAACAAAGAGGTTAATGATATTCAATATAGAAACCCTGAATTCTTTTTAGAGTTAAAAGACATATATTTAGGTGGTAAGGTTATGAGTTTAACAGTGGCGGTTCTGGTATTAAATTTTGGAGGAGGCAACATGTTATAATACAGGCTAACTCGTGGGGGGCTCTGCCCCCCACACCACCCTTACAAAGTTACAGCAAATATGTAAAAGGATTAACTTTTCTTAATTACAAAATACGTTAATAATAATGATATTAAAAGGTAAAAAAAAATATTTTTGAACTAACTAGTTTCATTTTATTTTGTCTAGAATATAGATAATAGATACAGAATATTTAATGATAAATAACAAATTATCATTTGATAAATATTAATTATTAACTGATAATAGCAATTAGGAATAATCACGAATTAAAAGTAATATAATATTTTTCTAATGTAAACTTCAACGGAGATGGATGTCGAGCACTCGAGCACGGTTATTATAGATATTAGTATCTATAGCCGTGATGTCGAGTGACGAGCGTCGAGCGCTGCAGCGGAGATTAATAGAATCATTGCCTCCGTTCGAGTGCTGCGCATGCGCAGCTTCAATTATTTTATGTTTGTGTTATATATATTTATGTGTTTGTGTATAAGTATACACGACTGTATTATCTATATATTCCAGGAGGCGGCGATATCAGTTGTCTCCGCTACAGCGCTAATAGTTACTATTTACTATTTAGTATTTAATCTATTCTGTGCTTTATTAATTATTATGAATCTTGTATGCGTGATTGGTTTGCTAAACAGTTGCCTATTCGCGTGCGCCGTGCGGCGGGCGACTACGAAAACCAGTAAAACAAACCACTATTTTGCCGATGCACTATGCAGCGTTGTTATTAATTTAATTAATCATATTTTTTATACAATTTTCGGAATTCAAATTTTTTTTAAATTAATCTATATCAAGATTGAATTTAAAATTAATTAGGAACAATAACTCTACATTTTTCACTCAATTTTCAAGGGAGGCACCGCCTCCCTTGCCTCCCTCCCAAAACCGCCACTGGAGTTTAATAACCAACATGTTTGTTGAAAAGAAGTTGACATATGTGATGATACAGGACTTCAAATTAAGGTGCCAATGTTTTTATGTGGAGGCTGCTAAACAGGTATATCAACGATTTCCGTTTAGATTACTTCAACCATTGAAGCACTTAAAAAGCATAAGTCCAGAAACCATTTTTGATAATGAAGTATCATCATTAAGACCCATGTATACTAATCTCCCAATTTTGTTTGGGGACATGGACATCAATGAAGTAGATAGAAAATGGAGGAAATTACAATTTATTAATTTTGACTCTGCAAAGATTGACAGAAATAGTAATATTATAGATTTCTGGTCATACATTAGTAAATTAAAAAAAGGAGTTGACACGCCTATGTTTCCGTTAATGGTTTTTTTAGTCAAAAATATAATGACATTGCCCCATTCTAGTGCTTGTGTCGAAAGGATATTTTCAATGGTTAATGCTATAAAAACAAAAGAAAGGAATAGGTTACAAACCGATAATTTGTGTAGTCTATTAAAAACCAAAAGCATGCTAAAAGCTTCAAACTCCGAATGCTATAATTATAATTTGAACAATGAATTTCTAAAAAAATTTAACCTAAACACGTATAAATTTAAAAGTTTATAGTTGTTTTATTTTTTATATTTGTTAAATATTATATTTTTAAATGAGTTTATCCTTCATTATTTTTATTATAAACCAAATAGAACTATAATAAATTGTAGTAAATAATTATGCTCATACTTCGGAATCAGTATTTGCCACTTATGTATAATTTAACCTAGGTTATGTTTATTTTTAAACTTTAGCTAATCGGAATGTTGTTCGTATGGAGCCAGGAGTTCACGAGCGATCAAACATTTATATTGATAACTTAAATTTTCAATACTACAGCCATAATGAAACTGCAAACAGAAGGTTAATTTAATCATAAAATATAAAATAATACATTGGGGTAATTTAAGTATATAATTATTGATATTTTACTATTACCAGACAATTGAGATGCATAAATTATTTCAATTCACAATGTCGAGGTAGAGGCAGCACAAAACTAGACAATAGTGATTTAAAGCTATTAAGACCTCATACATGTGCTCCACTACGACATGTAGAAAATAATGACAACCAAACGGCTTTAATTCGTTCATTAAGGCGGAGAGCTATGACAGAACCAATGCCGCAACTACCGGGGGTGCTAGGGGTGCACAAAACCCCCGGGCCCCTGGTGACCGGGCGCTAAATTAATTCATAACAATAGGCTATTGTAAGAGTAGGCAATTTGGCTATAACTATGGCTGAACTATTCGGAACTTTTTTTTCTAAATATTATTATAGTTACAATTTATTATACGTCGGATCAGAATGAAACATTTTTAAACTGTAGGAGCATTATTATTCAATAATGCTAATAATAACAATTATGTGTATTTAGAAGTTAAATTAATTTTTTATTATCTAAAAATAGAAGGATTATATATAAAATTAATTTATGTCAAATAGTTTATCGCACCGCGCCACCCGCCACAACACGTTTCATATAAGTGTACTATATATTATAAGGTAATTTTTTAAGCATGCTTGACACGGTACGTTACGGTCGCCGGTACAAAGTACAGGCACCGCAACGACCAGTCTGCACCTTATCAACCACCACTACGGGCAAAGCCGGTCCGACATAGTCAACTCTCCCACCTCGCCGCAAAGGCGTAGGGTGGGACGGGAAGACAGGTCGCCCTGGACTAGTACTGGCCGCCCGGTATCGCTCTCTCTTGCAACGTCCGCCCTAGCGACACCACCGCCGGTCTTGCACTCCAAAATCGTAACGTATATCACCACCTCTGAATTTTTCGTTACACGCCATCGTACCACGTTCAAAAACGTTCTTTTGTTTCAATTAGCCACCGTCGTACGGTTACTTTTGTTCTTTTTTTTTTATATTTGATTATCTATACTGGTGATCTTGTTACTGTGTCATATTACCTGACGACACACCACGTGCGTGTATTTCAAGTGTGTATTGATCTAATATATTATTAATATATATCTATCATCACAAACCTACACACCAAGCTACTGTGAGTTTTTTTATTTCTTCCTGTTCCGATATCACCGAAAGCGAACAGTGTTTCGATCGGCGCACCGCGGACCATTTAATTTTCATCACCGCCGTCGCCGTATCAATTGGCTCCCCGCAGAGGAATCACCTCAAGTCATCGTAAAGGTAAGAGTTTTATTCACGCTGACATATACCTCGGAAAAGTGCTTCTTATTTTAGTATTAAGTTATTTTAACCAGGTCTGTGTTTTCCGGTTAGCTAGGATTCCCAAGTTTGAATTACGTAAGAAGTATTCTGGTACGTAAGGGGAATTCCGACGCGACCGCGAATAACCGTGAAATGGCTGTGGGAAGTAGATATAATAGTATAGAATTATAGCGTTATATAACACCGCCCCTCCGAACACTTGCCTTTCGTCCCGCGACACTACCGCAGATAACAGCACAGCGTACGGGTAAGAATACTCAAACCGGTATCGCCGTCGTCGTCGTAAGCCGTCGCCGCGCGCCGCTATCACCAGCCGCCGCCGCACACCACCGTTGTCAACCGCCGCCGCGCGCCGCCGTTCTTGCTTGAGCAGCCGCCGTGTGCCGCCGAGACAAACAGGTTTCACCGCCGCCGCCGAGTACATTGACCTAATTACGTTATATTTGGACCGTACCGGCGACGCCGCAATCAGCTACACAGCTGATTATCATTTGCGCGAGAGTAATCAAAATAGCGTTTGAAAACATCGCGCAAATTACGTCTTTTAAATAAAAAAAAAAAAGATTTTCATTTTTTTTTTTTTTTCTTCCTTCTTCACGCTCTCTCTCTTCCCTAATACCCACGCCTAATAATATTTCTCGGAACATCCGTCCCGTATAACAAGCACAGGCTACCGTCTACGCAATAGTTTAACGTCCACATTTGTAAATCTACTCAAAAGAAATACAACATGTCCGGTAAATCGTTACAACAATTGACGACGGCGGAGCTACGTAGCGAGTGTACGGCCCGCGGAATAAGCATGTCCGGCTCCAAACCGGACATAATTATCAGGCTTGAGGGGCACATTCGGGAAAGAGGATAGGACCCCGCGAACGTCAGGTTCTATCCCGTGCAGCCGTCAATCAATATATTGGCGGACGGCACGGGAGAACAGCCGGACGCTTCGACTACGCAGGTAGATACGAACGTCAGTCAAGTTTTCGAACAGTCGTCCGGGGGTATCTCGACAAGCCCGACAGCAAGTCAGATACCTACAGATAACCTGTCGGAATACTGCGGCTATCAATCGACCATGCGACAGGGTCAGTCCATACAGCCGATAGAGAGCGACATATTTAAAACCGCGGCGGAACAGTTAAAATTGTTGAAACAAACGTTGCCGCAAACGAACGACACAAAATCGTTCGAGGCACGTTTACGGGCACTTGAGACAAGCATGACGAATTTCTTTACGGAAACACGTCTAGCAGCAGCTCAACAGCCACACAACAATACAGTCCCGCGGATAAATATTCACCCGTCACCTGCACACGTAACAAATCGCACACACGATAATTACCAGTCGGGTAGGTCGTATGAGTGTAATGACGGCGACGCCCAATATAGCGCTAACCACATTGCCGCCGCGAACAACCGACCGTTCTTCACGCGCGAACCTCATAACGACTATACGGGTCACACAACACGCACATCACAATTTACACCATACGATGCACGCACACATGAGCGCTCGGTGTTAATACCGTACGAGGACTTGCGTACAGCAAGAGCTTCGTTACCCGAGTTCACCGGAACAAGGGCCGAGGACCCCGTACGGTTTATAGAAAATACCGAGGCGATTTTGGTGCAAGCTCGTATACACCCCGCGGGTTGGTGCAGGGCGGTCGAACCGCAATTAAAAGGAACGGCGAGTACATGGTATAATTCTATTAGGCCACTCGACCTATCCTGGACGGAATTTCGGGACGAATTTTATGAAAATTTTAATAACGCCGAAATTCAGTCTCGATTGCGCGCCGACATCGTGTCGACACGACAAACGCCTAAACAATCGCTAACGGAATTTGTTTTAAATAAAAACCAGCTAGCACGACGCGTAACCACCGGCCTATCCGAACCGGAATTGGTAGGTATTATCGCCGGGCTAGCACGCGACACGTTCCGTACGCATCTCCGGTTGCACCGACCACAAACGTTCAGCGAGCTACGACGCATCGCAGGCGTTTTGGACCCGGCAACGGACAGCACCAACCCACCCACACAACGCTGGACGCCTAAGCCCAAAAAGGCGCCGGACACCCCACAAACAGACCCCCCGGTAAAAAAAAAATATTTTGGCAATTCTTTTGATGACCAGCCACCGGGGCCGTGCAAGTTCTGTGGGGAACTCCATTGGCACAGTAGGTGCCCACACCGACCGTCCAGGCCGGGAAACGGCGGGGGAGTCGACGGGGACTAGTCCCCCCCATCGACTCACCACCACCCCCCCACCCAACAACACAGATCATCGGTAGTACACACGGAAAAAAATTACGCGATACACACGCGCGTAGTACGGCAGTGAGTCACAACTTACAGCCGACTACGAAAATTTTTTCCGTCACCACACCTATAGACACCCGTTCACAGACCCCCAACCTACACCACTCCACCACCGAACATACTCACCTCACCGGTGACACGTATGTTCAACAACAACCGGCTCATGGGGCAGCCGCAGGTGTAGGGACAAAGGCAACAGAGACACGGGTTTTCACCTACACAGGAGACGGGGACGCGAATACACACACCACGCATACCCCCGCATTAGGTCAGTCTGCGCACGTAAAGCCACAGGCGGGCACAGAGGCAGTCGATAGGGACAGTGTGATCATGGCGGTCAACGCTCACGATCAGACAGCTCCTGTTGCGGTTAAGAACCAACTACCCCGCTCGACCAATGGTAATGCGACTAATAATGGTACACGAACACGCCCGGACAAAATTCCGACCCCCGCGGTCGAACTCGAATTTCCGTCAGGCTTCGTAACAGCCTTATTAGACTCGCAGGCACATAAATCGTACGTAAACCCGATAATAGCCCGTAAATACGGCAAATCACCCCCCCACGGACCAACAAATAAAGTCCGAATGGCGGACGGTCACACTGCGACAACCAGTGGCACCACCACATTCGAAGCTAGAATAGGAGCACTCGACATACAATTCGAAGCAACTATTCTAGACAACTTGTATTGCGACGCGTTACTAGGACACGACTTCCTTGTCAATAATGAAGTCTCTTGGGATTACGCCGCGTGTACAATACACATGGGTAGGCAAATTCGTACGTCGACATGCTGGAAAGGGAAGTCACAACCACCCACCACTAGTCCCGATTTATCACAATTAGAGTTTGGTGACGATACCGAAACTCGCGCGAAACTAACCAAAATATTGAACAAATATGCGGTAGTGTTCAGCGAAAAGGTAGGACGTACCAAATTAATTGAACACGAAATTTTGCTCAAAGACCCATCACCTATCGCGCTAAAGCCATATCCGTACCCACAACAAAAACAAATTGCGATCGACGATATGGTGCGCGATATGGAAACTCAGGGGCTCGTAGAACCAAGCACCTCACCGTGGGCCGCACCAGTAGTATTGGTAAAGAAAAAAGACGGAACATTTCGTCTCTGTGTCGACTACAGGCGGCTTAACGACGTAACGGAATCCGACGCGTATCCTATGCCAGATCTTAACAAAATGATTAGGCAAATGCGAGGCGCGAAAATTTTTAGCATTTTCGACCTGAGGTCGGGGTACTGGCAAGTGCCACTACAGGAAAATGCGCGAAAATACACGGCTTTCCGAACACGTAGAGGTCTATTTCAGTTCAGAGTCCTCCCCTTCGGTCTAAAAAATAGTCCAATGACTTTCGTGAGACTCATGAATGAGGTCATGAGGGGTTACCAGGATGATTTCGTACAAGTTTACCTAGATGATATAGTAGTATTTTCAAAGGACGAGTACGAACACCAGGCCCACTTAGACAAGGTTCTCGAGCGTCTCAAGAGATTCGGACTAACGTGCAACACAAAAAAATGTAAAATCGGTCTTCGCGAAATTTCATTTTTAGGGCACATTTTAGACTCGGAGGGCATCACAAAACAACCGGAAAAATTGGTATGCATTGACAATTTTCCGGTTCCAAAAAAGGTTAGAGACGTACGTAAATTTCTGGGCGTGTGCAACTGGTACAGCCAATTCGTTGACAATTACGCGGATACCATAGCACCACTTACAAATTTACTAAAACAGGGGGTACGGTGGAAGTGGACAGATGTAGAACAACGCGCGTTTAAATCAATAAAAAACGCGCTAGTCACATCACCGAAATTGTCTCCACCCGATTACAGCAAACCGTTTTGTCTACAAACCGATGCAAGCGAAATAGGAGCCGGTGCGGTACTTTTCCAACGGGGTGACAGACCGGAGGAAAGACGCATAGTGTCCTACGCAAGCAAAAAGTTTAGCGAAACGCAAACAAGGTACGCCGCGGTCGAACGCGAGTGCCTAGCAGTAATCTGGGCGACAGACAAATTCCGTCCATACCTAGAAACCCGACGTTTCGAACTCCTAACCGACAATTCGGCACTAACGTGGTTATACAGGGCTAAGGACAAAAATTCGAAATTAACACGTTGGTCACTACAACTAGCTAATTTAGATTTTAGTACGGTGCACGTCCCGGGAATACAAAACGAAGCTCCCGATTTGTTATCCCGCGATCCAGCACCAGGTCCAACCGTAGACGAAGACCGACTCGAGGAAAAATTGGTGGGGGCCCCAACAACGCCAACAACCGACATTGACCTCGAGACCGACCGTATTTTCTCTATGGTAAATAACCACGATAGTGACAACACACCCCTCACCGCGACTAAACTCGAAAAGTGGCAGTCTGAAGACACTACAATTCGTGAAATAATCGCCGGTCAACAGTGGGACAACCCAACACGGAACACAAAGAGCGCGAAATCGGGGACCGGAAAATATATTTATTCCGACGGCCTCTTACGCGTAACCGTAGGGTCCCACACACCCGTCGTGATACCGAAAACCAAAATACAACACGTAATTTGGAGGTGTCACGATCACGTCTTGTCCAACCACCCGGGCTGGAAAGAGACGTACCGGGCAGTTCGACAACGGTACTATTGGAAAGGTCAAAAGAATGACGTAAGGTTATATGTCGATGCGTGTCACGTATGCGCGTGCACAAAACCAATTAACACACGTTCTGATGACCCAATACAACCTAGAACTCCCCGACAACCATGGGAAGTTATCAGTATCGATCTTATGGGCCCATACCCACGTTCCGGTAAGGGAAAATCGTACATACTGGTAGCAACCGACTGTTTTAGTAGGTGGACCGAGGCTTAACCCCTAGGAACAGCGACCTCTAAAACAATAATAGAAACGTTAGAACGCGAGTTCTTTTCACGTTTCGGGTACCCACGCGTGTGTCTCAGCGATAACGGCCCCCAATTTGTGTCAAACGAAATGTTAAACGCGTTAGAACGATGGGGAGCACAGGGTTGGACAACTCCGATATATCATCCGAGAGCCAACCCAGTCGAACGCCGAAATCAAGATTTGAAAAAAGGTTTGCGCGCACAACTTGTCGACGGCAAACATAAATCTTGGGACACAAAACTACCCGCAATCCTATTTTCGATTCGCAACAGGTGTAACGAACAGACAGGCTACCCACCCGCGGTCCTTGTCCTTGGCAGGGAATGCAGGAGACCCGGAGATTGGGCGCTGTCAAAATCAACACCAGTTAACATCGGAAAATCAAAGGAAGAGAGGGTAGAGCGGGAAAAGCAAATTTTAGACAAAAAGGTACAGGTAAAACCGAGCAAGAACACCGGCACACCGGTAAGGTTCGGCAAGGGCGATGTAGTCTATTACAAAGCACACCACCTTTCAAAGGCGCACAAAGATTTTCACGCCGGCTTCGCACCAAAATGGTGGGGGCCAGTGACTTTGGCGGAACAGGTCGGAAAAGGAGTTTTCCTCACTGAACAACAACCGTCGCGAAAAATACACGTGTCATGTCTAAAACGCGCGCCTACCGTGAAAAAATAAAAAAAAATAAAAAAATAAAATTTATATTTTTATTTTAATTTTTGTTTGTTTACGATCATCTGTACTAATCACCATTTACAGACAACATGAGCGGTCAGGATCAAATCCAAAAGTGGCAACGGGTGGCCAACCTGATCGCAGAACTCGGGCTGGTGACCGGGGATGGCGACGCGCCACGAACGGCCGCGCAGGTGGCAAGGATATCCACCACCCAACTCCTCCAAGATCCGGTGAGGGCGGCCATCTACCGCCGGGGATGGGAGGACAGGACGGCCGACATCCAGCAGAAGTTGAGGGGCCAAACAACACCCAGACACCAGCAGCCACAGCCCCCCAGGTCACACAACCGTCCAACACCGCAAGTGTCAAAACAACACACCGCGGTCAGGACGGAAATGGTGCACGGCCCCGTGACGACCACGGAACCGAAAACGGTACCCGGAACGTCACGGGGAGTCCCCACGCCGGCGGTAAAGCCGAAAACGGCGGCCCAGCAGGCTAGGAACAAAATAAAGTTCCAAAAGCTGGCGGAAAAGAGGAAGGCTAGGGCGCTTGTCGCGAGCCAGCAATCGCGGCTAACAAAGCACCCGACGCCAAACTCCGATCCCACGGCGGCCAGCGGACAACCGTTTCGGCAAACACCACCGGCGGCGATGGAGGTGGACCAGCCTGCGACCGAGAGCGAAAAGCACGAGGAGCAGGCACCGTCTACCAGCCAGGACCAACCTAACCAGGGCGTGAACTCGGAACAAATGTCCGAAGACGCCTGGTTAGCCGGCCCAGGCCTGTCGCTAGAGGGACTGCCGGAGATAACCTACGACAGACCGTTCTTTACTCCGGCCACGTCACCCGACCGGTCCTAAAAGGGAATTAGGGAGGCAAGCCCACCGCAAGCAACCGCAAGCGGTGGCGCAAGCTACACCTACACCTCACGATACCGTAGCACCAGTACAAGTACACCCCGTGTGGCGGTTTGGGGGGGGAGTATGACACGGTACGTTACGGTCGCCGGTACAAAGTACAGGCACCGCAACGACCAGTCTGCACCTTATCAACCACCACTACGGGCAAAGCCGGTCCGACATAGTCAACTCTCCCACCTCGCCGCAAAGGCGTAGGGTGGGACGGGAAGACAGGTCGCCCTGGACTAGTACTGGCCGCCCGGTATCGCTCTCTCTTGCAACGTCCGCCCTAGCGACACCACCGCCGGTCTTGCACTCCAAAATCGTAACGTATATCACCACCTCTGAATTTTTCGTTACACGCCATCGTACCACGTTCAAAAACGTTCTTTTGTTTCAATTAGCCACCGTCGTACGGTTACTTTTGTTCTTTTTTTTTTATATTTGATTATCTATACTGGTGATCTTGTTACTGTGTCATATTACCTGACGACACACCACGTGCGTGTATTTCAAGTGTATATTGATCTAATATATTATTAATATATATCTATCATCACAAACCTACACACCAAGCTACTGTGAGTTTTTTTATTTCTTCCTGTTCCGATATCACCGAAAGCGAACAGTGTTTCGATCGGCGCACCGCGGACCATTTAATTTTCATCACCGCCGTCGCCGTATCATGCTCACACCATTTTTATGCTTAAATTATATACACATTCACATTTTGAGTTTTGGAATTTTTAAATGTAATTAAAGACCATAGTTTTGAGTACTTAGATTTTTCACAACATTTTAGAAATATTCTGTGGCGATAATAACATTGATTTTTCAAATGAGAATATATATTATATTTTAAAGCTAAATGTGAATAAAGTAATTTTTCTGAACATTTTGACGTATTATAATTGAAATTTGAATGAAAACTTACGAAGTTATTCTACTTTAAATACTAAGAATTAAGGATAATAATCTATTATACAAAAATAATTTGTAAATGGATACTAGATACTAGATAGACTTTTAGGAATTACTGATCATTTTACTCCTCATCCATCTATGTACAATAATGTATATAGCTACAAACAGAAGTTATATTTTTAAGGATCTATTAGGTATTTAGGTACTTGGCTAAATGGGCCCTATAATATTTGCTTGCACACCCACCAATATATACCAAGTTGCGGCACTAGACAGAACAAATAAATATACGTTCAATTTATAATGACGAGATTCAGAGGTATCTACTTTAAAGAAATGTTAACATATTTTAACCTGTATACTATATATAATATTCAATAATTAGGTTTCCAAGAGCAGCAATGGCATATACTTTTTTGCAAGCAGCAAGGATGATGCAAAGAGCGAGACGTGAGCACCAACCATCAATACCAAGTACAACGAGAGAATGGGGTGGTATGATAAACTCTGAAGAATGGAGGCAGAGATATTTGAATACTATTGGAAACCGTAAGAATTATTTTTTATTAATTATTGACAATCTGTAAAAATAAAAATGAATGAATTAAACATTTTTAATGAATCATAACATGTATCTTATTTATTATTAGAGACTAGGTTTTATCAAAGTGAATTAGTTACTGAAGGTTTGTTTTATGGTATTATATTCTTCAATACTGAAATAGTAACAACATTAAGCCAAAATAGTATAACTATAACAAATATGGCAATAGACGGTACTTTTAAATATCTTCCCAATCATTCCACTGATTTGCGTCAACTACTTACAGTACATATTATATTTAATAATATGGTAATAATATATTTTGTTTTAAACATTTTTGTTGGCTTAATTATTTTAAATTAACATACTTGGAAAATTTATAATAATGTTTATAGAGTTTCCCAGTGGTTTATGCATGCTTAACTCGTCACACACAAGCAGCATATGTATGTGTTATGCAGTACGTTTTAAGTCTTCAATTACCCTATTCAAATGAAGTACCAATTCAAGTCATTTTTTGTTGGTCTGTGTTAATAAAATAATAGAGTTTATAAATTTTTAAAGTCTTGCAATTTTATTTTACAAGGTTATTCATACAAAGGCCACAATTTTGAGGATATTATGATCCTTATCATTATTTTTTACTAATTTGTTCAAACATAGATCGCATTTATAATGTTGTATTAAATGTAGCAAAATAGTAAATACCTCTATTATGATTTATTATTTGATTGAACTAGATAACCTCTGGCAAGAGCCAAAATTCTATAAGTTAATTTATCAATCAAGTTTAATATAAATATACAGTATACACATAGGTAATATTACTTGTAGCTAATAAATTAAAATATTGCGAGTGTTGTAAACAATCAGAACCTATATTTATATAACTTTTAAAGACTAGTCTTTATATTTTATAATGTTATTCACACAGAAGCAACTATTTTTAACTAATTAATTCATATGAATACTTGAACATAATATTTAAGTAATTGGTTATTATCACATTTAATAGTGTAATAAATAAAGCACATTTGTAATTTTAGTTTTGCAAATTTAGTTTACCATACATAATAGTATGATACATATCTCAATGGGTCGCAGGGTTGCTTATTTTATAATTTATTAATTTGCTTTTAAATTTAGTTTACCATACATACCTTAGTCTTAGTGACTAGATTATTTTAATATACTAAAATAAACTAAATGACAAAAATAATTCACCACTCAGAATATATTATGAATATTTTTTTACTGGTGGCTGATGCAATAGGACATACTTAAAATACATATTTTGTTTGAAGTCATGATTTGGACTTGGATGTTGTTAGAATTAAATTAAAAACTCACATTATAATATTTATTATTATATAAAACTATACATTTGTATACGTATAAATATGGTATGCAACTAATAAAATTAGCAAATACGTACGTTAAACAGTTTACTTATTAGAGGAAAAAATGTCATATAAATTTAGTTTAAAAATTAAAATTTTTATTGGTACTTATTATGTAATGTATTTTACCAATGTTATGTAAATATTGTGTGAATTTTATGTCATTGGCTGTGTTCTCCATGCCACAGATGAATATTATACTTCATATTAACCTATCAGTTATTTTATTCAATGATATTGATATTGGATCAATAGGTAGGTACAATTATTCAAAAAAAGGAAAAATTGATAATACAAATAATAGACACATCTTATATTATAAAACGGTAAGGAGTTCGCCCGTTGTCCGCCAAAGCGCTGGGTGTATTTTGAGTGTTCTCCAATCAGAAAATTAAATTTTTTAAGCCCCGCCCACCGATCGGTGTTCCGATTCCGAACCGCCGTTTCGTTATCAAGACATTGTCTTTTTTTTTTATCTTTATTATTATACGTAATACTATTATATTTATTTATATATATACATTTCGTATTATTCGTTTTCGTTATTCCCTTTTCGTTACGTATAAAATATTATTATATATTATTTTTTTTGTTTTTACGTGCGTATAATATGTAAGAATTATATTATTCGTTTTCGTTTAATTCAATATAAGGATATATATTCATTATTATTATTTTTTCGTTATTTTTTTATATACGTTTATATATTTTTTTTTATCACCGCCAATGTTATCAATTGTTATTATATATTTCAGTTATTACTATTATTATTTCGAACATTTTCCGTTTTTCCCGGATTTCAAGACTTTTCCTACGTTTTTCGGGTCCGTTCTGTTTGCGTCTTTTTCAATCCGGTTGTTCGCCATCGCGGTAACAATTACGGCCGCCGAACGACGTTTTTCTTCATTTTTTTTCCGCAGATTCGTTTCGGTTTTTACTACTGTTCGGTCCGAATTCGTGAAGTGCACCTTTCGAAAACCGTACACAAATTCGGTTCGTGTGTTTCGGTTCATCAGGGTTTTATGCAAAATTACTAATAACTTTTAAGTTTCAAGACTTGAATTTCATTAATTGCGCCAACATATTCTGCAATTCGACGCAGTCGGATTGCCTACCTAAGCGATTTAGTCGTGTATAAATCGATTTTCCCAAAATATAGGACGTTAACATTTTGTTCAACTTAAACTCTTTCCCCTACAATACAACATCAGACTTTCGACGTTAGGAGGTATAACAATCCGCCGTAGGCGGATTGCCCAGCACAACTATCGATTTGCACTGGTTGATGACTAATTGCTAGACACTCAATTACCATTGTATTATTTATTTATTTTATTCTCATACAAAAAAAACACCGGGCAAACGATACGATATATATCCAATCCGCCGTGGGTGGATTGCTTAGCCAGGTATCAATTTGCAACGGTTAAGGACTGATAGCTAGATGCTCAATTACAATTTTTGATATATTATTTATTTTTTTAACATACAAAAAAGAACCGGACAGGTGACGGGACGCGATATTACACCAAATGATGACTGATTGCTAGACACTCAATTACCATTGTCGGTACACATTTATTCTTATTCAATTCAAACAAGCACCGGGCAAGCGTAAATACAAACTTTTACACCGAATGATAACTGATTACTTATAACTCACACTCATGATAATAAACTTTATAACAATTTTAGTGACTGATTTCTAGACACCCGACTACCATTTCCAACCGTATTTCCCTTGAAACGATTTTCACTCGACCCCCTCGAAGGCGCCGTAGGCGGCTTCTACAACCCTGGGATCTCGAAGGCGCCGAAGGCGGCTTCCACAACCTTAGGATCTCGAAGGCGCCGTAGGCGGCTTCTACAAGCCAGAAATCTAGTTTTCAAATAAATTCAGTCAAAATTGCCTTGTTCTAGTGTATGTTTGTATTTGCTCATATTTTTATTTGTATTTGTCTGTTTTTATAATTTTTAAATTCCCAAGTCTAGCTATAACCTTAAGTCTTTAATAACTTTTAATCATTGTTACAACATCCAAGTCCTAGTTATTATTATTTAATATTTGATAAATCGTATCTTTATGTTGTGAAAGGATGATGTTCTTTCAAAAACTGTTTGATTTTTATGCATCATTTAGCTATATGTTGAACGCGAAATTTAATCATACAAGTTTTCGAAATCAATGTTGTCATTTTATAGTGTTTAGAAATGGTATATCTAATATTAAGTTTATTCAAACAAAATATGAAAATAGGTATGATAATAGTATTAATAGGGCCTGAAAGTTCATACATTAAAAACTATCAAAATATACGCTTAAAATCACTAAAATATGAGCTAAATGTGTATTTTGTTTTTTTTACGTTAAGGTTTTTTTTTTCTGTAAAAATAATAATTCAAAGATGGGAAAAATATCCTCAATTTTAATATGATTTAATATATTATATTATTTACTTCAAGAATTAAAATTTACAACTATGGATTTTGAATATTTTGTTAGGGTTTCAAATACAAATGAATGACAATTATCAGCCTGACCAAGCAATGACGCTAATAATTTTAATCAGGTTTTTATTTCATATTAGCAACGTTGAAAGGACATATTTTTCAACAAATACATTTTGAAATATACTCAAAGTCCGACATTATCATGAAATATTAATAAAAAAAAATAATAATAATAATAATAATACTAAAATGCAGTAAAATGCAATTTTATTTTAAGTATGCTTATACTCGTATTTTTAAAAAACCTCAAAATACCTATGCGAAAATATGTAGGTACATTAAAATTTTTGAACATTTTTGAACTCGTTAGATTGTGATTCAAACTTTTATCTCATCCAGCAACGTTTTGATGCACTCAGTAAAAACATGCAAATGCATGAACTTCCGGGCCCTAGTTATTACCTATTATTTAAATTAAAAAATATATTTAGGTTCCTAAATTAGTCGAAAAATACAGGTACCTATTTGTATAAATTTTAAATAATTTTATGCTGTATAATATAATTTATACAACAATTTGGTATTAAATAGCTATAGCCTATTTATTTACTGTATGATATTTGTTTATAACTTTATATTATAAATAATAAATAGAACAATATACAATATATTACGTATTGTAATATTATGTAGGTATACATATTGTTATACCTAATGTGTTGTTTTTTTTTTATTTTCAATACAATGATGCGATTTTACCTATATGTAATATATTAAGCTTAAGGGGCCTCATAAGTGAGCATTTTCTTTGTCAAAAACTGCTGTTTCTAATTCCAACGATACGTGTCGACAATTATCACGATTTTCATTCTGAAAAAATATTCAGATTTATCGTAATATGTACAAGAGATCGATCGAGCCACATTTTTAATTTTTTTAATTTAGATTGCAATAAATGTTGTTAAAAATTTAAGAATTTTGCAAAATTTCAAACTTAAATATTTAATCAACTAAATACAAATGTAAAAATGTGCCTCGATCGATCCCTCGTGCATATTACGGTGAATTCGAATATTTTTTCAGAATGAAAATCGTGATAATTGTCGGCACGTATCGTTGGAATTAGAGTTGTCTGTTTGAGTGAAAAAAAAAACATATTTTTCGGGATCACAAAATTAATATCTGACATGTGCATGCGAGTGCGTGCAAGATAACCCGTATCGCTTCTCAAAATACTAATATTACCGCCGTATCACGCCGCGCGCCGTTGCGTTCCTAGAAAAATCAGATACCGCATCTATACTTATAATTTAATAATAATACGTAATAGTAAATGCATATATATTTTAGATTTCATTATAACTAATAATATGTTTCTTAGATACATAGGTACATAGGTAGGTGGCTAAAATTTATTTTCTAAATTATTATTTTCTGCTATTGAACGTTAGCATTACTTATGGTTTATGATTATTCGACAGTCGACAACCATCCTGTCAAGTTCGGATTTTTTTAGACAATATTATTTAAATATTTTTTTTTTAAATGAGTCCAAGGTATGCAGCAAAATCAAAAATGAAGGAATAATAAATAAAAAAATTGATTTTTGGTCTATAAATAAAGATGGTAGCATTGGAAGCTTAAAAAAAAAACACAAGTACTATTATCAAGTACAAGGACAAATGAGAATTGCACAAAAAAATTTTTGTGTATTTGCTGTGTGGACTCCTAAAGGGATAAAAATCGAAACAATCCTTTTTGATAAACAATTTTGGGAAGAACAAATGTTTCCAAAATTACAAAAATTTTTTTATGACTGTCTGTTGCCCGAGATCGTGGACCCAAGGTATCCAGGAAGACCGATAAGAAATCCACAATATATTATTGATGCTCAACAGCAAAAAAAAAAAACTAAGATTGTCGTACGTAAACCACAAAAACTATAATTAATGTATAATAATATGATTAAAACATAATGACAATTTTATTCTTGTGTAATTTTAAAGTTGTAAGTGTTGTAGTACTTACTTATATAGTTATATGTTATATTATATTATATATATCATATTATTCATATATTTTATTATTTTATTTATATTTTTTATATATTTATATATAAATATTATTATTTTTATTTAGCAATACAATTCACATTTTACACATTAATTAACAGATACCTTAGCCTGTATGTTAGTTTGTAATATAATAGACACCAACATCATAATATGAGACATTCCTGCAGGAGCGCCATTTGGGGTATCGCAGGGTATACATTGGCGGCCCTATTTTTTCTTATGACATATTGGCCTGCCTTAATTTTATACTGCGCCGGTATAGCTAAAATGTAATAAATAAACTATTATAATAATTTTTGAAAAATATTTTATAAATAATAGGTATATTGTTTTAATCTTTATTGTAATTAACATTTCTTGACAGTTGTAAGATTATAATCAATGGATCAAAATTAAAAAATATATTTATCTGTTTTATTAGGTTCCTAAAATTGAGATATTAATATAAATCATTAACAATTTGTAAAAATCAATCTTACGTTATTCATTTTGCTAATTATTTATAAACTCTTAATTTCAAACCTCAAATAATTTAATAATACAAATAACTGCATGCTAATAGTTTACGTTGATTTTTTTTTATAATTTATTGCTTACAGCTTTATTTGTATACTTAATACAAAATTTGATTTGAATGATAATAGTCATAATTATTCATTATAAATTGAGGTGCTTAAGTTAAATGTATGAATTATATTAATAGATAATGACAGTATAATCAAGATTTAAAGAGTGTGTAGGCTGGTTGTGAGACTTCTACAAATAGGCTAAAATATATAAAGAATGTTGCGCGCCCTATCTTTTAAGACAGTAATATATTTCAATATTTTTATTATGTTCTGATATGGTGGGCAAAATTGGCCTGCTTAATAATTTGGCAGCCCTATTTTAAAACTGAATTTGCGCCCCTGCATTCCTGTATGATAAGTGCATCTTCTTTTACGTTAAAAGGTGTGTTAATGATTGCATATTGTTATTATTATTTTTATTACAATCAAACGCAAACAATAAACGGCACTTATTCCAAGAAGACACCGCGCGACCGACGACCAATTACTGATCGGTTGGGTGGGGAGCGGTGAGTGAAATATTGTACTATGCGGGTTACTACTACTAATAATCATTTACGACTAATACAGTGACAAGACTGATTACCGCATGTATAAGAAATTGCCTATAAAATGTTCCTTAGAATCTAGTAGTATGGAGGACCCTTAAATTAAGATATCAAACATACGTTTTATGACTAATAAATTGAAAGTTAGATAGCGTAAAGATTATTAAGGTTGCATAAGAATGCATCGGCGTATAACAAAAGCACAAATGTCTATTATTATTATTCATTGATGGCATTTTATAAATTAAAATACAAAATTCAAATGTTAATAACTATTAACTTCTTTATTTATTTATGCATAATTATGAATGATACGTCAAAACTCATTAAAAAATAAATCGTATATGAATCATATTTCAAAAAATTTTTGTTCCCATTTGAATTTTAAAATTTACCCCTAAAATTTCCCCTTTTTAATTAATAAAAAAAAATTATTAATATCAAATTATTTTAGATTATATGATTCAAAAAGGTTGACGTAGAAAATTTTATTAAAATTAAATAATCTTAAAGTTATAAATCATCATATCTTTAATCTTATATCCATGAATTTTAAAAAAATTCTCTAATGTTCATGCTTATATCACTATTATCATTGATAAAATAATTAAATAATACAAAACGCTATTATCACGGTCTCAGACTCTTATAGGTTATACCTACATGGCTACATATTAATATATTATTTTATTTTATAAAATTTAATTAAAGTCATCGATTGTCAGATTAAGAAATGCAATTAGGACAACATAAATAAAAATAATCTGTAATTGGTAATAAACTAATAATATCAAGCGATAATACTGATATACGTTTTGTATTGCTACTGTTTACTATAATAAATTGATAATTACATACCCAGATAATTAAGGTCGTACAACAGAAGCACTTTTAGTATTAATTATTCACTGTAGAATTTTATAAATTAACACCAATATTCAGATGTCAATAACTCCTTCAATTATTAAGACATTTTTGTGAATGACCCGTCAAAATTCATTTAAAATTAATCTGTGCATGAATTATGTTTCAAAAATATAGGTTCCCATTTGAATTTTTAAAGTTACCCCTCGAACCTCCCCATCCTAATTAATAAAAAAAATATTTAATATCAAATTAATTTAGATTATATGATTCAAAAAAGTTTTCACATAGGTAATTTTTTCCTAATTTAAGTAGATCATGCTGATATCTGCTGTCACATGAAATTTGGAACACCCTGGGGGCCTATTCTCAACCATATCGAAAACAGAGGTCGAATAAAATTGTTCGATTGGGAATATTCGATTGTAAATATTTATTCGACCCATTAAATTCGATCAATCGTATTCTCAAACCACTATCGAATATTGAATGTCGAATATAATTTTTTTCGATATACTTTTCGATTATCGAATAAAACTATTGTTTTGTCCATGAAATTTTCAGTTGTTATCACAAATTGGTTGCTGATATAAAATTTATAATTTAAAAGTTAAACGTGTGTAACTACTAACTAGTGTAGGTATATTATAATTATAGTTATTTCATTTTTTCAATTTATTGACACTGTGACGTGCTTAAACCTTAAAAATATTTAGTATTTAGTAATTAATTAGTAGTCTACTGCAATTTTAACAATATTAAGTATATTATATTACTATGAGTACTGAGAAAAAAACAAAAGGAAAGTCCGTCACTCTGGCGCAGAAGGAATGTCTCGTGGATTTCATGGAGACTCATCGAGAGTTGACTAAAGGCAAATTCAGCACAAATTTCACACACAAGAATGCCCAAAATCTCTGGCAAAAAATAACGTTAGATTTAAACTCAATGGTAGGTGCAACAAAAACTACTGAAAAATGGAGAAAAGTAATTATCATTGATTGTTACTTATTAATTTTTAAATTGTGACAAACCTTTAGGTATTTATACTACATAAATACTTTTTTAACACCTACTAGACTTGGACGGATATGAAATGTAATGCCAAGACTAAAAGTGTTGGACTTAAAAAAAGTATATCTAAAACAGGTGGAGGGGGTTACGATCAAGAAAATACATTAGCACCGATAGAGGAAAAGATAACTGAAATAATAGGAGAAGTACCTATTTTTGGCCAACCACATACAATTGAACCTTCTATTAATTTTGAGGGTTATGAATTTTTAGTTGATTCTGCAAACAGCAGTATTTTACAGTAAGAATTAAATGTTAAATTGTTATGAGATTTTTTTTGTGAACATTTATGACTTTTTGGTTACAAATACAATATTAATTATAAAATCATGAAATCTGATAAGTATATATTGTATAGGTCATTAGTAAAATCTACTAATGAAAATATAGAAAATGGAGAAAAAATATTCACTTCATCAGCTTTACAACCACCATTTGAATCATCATTTAATGAGTTTGCATCTAAACCCGTGGAAATGTAATTTCTATATATAATTTATTGTATTGTTAGGTTCAATATTTATTAATTAAATGTTTGCATTTAGATCCAAAGTTAATGTTATTGAAAACACTATCAACTTAATTAATCAAGACAAAATAATAACTGAAAAGCCTGTTAAATTATCTGTTAAAAAAAGGTAAACATACCATTTATAAGAAAACTACCTTGAAAAGTTAATTTATTTCATACCAATTGTTTTGTTGATATCCATGTTAAATGACTCAAAAATTCTTAAATTTGTTGTTATAGTTTTGTATAAAATAATTTTTTTAACTGGTACTCAATTCAATTTCTTTCTAGTAAGCTTGATATATTACAAAAATCTACTGATACTTCTTTGCAATTGCATTATGCCAGTGAAGAGAGAAATGCAATCCTAAAATCCTACTATATGGCAAAGCTAAATCTTTTAGAAAGAATTGCAATAGCAAAAGAAAGAAAAGTTGCTTTATTGGAAGCTAACAGTAAATTTAAAGAATAGGTAATTAAAATTGAAAAAATTGTTATTTACATTAAAATATTATTAATTGTACAGTATCATACCACCAAAGTATTCTTTTTGTTTTGTTTTTATAATTTTATATATATATATATAGCTGCTTAGTGCTTATTTTATGATTAATATGTTATTTGATTTCTGTTATGTTAACTTTTATTTTTATTTTGTGATACAATAATAATTCTAAGTCTGAATTGTAATTTGTTATGTTTACCATGTTTTAGTTGGTACACCTACACAACTATATTTGTATACCTAATTTAGTATATAAATAAATGAACGAAGATACAATTTTTTATGTTAACTTTTATTTTTATTTTGTGATACAATAAAAAATACAAAATATTTTGCTACATTTTCTAAGTATTGAAATATGAATCTATTATTAGCCGTTGCATACGTTTTCCTGCCATAAGTTCGGTATTAATAAGATTTATATTTGGATCATTAAGAGCAGCATAATCTAAAAGTCCTAAATCATTTTCATCATATTCTTCATTATTATCAATAAGAGGTAGATTGTTGATTATGCAAATATTGTGTAATATAGTGCAGGCATTAATTATACTTGAAGCTTTCTCTGGTTTGTAGTGGAGTACTCTATGTTTGAGTAAACATCTAAAAATATATATATATTTAAAAGTTTGTCGGCAGGTAGTTCTAGAGTAGGTAAAGAGTAGAGTAAATATAGATTAAATACCTAAATCTCATTGTAAGAACACCATTACATCGTTCTATAATTGATCTAGTTTTACAGAACCAAGTATTATATCTTGCTTCTGGGCTATTTGGTTGATATTCACTGAGCGGTGTCAATAGCCACGGTCTCAAACCATATCCAGAGTCCCCTATTTTAAAAAGTGAATCAATAATTACATTTAAATTTATGTAATTAATAATTTAATTGAAATGTACCCAATAAAAAACAAGATGTATGTCCTATGGAATGTAAATGTTTCAACAATCTTAATACAGGACTAAGACGCCAAATATGACTATCGTGAGAACTCCCCGGAAATTTTGCACATACATTTAAAATTTTCAGGTTTGAATCGCATATCTTTAAACAGTTTAAACATATTATACATTTTATACTATATATTATTTAATCACACTTGTTTTAAAAATATTAACTTATTAAATTCAAAAAGGTATTTATTAAATTTCAAAATGTATACTATTATTTTTAAAATTACCAATTGTGTATTAATGCTGTGGTAGCCTTTTCGATTAACATATACATGTTCAGGATAAACGAGATCGTCTGAATCGGGTGGTACAATAGCAATATGTGTTCCATCAATGATACCAAGTACTCCTGGTATTCCAAATTTTTCATAAAAACTTAAAAAAAAATAAATGTACTTAATAGTTAAATATTGTACATTAGAGATTTTAATGAAATATTTTACCCTAAACGAACTTCTTTAAGTTCACTAACAGAACTTGGAAAATGTATATATTTGTTTAGTATTTCTGGAGTATTCATAGCATTGACTACTTCAGTAATGCATCTACTTACGGAAGCTTGACTCACAGAAGCACCTCTATGTTCCCCAATATCTTGCTGGTAGCTTCCACTTGCAAAAAATCTAAGTGCTGTTAATAACTAACAATGCAATAATAATATATTGGTATAAAAACAGAAACACCATGGTAAACCTATCAAAAATGTATTTATATATTTATTTTAGTGCCTAAAATTGTGTGCAGTAACTCACACTATATTCTATGTAAAATAATTGTTATAATCTATTTAATAATACCATAAATTTATTGACTTAAGCTATTTAATGTTTAATTTTAAATTTCTATTCATACATCAAGGGCTATTATAATAATTAATAAAAACATGATTAATTGTCTATATTTTGTTTTGTTATTAAATTTATTTTTTAATATACAATAACTATACCATACAAATTAATAAATATAATTGTTATATAGGTAGTAGTGATATTATATGGTGATTGTGGTAAATACTACTATATTGGTACCTACTATAAAATGATTCATGGTTTTAATATTAAGTATACCTAATAAACATAAAATATTTTGTTGTTAGAAATGTATAAGCAAAATAAGCAAATTTTAAGCACTGAAAAATAAATTGAATATTTATGTATATTATAATTTTCTACAACTAACCTTTCTTTCGATACTTAATCCAGCAATTGTTTTCGGACTTTCCATAAAAGGAGTCAAAAGATTGGTTAACTCTTGCACTAGAACTTTACTTAATCGATAGGTCCCAATGAATTGTCGATCAGAGAGTACTTAAAATTAAAAATATTTATTATGATAGCTTATTTTTATAAAGCAAATATATTTATATTTGACTACATATATTTAAAAAATAAACAAAACCGAAGAGTATCAATTTATACCTAATAGATATGTTTATTATTGTTGTATTACACTTCAAAATTGTGAAGCGATTTTAACTGGATATTTATGGGCAGGTATTGAATCCTATCACTTTTATGTTTTGATTAATAGGTAGTTAAAATATATGTAATTACCAACGAAAGGATCTTCTTGAATTAAAACCCGTCTTCCTTCATTTACGATGTTCATATTGTTAAATATTTCCATATTCATGACATTTAATTGCATATTATATGCTTCAAAATCATCATCAATTAATGCCATATTGCTTAAATTTTTGAATTCACACTTATTAAAAAGTTTACGAATATCTTAACCGTTCATAAAGGTAAATCAAATATAAAGAATAATATATTAAATAACTGTTGTGCAAATGCAAGAAAAAAGAAATACAGTGAAAATGTTGTGTCGAAAACCTCATTCGTCACCTAATTAACTATCGTAGAAAATTATCGAATAGTAATGTCGAATTTATAGTCGAAAACCGTTTGAGAATAGTGTTTTTTTTTTATGATCGAAACCAGAGTTCTTTTCGACCGATTATTGATCGAAAGCCGGTTTCGATACCTTTGAGAATATATTTATATATTATTAGGGTTCGGGACTTCTTGCATTTGCATGTTTTTTTGTAGTGGTCGTAGTCTATTCTAAGTGAGTTATAAATTTGTTTTATGAAATTACGAAATTATATACTAAGTTTGAATTTGCATATTTTTGCATATTTCGTCATATTTTAAGAAAAATGCATATTTGAGCAATTTTTAGCATATTTCGGCATATTTCACATTTTATATTTTTATAAACGTAAAATTGTCGGGAAAAATCATAATTGGATGGTCGTAGACTAGTCTGTCGTATCAAACACATACGTCTGTTTACGACGATAGTCTCTTTATCGCTTAATCATCAACCTTTTTATCGACAATATCGACAATTAGTATAGTTGTGGTAAAACCTAATGGATCCTATACTCTTACAGATTTATCTTATTATCACGAAACAAATATAAATCATAGTCTGAGGTCCACCCCACCCCCTAATATACAGCAGAGCGATACCCACTTACCCGTTTTTTTTTTTTATAACAATAATTTATTATTTTATTAATTATATATTTTATGCATTTTTAAAAATTTTTATAGTAAATTAGCTGCATATTTTAAAGCATATTTTGACGATTTTGACTGCATATTTCAATAATTTTAAGTGCAAGAAGTCCCGAACCCTATATATTATTAATATAATATTAATTTTAAAGTGTAATTTTTTTTGTTTTTAATTTTAAATTAGATTTCAACCTTTTTAACTAAAATAAAAAAAAAATAGTCAATTTTCAAATATGATTTATAGAAAAATATTGATTTTAAAAGCATTTATTTAACTCAAATGTTTTCATTTTTAATTTTTTTTTTCAAATATCAATATGTGTTGAGAATAAATTAATTCAAAAAGTAGGTAATACTTTTTTTTTAAAACAATTCTTTTTGGGAATTTTCAGATAAGATACTTTAAATAATTTATTATCCTTCTAAATTTTAAATTGTTTTATATGCTAAACAAATATCATGAATTGATGTTATATTTGTCTATCTGGTACACCCAGTGATTGAATTGGAAAAATAAAATAATAGAATCTTCCCAAGGCCGTAGCCAAGGGGGGGGGTTTCGGGTTCAGACCTCCCCACGAAATTTTTTTTTTTGAAATAATATTGAATAGTTTGAATAGTTTTAAATGCCTACCTATTATATTTGATACGTGTCACTGTGATTACAACACACAAATAAATAAAACGGTACGAAACGGTAAAAAAGTACGTTTTACACATTTTTTTATTTTTAATAATATAACATAATATAACATTTATACTCTAACCCCCCCCCCCCGAAATATTTTTCTGGCTACGGCCTTGAATCTTCCAAATATGAAAAAAATTAGTGTTCCTTACAATGATTAAACTTTACCTAGCCCATGGGGAGTGTTGCCTTCCCCCCACTCAACCAACTATAAATCTTCAACAAAAAGCAATTCAAATATAATATATCATTAAACTTGTTATTTATTTACATAGAAATTAATAGTCACATAAAAGTATATTCTAATATATCTAACTAATTTGGCAATTAATCATAAATTGTGATAATAATAAAAAGGCAAGACTTTTTACCAATTTACTATATCATAGATATTAATATATTATACTTTTATCTTAAACCTTAGTCCATGGTTTTTACCTCATAATAAATTATCATTAAATTCAATTTTAATATTTAATTAATTAAGTAAGTACAACTTTATGCAATAATAATTATAAAATTACAATTTTATTTTAACAAATTAATATATAGCCCCCTCGTTTTAATGAAAATAATTAGAAGGGGTGCTCTTAAAACATGAAAAAAACTTAAAAGGAGTTCAATCCAGCTATGGCCCCTAATTTGAGAATTGGTTGCACCCAGTACATTTATATACCTATTTGTATGTATACTGTAGGGGTCTCGTTTTTGTATGTGAATATGAATGTACGTGTCCACGTATACCGTGATCACGTGAATGAAACAAAATAAATCACGTATGGTTAATACACGTGAAATAACGAAATCTTAATCACGTGAACACGTATCGGAATCATATTCACGTGAATACGTGAATTAGTATATTCAAGCGATTACGTGAATTAATATATTCACGCGAAAACGTGAATTAGTATATTCACGTGAACAGGCATTTATCGAAAACTTGATTGTAAAAGAAAATAGTCATTTATAGAACAAAAAGATTTTGTTAACTTTGTTAATAATGCCTACATGGTGGTCATATATTGCATTACAAAAACCGATTTTAGGTACTGTTTATTTAGTTGTATTTTATTTGAAAATGTATTTATAATTTTACTGATTATCTCGCGCTTATTTATCTTTATTGAACTTATTGAACTCGTAGTGCTCGTTGCGTGTGTCTTATCTGGTAGTTGGATAGGTAGTGACTATATCGATATCTTGATGATAATAAGATATTAAACACTTTAGTGTACGAAGCTTTTAGTTTGCGTGCAATCATTAAGTGATCGTATTCATTAAAAAATTTAAGTTTTCTCGCAAAATGGTGAAAAGAAAAAGTTGGGTATGGGCATTGATTAAATATACATAGATAGCCCATGTCTATGAACGATTTGGAAACTTGGTTAAGGCATTAAGAAAAATATCGATAGATGGCGCGGTTGCATTGTTCATTGAAAATTATAATTAGATGGACAGAGAATAACGGGGGGTCATATCGTCGTACACTAAGAAATACCGGTTTTAATATAAATAATTTGCGATAACGAGTAACAATTTGATCGACGAATTCGACAAGTAAAAACTATCGTAGTATTGTGGGTCCATTTCTATTCCAGAAATAGTACCTATCCAATGTGTTCGACCGCGACAGCTCGACGCATTGAATACAAGCTGTTTTTTTCATATTCGTAGTATTTAAATGGGAAAATGTAAAAAATAATATAAATAACATATATGACATAAAAAATAAATAAATACGTTTTAACAATTTAAAATAAAAACTTACTTTATTTGTATTTTTAATAAATATAAATTATGTTGATTCAATTATTTTTTAAAATACTTAATTTATTTTTATTTTTGTCTTTAGCATTACTTTTAATATTTTTTGATTTCCAATTAAAATCTCTTAACAATTTACAATTAATTAAATGTGTTATTAGAAAATCGATGTGTGGTTCACAAGAAGAATTAAAATGTATAACTGAAGATAAATCGTTTTTAATTTTGGAAAAAATAAATTTTGAAATATTTTTCTTATGAGGCATTTTTTCGACAGTTTTTTTTATGATTTTCTGTGCTAAGGACACAAACTCTGTGAAATCTACTGTTGGCCTTTTTAAATGTAATAAAGAATTTTCGGAAGAATAATTTTTACAAAATATTAAAAATTCTTGATTGTTAAAAGTAGCATCTTCAATATCTTTCAACATGTTGCCTTCACAAATGCTGCATTTAAATTTATCAACGCACTTTTTACCCAAATACCCAGCAAAATATGCATTAGAGCAGTCTTCCAATGTGACATTAGGTGGATCATTTTCTTCCGAGAAAACTTCAATTGATGACAATGAAGAAAGTGAAAGATTTGATGAGGAACTTGAACTGCAACTGTCATTACCATCTTCTAAATTAATATTTTTTTTGCACATTAAATTCAAATCACCATCAGGTTCGCAGTTAGACTGATCAGGTGGTTTCATTAAATTCATTTTTGTATTCATTCTAAATGTGGTCCTGAATACCCTGGCCGTTGGATTCCTTAAACATATTTTAATAATAATCTTAAATTTATATAAAAATGAATGATTGTTTATCCTATATAAATTCAAAAACTTCTGAACCAATTTTAATAAAAGTTAGTATGTTTATACAAACTACATAGATTCTCTGAGTTATTATAGACTAATAGTTTCAACCCTAAAAAGTTAGAGTGTAGTTCACAATTTAATTTATTTTTCAAATGTCACCAGTTACCAACGGTATCTTACCGTCAAAAACGACCTTTTCGTTTTCCAGCAATAGGTACTTTTTTCGGCTAAATTAAAAAAAAAACGTCATTTGTTTTATCACTAGTTATAAATTATAGAATTATAACCCCTCGTTGTTTTGCTTATATTTTATTACCAAGCATTAATATAACCAAATAGGTATTTTGTATTTACTGAATAGTGAATATCATTATAATATTGTTTTATTTATTGTATCTATATTTTTATACTTTACTACTAAACACTAATAAAATTAATTATTTTGTAATTACATATTGAGTATATTATGTATAACTATAATATTGTTTTCTACACAAACATTAATTAATTAATTAAACATAAATAATTTTAAATAAGAATGTTTTTGGTAGTTATACTAATAATATAATATGTGTTCATAGTTCATATAATAAACCTATAATACTTAATATATTTCATATGTCTGATAATGTAGACTGTCGGAAAAAAGTATTGACGGAAAATGAAAAGATCGTTATTTTTGGTGGAAACCAGGGACACTATTTTTTTTAAAAAAATTATATATTTTTTTTTCATTATTTAAATGATTTTTGCATTGATAAAAAAAATTGAATATTTTTTTTATTTTTTTAAATAGTCGCCATTGGTTATAAAAAATAAGATATTTTTTTTTTTTTTAGAAAACTACAGTTGTATAGATGGCAACCAAATTTAACACGAATATAATGAACAACGAAGTAAACGGGGGACATGCTATAGTATACATATAGTATATCATGTTCTCCGTTTACTTATATTGTATAGCATACAATATATACATGCACATATATATATTAGGTTTTATTAATTCGCTTAAATTGCACTTACCTATTATAGCCACCTCTTTGGCGGAAAACAGAAAAAGTATTTTCTATCACATCTGAATTAAATCTACTAGTGAGTAAATAGGTATATCCTAACTCATATTGCTGAGCATATATCATCATAATTGAGTTGATTGTCCAAATTAAACCGTCAAAGCATGGTGGTCTGGTATCCTGTCGTTTTTTTGTTATTTTTTTCTTAAGTTTTTCAATCCAATTTCGCGCTTCGAGTAAATATTGCAATTGCTGAGGACGTTCTTGAGAAATGGCACACTTGTATGGATTTGGATTGAATAAACTATTACTGTTTAAAACATCTAATAGATTATTTAAATCTTTTATCATTTCCATGGTATGAGGTGCAGTTTTAGATTTTAGCTGTTTAGTGAGGATACACGATTCCATTGTAGCCGACATGGAATTACTAAACAGTTGCATGGCAAGTTTGCAGGACATTAGTTGGAATGGACCAGGATTCATATGATTGTTGGTAATTTTTAAAAGTGAGCGGCTTGTACCACTATTCTTGTCCAATTCATATGTATCTTTTAAATCTTGAAAAGATGTTTCGTTTTCTTTGTAAATAAAATTATTTTTTATAAAATTGTTTCTTAAATTTTTATATAAATGAGGAACATCAAATATTGAAAATACCTTTTTCCCTCTAATTTCAATGTATGGTTTATCTTTGGTCATGTTTAAATCTTTTAGCAGTGCTGAAACATTATTTGTCCCTTGATCGCATACCATTGATAAAACTATAAAGCCACAGTCGAATATTTTATTAATTGCTTCTATCAAAAGTTCACTTAATATTTTATGACTCACTGACGTGGATGGTAAAAAATACGCAAAAGGCAATTTCCACTTTGAATATACACCTCTTATCATAAATAATAATGCTTGACCAGCCAATTTATTTGATCTACCTTTGGTACCTAGATCTTCGTACCCTTCTATAAGATCAAGAAACTTGGAATACTCGAGGTAATTTTTAATTTTCATTTCGTCAAACACTAATGTACAAAAACGTTCCTCTTCAGTCATGGTATCAGCTTTGATTTTTAATTGTTTTAAAATTCCCAAATTGAAACCAGTCTTAAACTTAGAACTCCCAATCCAACGACGTATAGTAGATAATCCAGGTAAAATAATTTGTTTAGAGTTTCTTAAAAATATATAAGCTGAAGGTGATTTATAAAATAGGCTTAAAGCAAATTGTTTTTCATCAAAATCCCACGGTTTTCTCTGTGTTTTAGATCTTAAAACTTGCATTTTAACTAGTGCCTTAGAATCACGTGATGAAAATTGTATTGTATTAAAAATATTTTTGTTTCTTAAATTGGACCTTGAAATTAGCAAATTTTTACGGAGTTTCGAGATTGAAGCACGTTTGTTTTTTAATAATTTACTCTGGTTTTTAACTACTTGTTTTAATTGTTGTATCTTTTTATTCATTTTATTCTTTTGACTATTTAAATTTGGAAAAAGTACTTTTGGAGTGATCGATGGACTTGGAAAATTCATTGTTGTTTGTATTATCGATTTAGTGTTTGGAGATTTTGGAGATGATGATGATAAGTACGATTTTAATGTAAGATTTTTTGAAGATTTCGTTGGTGTAGGTAAATATAAAATATCTGCATTTTTCGAATGATAATCTTTGCTACTGGTGGGAGTTGTATCTGGAGAATTTATTCTTGACCTTTTGGATTGAAATAACGTCGATGATTGTTCGGGGCTTTTTGGAAAATGCTTCGAAATATAAGTTTTTTTTGGAGTTAATACTTTTAACGTTACATTATCAGTTTCAAATGTTTTTGGAACAGCCGATTTTATTAAATTACGTTTATTGAAAGTAAAATCAGTATCGGAGAAATGTAACATACATAAATGTTTTTTGTTTAACTCTTCGAGATCAAAATCTATGAGCTTAATATTACCTGTATTTTGTAAACATATCAAAAATAAGTAATAATTAAAATAAGTAACGGGATAAATATATTATAAGGATATTGAGGAAAACAATTACCTATTTTAATTTTCTTATATTTTATGTTTCATGTATTAATTAAACAATACAATTTAGTGATATATATGATTATTGATGATTTCTAAAATAAATATAAGTAGTTTTTGGAAATCTTTTAAGTATATATTGTATACCAATAAATGTAAATAACTTTTTTATGTGTATACATAATGTTTAGTTTATTAAATTTACAGCAATAATATACAATTATAAAATTCAATATAAAAAATAAATTATTAAGTTTTATTTCAATAAACAATAATATTACAAGTATAAACAATAAAATTAAAATTTACTTAATAATATTGTTAGAATTTGTTTAAATAAATGTACGCTAGACGGTTCTACAAATGAAAATTATAATGATCTGAGTGCACCTACTTATTGCCAATTAAATCATTTTATAAAAATGTTGCTATATTTTTTGTAGTTAATCATTTTATTAAAAAGGCAATTACAGTAAAGCATTTCCTAATAATTTCCTAAACCTCTTATCTAGGCCAAATTTATTTTAACTCAATGAATATTCAGTATAAATAAAACATCCACGTTAGGCAAAGTAATGTTAAAAAGATTTTATAATAATGGCAATTTTTATATTTGAACTAAAGCTTTTAGTTCTGTTTCGGTAATTACATGTTTAAGTTCTTTTTTAATAAGTACCTATATGATCATTTAAATTATTTTTAATATAGTTATTTAATTTAGTTTTAAGTAATATTATTTGTTCTTATATTTTATTCGAATATACTTATCTGTAGTTTTTCCTATTCATTTGTTTAAAATGATCAATTTTTTATACTCTCTATCTCTATCACAACTCACAAGCTTGCTTAAAATAGATAGATAAAATGTTGTATAAATAATGTATTAAGTTAATTTTTATTGATGAATAGAAATAGAATATATAACCTATTGTTTAATTTTCGTACAAATATCATTTATAATTAGCGTAATGACAAACATGAACATTTTGTCACAATTACATATTTATTTATTTATTTTGATTATAGGTACTTATAAAATGTATATTATTTCTACATTAAATATTACAAAGTCAATATAGTTCTAGTAATACAATTTGTATTTGCAATCATGAACGTCAGTTCAAAACGATAACAACAATTCACCAATATTAGTGTATCTAATTCGTCTACTGTATTTAACAATTATATTTATGTATACAATTAGTTAAGCTTATACCTGAATTCTGAATCCATTTTTTACATAATTCTTGGTCTTTTGGGAAACGAAATAACCTTAATCCATCATAATTCCTAGGACTTTTTCCGCATCCGTAATATGCGCACACGTTCCCACTTTTCCGTGACATTTTTTTAGATTTTAAATTTCTCAATTTACAATTAAGATGATAATTAATACAATAAATAACTATTACAGTACCTTATTAGGGGAGATCTGTTCACTTTAAAGTTTGAACACAAACAAACTGTTAAATTAATATATAATAATCAAAAATAATAAACCTAGTTTCTTACTAAATTTACCCAGTTATAAATAATCTCTGAATCAAGCTTATTAAATCTATACCATTGATTAAATATGTATATTTAATCAATGTCTATACTTTATTAATAGTGTACAATTTATATTTAGAAAATTATACTATACACTTAATCAATGATAAAACCAAAATAGTAAATACATAACAGTGCACTCAATATTCGACCTCTCACACTGCCACAATTCCACCATTGATTATAGAACAGATTCTATCTTAACCGAGAATCGAGAAAAAAATAAAAAAATATCAAAAAGGCTGCAAAAAATTTTTATAGGCATGGCAAATTCGATCCTGGTTTCTGCGTTTTGTAACACCCGTCACTGACCATTGTACCATTAGGTAGACACCGCGCCCGGTGTCTGACTCCCACACTACCAAATTTCTGGCTCCCATAGTCGTGATTTCAACGCTGCCATATTTTATCATTATATGAACTATCTATGTATATTTAATCAATGGTATGGGATTATGCCAAACGTGAAGGTGATCGCGCCTTTTTTGATTTATGTGACAGTGAAAATAATAATGAATATTCATGTGTAGGCGGCACGACAGGTTCTTTAATAAGACATTTACAAAATTGTCATGGTATTAAAGCACCAAAAGAATCTATACAAAAGAGGTAATTAATAAATTATATTTTTAATTATTTATTCAAATAAAATAATTGTTAATTTTCTTAAATAATCGATGTCCTAAATCGAGCCATATATAATCACACCAAGTCGCACTATTGCCGTATAACAATTTATTAATAAACGATTTTAACATTCAATGATCACAGTGCGCGCGCGCGCACACACACACACACACACACACACACACACACACACACACACTATGCTATGTATACAGGGTGATTCTTTTATCATAAAACACTCATTATTTCAAAAAGTATTCATGATTTTGAAAATATTTTTTTACATAGTTTCAAGTTGTTAAAAAATCAACGTCTTTATTTTGTAAACGAAATCTAGACATTTTACAAAAAAGTAGGTACAATTTATAAAAATAATAAACAAAAGAAACTCAGCAATAATTTCTCAATCACTAATTAAATACATAAATATGATAATATTAATATTAAAAAAAAGTAATTATATACAAGTATATATAATTATATAAATTCTTTAAAAGTTTATATATAATGGATGAAAATAATTGATGAAATTATTAAAAGTATCAGAAACAAAGATTTGTTATTATTTGCAAATTTTACATATCGAAAAGTTCATAAGTCTAAACATTGTTAGTGTTATTGTTATTTTAACTATTTATAAATTAATGAATGTAATCATTTTGTAGAAATATAACTATTTAAATTGACTTGATTGGATCAATGATTAAAATTATAATATATTATTGTTAATCTGTAAAAAAAAAAAATTATTTAGTTATTTAACAGTGGCGCAAATTACAATTTGAATAAGGCGAATAATGGCGAAAATCACATAAATATTTTTTTTTTTTTTTTTGGGGGGGGGTTGTTCTTGGCGCAAATTATTATATACGCACCTATCTAGTGGTTGTTAGTCATTATTTATTTAATTTAATGGACATTTTGGAAATAATTCGATTTGAATCTGAAACATAAATTGAATACATGTGGTCTCATTTAATCCATCTCGTTTAAGCCAAAAACCCTAATATTATAGAATGTCAATTGCCTCTGCAGTTAACACTTTATTTAGTGATAAGTATGAACACAATACAATAGTAACTAACCATTTATTATCTACTTACAAAAGTTAATTTAGTTTTTTCTATTTGCAACTTATAGGTATTGAAAATGTTCAAAATGTAATTTTGAAACAGGCTGCGGCTCGTGTGGCCTTTCAACCCGCGGAGCCCTGTGCCACTGCGCAGCTCGATGCTCGAACCGCCTTAAAGCCTGCCCTAATTGTGCATATAATATATATTGGTATTAGATCATTTTAAATTACTATAAGGACAGCATTAAAGGAACCTATTTCATTTTCAAGTCTTAGCTATTCAAATTGAAAATTGTATATGAATTGTTAACTATATACAAAATAATCGTATTTTTTGACAAACTGTGTTAAAATTTTAACTTTTTAACTTTTAAACCTGGAAAAACTGTTGGCCACTAAATCTAAACTTCAGACAATGCGTCACATGCACTATGCAGTATATCTACCTATAAGGAACACAGTTTCACACAAATTCGAATTAATCGATTTGTTTTTTATTGTAGATATACCTACCTATATACTAAAAAATTAATTTGGTATGCATGATATGATCAGCGAAAAACTACACAACTATATTATAAATCGGTTTTAATTAATGATTTATGAGGATCTTTGCACAAACATTGTTCTATAAAGGATTTTATACAAGATTTATTTACATTTTTCAATCTGACATAATTTTTTTCAATTTGCTGATGCTAAAGCATCTCTAACATTTTTTATTATGTATATTTATAAAGTAATAAAATAATTATTTCATACTTAAATTGTAAAATAATTACAAATAATGGTCTAAAAGGGTTTGAAGGCTAAAATCACATAATAGATGAAATTTTAAATTTCCGTCGGCGAAACGGTTGGCGGCGAGAAGAGCGGGTTCGTTATATTATTACCTACTACTACTATAATATATTAATATATTATATTATAATATAATAATGATATAATGATGTGATTTTTCGAAAATGTTCTACTTTAAACAGAATTTTAAGACTTTTCCCGAATTTTTCCAACCCGTATTTTCGTATTCGCGTAATGTGCATCTTTTGAGTGCCGTTCATATACGATTTTTATTTTTACTTTCGTGTAATTGTGACGCGCGACTGAGGCCGCGTGCACATTGGAAAGCGTTGCGCGATTAGCGATGGGCGGTGAGCGATAAGCGTTGACGAAAATAAATCAAACACGGTAATTTTATCGGAGCTGTGCACACTGACCTTGGGCGTTGAGCGTTAGCGCTACGCTGTGCGCGTTGCGTTGTTTATTTTTCAAGACGTCTTGAATTATGAGCGTTGTCAACTGTTAATAATAGCATAAAATTATTCATTTAAAAAGCACAATGTGTTCAAAAATTAAGTTTACAAATGAGCAACGAGAACTATTAATTTCTGAAGTTCAATCAAAACCTATTTTGTGGAATGATCGGCATCCAGATTATAAGAAAACGGATATAACAAAGAAAATGTGGGAAGAAATTGGGAAAGTAGTTGGATTTTCAGGTAAAATAATATATTAATATTACTACAGTTACGTAATTCAGTTTTTAATAGAGGAGTTTGCATTTTTACCATCCAAATAAACAGTAGCGTATTTTGTATGTTTTTTTGGGGGGTTTCCTAACCTATATACTTATTTGTTAATTGGTTGCATTTTTAATATTGTTACCTATAATTTATTGTTATTAAATATTGTTATATTAAAAAAAATACTAAACGTAAGATCTTGAAACTTTTACTTAAATGTTTGAATATTTGGGAATATGGTATACTGATACTATTGTTATTTGTTTTTGTTGTAAATTCAATAATTATATGTTTTTATGCTACACACAATAACACACAAACACCAACTATCATGCACGTGCTCATATTGCGTTAATATATATATATAAAATAATATATGCCAACTATCAATTAGTAACAGGGCTCGGGACTTGATGCATTTTGCATATTTGTTCGGAAAATACACATATTATATGTACTTGGATATTTTTTTATTTTTTTCTGTAAACGCATATTATTAAGATGTATATAGGTTTATACTGCACATTTTATCGATAATACATACTAGGTATTTCGACATTTTTACGTGCATATATAAATATGCATATTTTCAAGTTTTTAAGTACATTAAGTCCCGAGCCCTGATTATTAATAACCAATTGTCAATTTATCATTGTAATTTAATATTTTTGAAAAATTAACTATTTGTAGTGTAACTAACTTCGGAGATTAATTTTGGTTAGGTTAATAATCTGTTTTTTTTATTTATTTTCTAAACAAGTTTTCTTAAAAAATGTGTACATTATATATCATGATAACATTTGTATACATATCATTATTTTCATACAGAATTACTTACAGTTTACTAACTGATAAACTAATTAATCAAAGTAAAAATTATTATGTAGTGACCAGCTTTCTAAGTTTAATGGTCCAAAAAAAAATTTGCAAATTCATTTCGAATTTCTTATGCTCTTGTTGACCCTTTGCGTGCACCACCGTGATTTCCTGTTTCATGTAGATTATTAATTTGGTTTTCCTGAGCTTTACTGTATAACATTTCTTTACAATAATCGAGATCACTATCTCCATATTTTTCGCGCACCACATTATGTAAAATACAAGCACACTTAATAATGTGTACAGCTTTGTCAGAAGTAACTTCAATATCTTTTCCTAGTATTCGCCATTTGGCACGCAGTATACCAAATGCACATTCAATGCATTTTCTAGCAGCAGACAAACGTTTATTATAATTTTCTCTAAAGGCATTCAAATTGCGACTTGGAAATGGTCTCATGAGAAACGTTTTTAAAGGATATGCTTCATCGCCAATGAGCACGTGAGGTAATTTAATCGTAGTTCCAGGTAATTCCTTATCGGGTGGTAAAAACGTATTTGATTGTATATGTTGAAAGTGTCGATGCTGCGAACGTCCCTCCATCACTCTTCTTACCTCTAGAACCAACTTCGATAAATATAAATTTTTTATCTGCATCTGCTACACCTTGAAGAACTAATGATAAATACTTTAAATAATTGAAATAGCTTGAATCACTATTTATGGGACATTTAATTTTACAATGCTTGCCATCTATACATCCTATACAGTTAGAAAATTTCCATCGTCTGTAGAAATCATCTGAAATTTTTAGTAACTGGTCTTGATTTGGAACAGGCATGAAGTCTTCAACTAATTCTTCCCAGATTATTTTACAAGTCTCGTGTACAATTTTACCTACTGTCGAAGCTCCCATTCTTAGTGTAACTGCCAAATTTCGAAAAGAAAGGCCAGTAGATAAATATCTAATGAACAAATAGATAATTGCATTAAATTAAATTAAATGAAAAATATATTATTTCCAGTTGTTTAAAAATAAATAAAATATTCTATATATTTATTAATTTCACAATTTGAAAAAAATGAGCATTTGAAGTAAAAACATTTGTACAAAACTAGTCAAAATATTAGTATTTATAATAGAAAATTAATTATCATTAGTAATAAATTTTAATTGCAAACAAATTTTAAACTTTTCAATCACTGTCTTTTCACCCTATATTTATTATATTAATATAGATTTAATTTTGTTCTTCTTAAATGTATTCAACGTGAAAGTTTATTGAAAAATTGATGAACTGAGTACATAGTACTTAAAGTTATGCGTCATTGAATTAAATAATATACAATTAATATAAATAGTTATTTTAATTTAAGGTGCAATTGTAAAAGCAAAGTGGAAGAATCTTAAAGACAAATTTAGAGTAGAACTTCAAAAAATTCCTGTTGTAAGGTCTGGAGCAGAAGGCAGAAGTTACAAGCCAAAATGGCCATATTTTGAATTAATGTTATTTGTAAAAGACTCACTTATTCCAAGTGTAACAAGTGGAAATCTTCCTACTCATATGACTTCTGAGACTCGTTCCGAAATAAATGACTCGAAAGATGACTCTATCGAAATTGGAAATTACGAAGAAAATAATACTGACGGGCTTCTTTCAGAAACATCTGCCTCTTTTTCTTCAAATGAATTTTCAACACCCTCTTTGAAAAAAAAGTGTAAGAAACGACGTGTTGAAGACATGGACTATGATCCTTTTTTGAAAATAGAGCAACAAAAACTAGATCTTATTAGTGAAGAGCAAAATAGGGACTCAACTATGACAAATAATCCTGAGTACCACTTTTTTTAATGAGTCTGTTGCCTTATTTTGAAAAATTAGATGCTTTGGAAAAGTTACAACTAAGAGCAAATATTCAAAATGTAGTTTTCCAAACATTACAACATAAAGAAATCGAAAAAGAAAGGGCAATGATGTACCACAAACGATTTCGTCTCAGAAAGAAACTTGCCACCAGTTTCCACAAAACACAGGGCAAAATTTAAGTACTCCAAATATGTATACTCAAAATATTTACAATTAATTTAATAAATTTAAAATAACAAGTTGTATTATTTATTTTTAAGGCGTATGCTTAAGTTATAATAGTACATTTTTTTCACTACCTAGTAAGGTATAGGTACCAAAGGAATTGTGGAATTTATTTTTATTTAATTTTTTACCTCAGTTATTTTAATTTCCATTGTTTTAATTTCTATTTCCATGTTTGAGAAAAAGCTATTGTAAAACTATGTTGTTATCAATGTAATAAAACATTCATTTGTAATAAATTATGAGTTATGACTTACCTAAGTGTCACATAAAGTCTTTCGGTTACAGAAATTGGTTTTTTAAAATTTGTCGTTTTTTTGGTTAATTTAAATTTTACTTTAGACAAAATAAAGTCAAAAGTCTCTCTTGACATACGTAAAAAATTAAAAAACCTTTCACTATCTTTTCTTAATTCATTATAAATATGATGAAACTCGCCAAATTCATTACGTTTTTTGTTCATTTCATGAACTCCAATCCTTCTATGTTTTTTACTTCGAAAGCGATTTCGTAAAAATGTATTATCGGTAAGTAAAATACGTCTAACTTTTTAGCACAGTACCATGGTGATTACTGCAGGCGACTTAAATATCATAGACAACGTTGATCGCGTGCTGTTTAGTGTACACACTTCATCGCTCGTCGCTCATCTCCCATCGCTCACCGCGCAACGCTTTCCAATGTGCACGCGGCCTGATTAGGATTGCGGTCGCCGGTCGAAGATATATTTTATTCTATTAAATTATATTTTATATAATATATTACGTAGCGCACTAACGCGGCAAGTTTTATTTACCGATGTACAAAACTATATTATAAACTACCTATATTATATTATAAACTATATTACTATTATTTTATATTTATATTGTTTTGTTATTCTCGGTACCATAAACTCTACATATATGTAGGGGTGTAGGTGAATATATATTCACGGCCTCACGGGTTGTGCTGTATAGTATAAAAGTATTAACTTTTTTCAAAATTTTTAGTTTCGTGCTTTTCTATAACTATATTACCATTTTTATTTTTTTCACTCTTATATATTTTAATAGTGAAATCATTAGCAACTTTTGATTTCTAAATAGCAACCTATATTTAAAATGTCATAAAATAGTAGGGCTATTTTTTGTATGAGTTATTATTATTATTTTTCATTTAACCGTGACTTACTCAAAGTTGGGTGGTTTGTGGTTTTTAGGTGTATTTCCTACAGATTATTACGGTTGTGAGGCATTGGTAACTACAAGAAGGTGCAAACAAGTTTATTACATATGAGATATGAAACAAGAAGTATAGGTATTATATAAATATGTAATAAACAGTAATTTCATACATTTTGAGTTTTTAATGATAAAAGAATTACCAAATTTGAAACTCAAATGAGCGCAAATATAGTACCTTGCACCTACAGTCCTCAACAATACGAATAAGTAAATTAAAATATATAATATACATATTATATATAATTATATATTGATATACCCTATTTTCTTATGCGTTTGGTTAGTAACATTTCGTAAACGTTGTTTTCCGCATAAATATTATTATTATTATTAATTATTATTATTATTATGTGTACCAATAATATTCACAGTATTTCTAAAAATAACACAAAACTCTTGGAAACCACTGATAACATCATAACGATAAATGACGCTGAGTGTTTATACAAACATATTATTACATATTATAATATACTATTTATTAATTTTATTACTTATAACATATATTATATTAATTATTCAGTAATTAATAAATACATTTATTACGTTTTTGATATGATGCTATTTTATATTTTCTTTAAAATGTCACTTTTAAGGCACATCACCAGGGTCCGACTATGTGTGATCTGTGGGAACGTCGATGGTGTTGATGGAGTGTCTGTGCACAGGTAACAATATAATTTAATAAAGTCATACACTACAAGTATTCATAATCTGATTACATTAGGTTTCCAGTGAATGACGAACAGAGACGTCAATGGGTGTTATTTGTAGAGAACAATGGTTTAAATGCACAACAGATATTTGCCAACTCAAAACTGTGTTCTAGACATATTGTTTCTGGTAGAGACTATGCATTAGGCAGAGATCGTCACTGTCTATTACCAAGAGTAGTGCCATCTTTAATAAGTTTCTAGATGTTTAAACATAACATATGTCAATTCCTGGCTGTATTTTGTTGGCTGCTTATATGATTTGTATATATATTTTTATTATTATTAGGTATTCTAATAACACTCTTTCTTAGTTGCTCATATTTAATAATTCTTAATTAAATCTTAATTGTACATACCTATTACTGTTGTAAAAATATAGTTAGATCTAAGCTCATGAAACATTGTAAACTCTAATTTATAAATTCTTACTGATTTTGTAATTTTTTTTTTTTATGTTAACCTTTTTCAAAATGTCAAATATTATATTCTTTTAACCTTAAGTTTAGATGAACAATTGTCAGGAAAACTTTATAAATAAAAAAAAAAAAAATAATAACACTTTCAATGGTATGCCAAACAAAAATTTATTCTTGATTGTATTAAGTTTATTATTTATATAACATTATGGCTCAAACAGCAAGGTTTATTTGTTTTTAGATAAGTAAAAATTACAATTTTAAATATTATATTATGTATAATTTAAATATACATACCATAATGTTTATTATTTATTTTTTAATTTACACGGTGTTGTTGGATTTAAAGGCATTGACTGTAGTAATACAATAGTAGCTTACAAAGTATACAATATTTATTGTACATTTGTAGTTTAAAAATATAGTTATTTAGGTACATTTAATTATATTATTTGAGTTTAATAACTAAAATACATTTTTTATTAAATATGTATACCTGGTGTTCAAAAATGTACTATGCAAGTATAACAAAACATTTTGAACCAACTTTATCACTATAAATTTAATATTAAAATGTTTTTATTTATCATTTAAATAATTAAACGTTTTCATTTTTTTCTCATTTTCATTTTCTTTAGGTTAAGTTAGATTAGGTTACTATATATCACTACATCACATCAAATGTTGAATATTTTAGCTTATACTATTATTATACACACATTAAAACTGATCTCCTTTCATTTTATAGTTTGTTCAACCGGTCTTGGAGATTGCGGCACCAGGCGGCGAAGAAGAAGCGGTTGTGGCAATCCCTGATGACAACGAAATTGAGATGGAAGTTGTTGAATTCGAAATGGATGAGGTAATGATGGAAATTGATGAAGACCCATTGCAACCCAACGAAGTGGTACAAGGTGACATTGAGTTTGTTGATATACTGCCTGCTGATGCAGAGGCAGTATTTGAATACAGGAATATATTCGACGTTTTACTACCAGATGTCGATGAAGAGGTCAGTAAATATCTCATATGTTACAATGAATTAATAATAATAATAATAATTATTATTATGAAGTAATTCTAATTACAGTTTGTGCCGATTCACCAGGGTATTCCTAGAGCACATGTGCCCATGAGAGACCGTTTGGCTGGCATTCAATATGAACTTCCAGACCGCCATGACATAGGATCATTGGATGAGGTCTGCACGCAATGTGGTGCCCGTCATTTCTCTTGCGAGCGTACAGCCAGGAATCATTTTACAACATGTTTTAATAATGGTCAAATGGCCATTACAGGAGAGCGTGTGTTGGGTCAACCACCAGAGTTATTAATTCGTTTGTTGATAGATGATTCACAGGTAGCGAAACATTTTCGAAAAGAAATCCGCCGGTACAACAACACTCTGGCATTTGCTGCGTTCTCCACTAACCTTAACCCAAGACGTTTGCCAGGTCATGGACCGAGAGTGTTCACCGTTCACGGGCAGGTGTATCGCAGGATTAGTAATGACGTTGTCAGAAATGAACTGATACAACCAAGATATCACTATTGGAGAACTTGCTAACAGACTTAGTCTGTTACGGCAAACCAATCCATTCGCAGTGGCTTTTGAGTAATATAATATTACAATATATTTATTTAGCAAAATACACACACACGCACATTACACTTATTAACAAATTAATTTTATTTAAAATAAAAATAAAACTTATACTTTATTGTTTAAAAAAAAAAAATTAGATAAGCATGATGTTGAAAGCGTTATTGTTACCTTAATAGGTATAGTACCTTTAAAGTTATTTCTTTATGTAATTACACCATCCTACTTATTTAATCCATATAAGTAATTGTTTTTATTGATTACACACTTTTATTTATAACCACTGTTTATGAAATTAACATTTTAAAAGCATGATTAAACAAATAGATTCATTTTATACACTAATATTCCCATAGGTGTGGGTGTTGTTGTAACACTCAAGGCATTATGCAGACACTAAACTAACGATATTTATTTTTATATTGATTTTATTACTTAATTTTTATTTTATAACAATATAATATTTATACATACTACCACTCCGATTTATTGCTGTTTATTTGACCAACTTAGATTTTAACTTAATAACTTTTAGCTACTTTTCCTTATAAATATCTTAGCTTTGTACTATACACGTGCGGTAGACTAAAAATGGCGCACAGAACTGGGCATGTAGTCCGTTCAGTGCGGTGGCAACAAGCTGTAATTCAGCGGACTCGGGGTCATATAAAGCACAACTCAGAGTATTAAATGTCTCAAATCTCAATATATCTTACTATTATAAATAATTAAATATAATAATACCATCATTGGTTATAAATTCTAGTATTTATAATCAATGATACTCTTAATACTATTATTAATAGGTATTATTAGATAGGTACTATTAAAATTTCGTAAAATGGTAATCCATCAAGTTTGCATTATTTTAATTTTGACATTATATATTCTACACATATTAAACCAATTGAAAATTAAAATCTCATCAATGAGGCCAAATACAAACTTAGCATAAAATAGTTAAAAATAAATTGTTATCGTCATACACTGTGGATATTATTCTATTATATAAAAATAAATAAAATTATACAATTTTAATATATAATTTTACAAGTCGGTGGTTATCGTCGATTAGTTGGTTGTTTTTCATCAAAAACTTTTGTCAATTCTACATTTTTAAGTACTTATATCATAACATAAATTACTGTATCTATGCTTAAAAGCAAAATAGACACAATTTCTCTAACAGAATTGTATAGGTTTTGCAACGCTACTCCGTCCACCAGAAATACAGTGGAAGGAAAAAATGTATTAAGCAGTGGGCACATTATTAATTGTGGGTACCTACGTTAATAAAAACGAAATGAGTATTTGAATTTTTGCGACATGTCTACTAACTTCATCAATTAAAGATAAACCACACGAATTAAATGGTAATCTAAATTTTAAAGTTATTGGAAAATAATCTAAATAGCACCTTGACCATCATTTTCGCGATCGATTTCCATACTTTTAAATCCGATAAGTTTAAATTACTTCATACACTAGTTAATTTTATTAATAAAGTCAAGTAGGTACTTAATATAATAAAACTAAACAGTAAACACAAGAATTTAGAAGACTTTATAATGATTTTATAATAATAATATAAATAACTATGCCCAGTTGCATTAGTTAAAATGCGTACCACCAGATTGCGTGTCAGACTTTGGCGATTCCCAATACACTTATAATAACTATACTATGTGGTATCACCCGTATTAAATAATACGCGGTAAAACCAACTGTATACTTTACCCTCGCACACTCTAGGTTAATGACTGTCTCTAGAATAAATTCAGATTAGCACTGTTAACCTTTGAGGTACGATGGTGTACGTTTTAGTCGTTCTCCGTTCGTTTCCTAAATTGGAATGACTATTAGGACGTCACAACCGGAGCACTATTCGGTTTTGTAATAAAACCTCATTGACTATTAAGGTGTGTGGGTCTGAGCACTGTTCCAATATTAAAGGTAAGAACGAAGAAAGACTTTGAAATAATATTCAACTCGGGTTTTCAGGTCGGAAACACTTTTATTATATTAAAAATACAAACACAAATAAAAAAATACTAAGATTGACGTTTCGCACGCGCAATCCGAGTACCTACGTCCTCGCCGATTCACTCAGCGACAACGGGACTGTCGTGTCTGCGCGTGTTATATAATCATCTTATCGCTGTCTCAGCACATACGCTTCACTGACCTATATCAATTTTGTTAACAATTAAAAATGTTCCCACCTCTATTAATATTTTGACGACTGTCTACTATATACGACAGTCCTCCTAGTTTTTGAAAAAAAAATGCCCTCATTTTTTAATGAATTTCTACATACAAATTTCTTATTACTACATTAAATACTAACCTACTTTAACACTATATTACTGTCTCAGCTTATTCGTGTCGTTGACTATAAAATTATGCTTAAATGTTAATTTAATCATACTATTTTAATAATTTATTATTTAATGCGTGTTTTCTTTTTTAAAAAAAAATAAATACGTGTATTGATTGCTTCTTTTGTAGAGAATGTGTAAATATGGTAAAACATAATGAAAAACAATAATAATATTACAACAATTTAAATTAAAAATCAGACAAATCGATATTTCAACCGCCGTAATTAATTTATAATGTATAAAATTAACTCAAAATATTAATACAAGAAAAATATATCTACCTATGGCGATATTATGTGAGGATCTCGTGATAATTAAAAAGATATAATTTGCAATTACAATATACATTAATGATTATTGTTTTTTTTTTTTTTTATAATATAAATATAATTTGAATGATAGTAATATTATATTGTATGAAATTTTTTCTCAGAATATAAATACAAAAATTAATGTGAAAACATATTAGGTTATAAAAATTTATTGATTGGTTCTTTTGTAGAAAAATGTCTTTTTAGAGATTGTTCACAGTTTGAAATATAATATTTTTATTTCGACAAATAGCAGTACATGTTAGTTGTTCTTCTATGGTATTTTATTCTTCGATTCCGTGGAAGTTAATTTTTCTTTTTTTTCTTTGTACTTCATAAGTTAAGTATTTATTATCTTGATACTTGATTGTTTTAGTTTCTTCTTATTTTTGAATTTTGTTTTGTATTTCTCTTTTTTTTTTCTTTATTTCTTTTTATATTTATTTCTATTTTTAAATTGTCTGATTTGACAGCCTTTCTTCTTTGTGTCTTCGTATGAAAGGTGTTTGCTTATTGTTTTTATAATTATTGGATTATAATGTTTTTTTATAATTATTGGTTTACCACTTTTTGTCTACTTTGAAAATATAATATTCGCCCTTTGTCTCAAAAGATTTTTACGGCTTGTTGTCTGTTGACTCGTGAATTTTTGATTATGCTGAAATTACATTCTATTCTTTTGGTGTTTTAAAAAAAATTTTTTTTGTTTTTACATGTTTTTAATATTTTATTATTTCCTTAAATGTAATTGTAATATTAATTAATATATGTATAGATTTTGTTTGGCCACCGGCTATTTACTAGCATTTGGCCGGACGACTCATCAAAAATGTGGTGTTCAGATTTGGACGGGAAGGTGATCGGAAATAATATATATATAAACGAAAATACGTGTGAATATAAATAATAAAATAATATTATATTACAAAGCACGACTAGTGTGCATACGTCGGCCGGTGAAGACGTCTCTACCCGAGCGCGACTCAAAACAATAATAATACTACGTAAAAAGATACAATAATAATAACAATAATAGAAAAATGATAACAATGATTACCGGACGGCACACACGCCGCGGCAGGGCAAGGTAGTGGCGGCGACGGTGATTGGTATCAGCTGTGGCTGGAACGACGTCAATGGCACGCAGGTGAACTGGGGGGACGGCGGCAACAACAGCCGGGCGGCGTCGATTAATGACGAGATTCGGCCGAATCGCAAAACCGGATTACGTAACTCGAACGCACCGGCGACAACGGCGATGTTACGTAATATATATATGTATAATATACGTGACACTGATTATCGGAAACACGTAGCTACTCGCGACTATACGCGAGCGAAATAATAATATAATGTGCGCGTAGGCGCTTATGGTCGGCTGGCGCGATTGGAATTACAACACTAATGCGCACACTGGCGACGAACACGCGACAACGAGCAACGGTCGCGCAACAGACAAACGCTCGAATATAAACGTTTCGACGTCGAGGACGGAAACAACGGCGTCGAGGACACAAGTGCGAAGCAACGCGACAGCGAGTAACAATGAACATGCGAGACGAGTAAATTACGTAAAACAACCGCACCACGAGGCTGTGGCCGAAAACGGCTAACGGCACTAAAAACAACGGCCGACGTGACGAACGCACGATCTGCTCGCATGGAGCGTACGGCAAAGACTTCTTACTAGGTCCCCGGCGGCGACTCGGCCGGAGTCCGGTGCCCACGGGTCGCGCGATGCGCCGTCTCGCGGACCGGTTGCAAAAGTCGTGATGAAAACGGCGGCAATTTCGAACAGATTTAATTTGACTTGTTCCTGACATATGTTAAATTTACTTACTTTATTTATTACTTAAAATAAATAAATAAATATATATGAGTAGGTATACAAATATGATGTTACTTAAATATTACAATAACTTAGTTAGAATAATAACTGATGATATCTTCCTATTATTTTGTTTAATTACATATTGGTTAATTATACCTATTTTTTTTCCTAAAAGGGCTTTATAATACATTGTTTTGATATAATTTAAATTTTATAATTACATTAATTTTGTTTTTAGGTAATATTTAGAAAAATTATTCAAGGGACTTGATAAAATGTATAAGATTCTCGAAGCCCTCCCGGATTTTTTTATCAATGTTATTGGTAATTTTCTTATTCCGTCTTCGTTGTTGGTGTTTGTTCTTGGGAGGTTCCTCGTTTTCAATTTTTTTTATGGTTCCTTTCGTTTTTTTTATTGCTTTGTGTAGTTTTTTAATTGTTGTTCTCTGTGCTAATTTTTCGATATCGTTCATCTGTAAGTAGTTATGAATAATGTGTGTAAGGTATAGGTGTGTGTGTTTTTTTTTTTTTTTATATAATATTTTCCCCTATTATAGTTAATATTATTGTATTTGTGCAATCTAATGTTACAGAAATGACCTGAGCGTGTGTTTATATATATTTTATTATACATATGTTTTAAAAATAAAAAAAATTTTTCTTATTGTCTCGCCGGTATTGGTGGGGGATTTTGTAAGTTTATTTTTATTAGGACGGGGAATAATTTGTATGCTAAAAATCCTATGGCTATGGTCAGTATTGTTAACCATCCTAAGTATATAATATCGCCAAGGAAGTCATTTATTAGAGGTTGTGGCATTTTTTCTAGGATGACCTTTTTAAAATATTCTTCGGGATCTTTTAACTGTCTGGTTATGTGATAGTTCGGAATTTCTTTGGTCCAGTCTTCATTTAGTATTTCGCTTAGATTTGAGAAGTATATATTTTGATCTTTCTGTGCCTCGTGACCAATGTTTAATGATTTTATGTTGGTCCATGATGTGGGTAATATTCTTTGTATATTGAATTTATTTAGATTGCTTAGTTCGCATGGAAACATTTTAGGAATTAGTACTTTCCCGTTTCTTAAAAGCTCATAATTACATGGTAAGGAAATTTTTATTAGACCTGGGTTTGTGTAGTTTATTTTTAGTTTTTGTGTTTCGGTGTATATATTTCTTTTTGAATTTCTTATCATTAGCGTAGGCTGGGGATTAGTAATTGCAAAGGTATTTACTCCTATTTGTTTTATTATTACTTCTTCATTTTCTTGTTGTTTGACACATTGAAAGTAACAGAACTTGTTTATTTGGCGTAGTGGGAGATTTTTGAACAATGCTTCCACGCATTTTGGTGTTAGCGTGATATCCGAAATGAATTTAGGAATGTAGCATAAGTCCGTTATTGGGGGGTCGCAGTGCTGTAGTCCCATACCTGAAACTATTCTATGATCGTCATTTTCGGTGTTTACTGCAACATACGTTTTTTCTGAAAATATTAGGCATATGGAATCTTGAAATTTAAAATGTGCCGGGATGTATTGAAATAGTTTCCAATTTGTCGATTTTTCTTTAATTGGTATTTTTAATTTAATTAAGATTTTTGACCTTGAAAATTGGCATTCAACAATCGGTAGATTATAATATGAAAAAATATTTTCTAATTTGATTACTAATTCATATCCGTCTTCCATTAGTAGTTTTGAAAGTTTGTTCAGGTCGTAAAATAATACTTCGGTATTGATTACCCGTGGAGGTATTTTGCCTAATTTGCAGTGTAGCTGTGTACTGGAATCTCTTTCATAATTAATAAATCTTACCAAGCTGGTTGCAATATTGAACATTATTTCTTGCGTGCCTTGTATTAGATTATTATAGTTAATTTTTTCTAACATCATGTTGTCCTTTTCTTCTTTGACAAAGTTTTTAAAATTGTTTTTTAATAATTCTATTCTATTTCCTGTGGTCATCGTATAATTATTTAACTGTGAGGTTATCTGTGATAGGTCCTTGTGGTCAGAGACAAAGATATTTTTAAGTATTTCTGCCTGTTCAGCTAATTTTTCTTCGTTATTATAAAAATTTTTAATTTGTTTATCCGTTGCTACATTGCAACAGAAGTTGTAGAAATCTCCTATAAATTGTATTCCTCTTTTTGACCTATTTTTAGTGTTGAAGGTGTTAGCTCTTTTTCCTTTACCATTGCATTTAAAGCATGTTATTTTTTCTCTTCCGTTAAATCTTTCCGGCGTCGTGGATCTTGAATATCTTTCTTTACTGTTTTCCCTACTGTGCTGTTTCCTATTTGTGTTATTTTAACTATTTCTGTTATTATAACTATTTCTATCTCTGGATCTGTCGTAGGAGTTTCCCCTATTTCTTGAATCGGACCTATCTCTATTATCGCTCATTTCTCTACTGTTATTTCTGTATTTATTGTTATAGTATCTATCTCTACTCCTTTCTCTGAACTTATCGTTGTTGTACCTATCGGGATAAGGACTTTTTTCCCTATAATTGTTCCTGCCTTCGTAATCTGATATTCCTAGATATGGACTTTTTTCTCTTTTGCGTGATCTATCTTCAAAATTTACTGTCTTGTCGTATTTTTTAAAATTATGCATTTCGGTACATAGTTGATCGATTTTATTTTTATGATAACTGTCTATTCCTTCTAATTTTGTATTTAATCGTTTTATTTCTTGATTGCTGTTTTTAGTTTTATTATTCAGTTGCATTACTTGTTTATTTAAGATTGCCGTGTATTCGCTGAGACCGGAACTTCTTGAATTAATTCTAAATTGCATAAGTTCATATTTTTTCAAATTTTCTTTCAATTTTTTTAAAGTACTATTATCATGCAGTGATATTGCATGTAATATAGGTTCCCTAATACCTTTTAGTATGTATACGCAAATGTCTTCCTCTTTCATATCTTTTTGTACTTGGCTACACAGGTATTTTATTTCCGTAACAAAACTAGAAATTGACTCTAAGTCGTTCTGTTTTCTATTTTCTAATTTGTTTTTTAATATTATTGAGTATCCTATGGGTTGAAATTCGTTTATTAACTCGCTTTTCAGATTTTCCCATGACAAGTTACCTCATTTGTTTTCCAAATTTTGTAAAAATATGTTAGCAGTTTCTTTCAAAAATATTGATAAAAACTTAATTTTTTCGTCGTCGTTCCAATTGTTGATCTGTGCTGCTTTTTCGTATTGTCTGATGAATGTCACCTTGTCCGGAAAAACTATCTGGTTTGATTATCATTTTTTCCATTTTGTGTTTTGGATTTTGATTTTCAAATTTATTTAATTTTTCAGGTGTATTTTCTATTACGAATTTTGAGTTGCTAAAGAAAGTGGTATTTAAGTTTGATTCAGTTTTTATTGGACTTATGATATCTTCGTATATGTGTTCTACTTTTGTTGATTCGTTAATATCTAAGTTTATTAAGTTATTGTAAGTTATTGTAACTATTATTAGGGGCTTGTACTAAGTCGTTTTGATATAAATTACTACCAAGGTTTACAATTTTTTCTGCTTGAGTTATTAATTTGTTTGCGTTTTCTTCTAAGTTTTTGGATATATTATTTAAAAGGTCGTTATCAATTGTTTCTGGCCTATTTATAGCGCAATTACTAGTTTCTGGGCTTGAATCACTTAAGTTGCTCTGTGTAAGTAATTCTGTGATATAAATTCTGTCTTCTATTGAATCTTTTTGAACTTTGAGTTTTTCTAGATCGCTTAAAGTTCCTTCGATGTCGTCTAATTCTATGATCCCCTTATAGTATCTAGATAATCTAGCCCTCAGGTTATCTACGGTTCCTACACTTTTTAATTGTTTAGATTTGCATAATTCAATAAGATCTGGTTTCCTTTGTAAATAAATATCAGTTAATTTTGTAATTTTTTTTCCCAAAGCTATAAGGTGTTCGTCATTCATATCATAATAAAATTTAGTTTAATTAATTTATGCTTATCACTTAAATAATTAATTTTAGAACAGTTAGAAACTTAAATTAAAATATTTTCGTGGTTATTTAAAAATAGAATAAAATTTTTGAAAATTATTGAATTAAAAAATCTTTTTAAATCGTTAAAAAAAACTAATCTATAGTCCTAATATTTATACATAGGTATATCGCTTAAAATTAAAATATTTTTGCGGTTATATAATATCGAGTAAAATTTTGAAAAGAATAAGAGAGGGAAAAAAAATGAACTGAAAAAATTCTATTTAAATAGTTTAAAAAAAATCTAATCTATAATCCTAACATTAAATGTAAGTATATTACAAAACGTTGCTTACCTTGGCGTATACGTGTAAGCGCACGGTTGCAAAAATTGTAGCACGCGGCACAAAACTGCTGTATGTCGGTTGGACAAAAAAAAATCGAGCGCGTATGTGTTACTCACACGCAAAAAACTAAACTCGCTTCGGGTTTTACCGAAACTTTCACAATTGTTGTATTTTACTTATACAAAAACACTTCAAAAAAAATAAAACGTGCCAAGGTTGAGGTACCAGGGCACAAAATCAAAAAAAATATGTCTCCGACCGTGGATAAGTAACCCCGTTGGGCGCCACTTTGTGGTATCACCCGTATTAAATAATACGCGGTAAAACCAACTGTATACTTTACCCTCGCACACTCTAGGTTAATGACTGTCTCTAGAATAAATTCAGATTAGCACTGTTAACCTTTGAGGTACGAATTGTACCGTACGATGGTGTACGTTTTAGTCGTTCTACGTTCGTTTCCTAAATTGGAATGACTATTAGGACGCCACAACCGGAGCACTATTCGGTTTTGTAATAAAACTAAAACCTCATTGACTATTAATGTGTGTGGGTCTGAGCACTGTTCCAATATTAAAGGTAAGAACGAAGAAAGACTTTGAAATAATATTCAACTCGGGTTTTCAGGTCGGAAACACTTTTATTATATTAAAAATACAAACACAAATAAAAAAATACTAAGATTGACGTTTCGCATGCGCAACCCGAGTACCTACGTGCTACGTCCTCGCTGATTCACTCAGGGACAACGGGACTGTCGTGCCTGCGCGTACGGCGGTGTTATATAATCATCTTATCGCTGTCTCAGCACATACGCTTCACTGACCTATATCAATTTTGTTTACAATTAAAAATGTTCCCACCTCTATTAATATTTTGACGACTGTCTACTATATACGACAACTATTAATTATTATTTGCTACATACAAATGTTACAGCTGTAATATATTAAATAATAATATTTGAATATATCATTTGGCCTTTATAATAAAACAATATTATTTTATTACAGAAGATGCTGCTGCTGCCAAACCCATGTTGCAACCTAGGAGGGTGACCATGCACATCACCGCAGACCCAAACAATGACCCACGGCGATACAATCAACCAGCTGCTAATGTAAACGAGGTAGCAGTTGTCTTTGTTGGTGAAGACGGTCTACCTCCAGGGAACCTTGATCTGGTCATCTACGACTCAAACCCAGTTGATCCAAATCACCGGATGCAAAGCATTTCAGCAGGCTCATCTCACGCAGATCCAATGCTGTATCCACTGTTCTTCCCGTACGGGGAAACCGGCTGGCATTACAACCTACTACAAGAGGGCAACCGCCGGAACGTGGTTCGCATTAGGAACACTATCAGGGAGTTTGTATGTTACCGTCTAGCCATTAGATACACTGGAACCAATAGCAATGGAAATGAAGGCCATACATTTAGTTTATTACATGCAGGTGGTTTTTTATTACAGCAGTACATGTGTGATCAGTATGTTCGCATGGAAGCAAACAATCTGCGCTATACTCGAGACAATCAGAGAGCGCTCTTTGCTGATGCTTATCGGGGCCTTGTGGACCACATAAACCAACAGCACCACATCGACGAAATTGGCCCTGTCGGGCGCAGGACCATTCTACCATCAACATTTGTAGGTGGCCCTCGGTACATGAAACAATGTTACCACGACGCGATGGCTATTGTGCGTAAGTATGGAAAGCCTGATCTATTCATAACGTTTACGTGTAACCCTAGGTGGCCAGAAATAGTAGACAACATTCCAAGTTGGTTGAAGGCAAATGACAGGCCTGATTTGGTGGCGAGGGTGTTTCATGCAAAACTGAGGGAGCTAATGCATGATATAACGGTCAATATGGTGTTTGGTAATATAGATGCTTATGTGTACACAATTGAATTTCAGAAACGTGGTCTTCCACATGCACACATACTCATCATTTTGCACGAAGACAATAAGTTGCTTACTGCCGACGACGTCGACAATATTGTGTGCCTACTTACCTAACCCAACTACAGAAAGGCGTTTATTTGACAGTGTGAAATCACACATGATTCATGGACCATGTGGACAACTCAACCGCAACAGTCCGTGTATGATTGAAAACAGTTGTTCAAAGAAGTATCCTAAAGAATAGAATACAGCGAAGAGACTGTATATGTTTCTGATAGTGGGTACCCGACTTATCGAAGACCGAACAACGGACTTGTGGCAAATGTCAGAGATCATCCTGTAGGCAATGAGTTTGTTGTCCCCCACAACCCGTACTTGCTGGCCAAGTATGATGCACACATAAACGTTGAGGTGTGCTCTACTATAAAGAGTGTAATGTATTTGTATAAATACGTCTACAAGGGACATGACGCGGCTACCTTGGAAGTTTGGAATGGAGATGAAATAGAAAAGTATGTGAATTAATTAAACTTATAGTTTTTAAAATTGCATTTAACTAATTGTTATTGTGTTGGTTTATTTTTAACTTAATTTGTTTCTTATTGTTTTTTTAATATTTTAAATATACTTATTTATTTAATTGAGTTACGTAAATTTCTACTCAAATATATTACATTAAAACTATCATTCAAGATTATCAAATACCGTAATTAAAATTTTTTGATACACATTATTACTGATTAAAACCCAATAATGATATCTAATAAATTGTAAAATTGAATAATTGTAATACTCTTTACTATACTTAAAGTATATTATTATACTAAAATAATATAATATAATTATAATATTATCTTTAATATATTTTACTTTAAGTTGACTTAACATTAAACCAATGATAACATTACAAGTAACAAAAAAATTTCATAATTAAATGGCCTTATGTACTGAAATATTTTATTAATTTATATTATTATTTATTATTACTAATTAATAATTATTATATCAAACTGCAACTAGATCTCATGGTGATTACTATTGAATCTTCATGTATTGTTAGTATTAATATTTGTTACTGTTATTGTTGTTTTATATTTTAATTTCAATACAATACACTTAGGCGTATTATTATAATTGTAAAAAAAATGATATTAACATTGTCCAAACATAGTCTACTAAAATTACTGTAAAGCTTTATCAATCTCACTAATCTCACTAATGTTAAGTTAATTTTTATTCTATTAGATTCTGAACGGAGTGATGAATGTATTGATTTTACAATGATGTGTGTTTTTTTTTTTTTTTTTTTTTTTTTTTTTTTTTTTTGTTTTTTTTTTTTTGTGTCTGTCGACAACATTTGGGGCAGTAAAAATGCTTCGATTTTTGACTTCAGCCCCTCTTTGAAAAGGAAATCGGATCTAGTTGGTACTTTGGGGGGTCAAAAGTTAAAAATTTTCAATATTTTTTAAGTGAGTCGGGAAAAACCTTAAAAAAATGACGGAAAAACGGGAATTTTTACGCAAAACCAGTTTTCGACCAAATCGAATTTTTTATTTTGCTATAACTCAAAAACTAATAGATGTAAATACTTGAAATTTTCACCAAATGTTTATATTAGAGTTCTCCATACACAGTTAAATTTTCAAAGAATTTTGATTTTTTTTGAGTTATTTATAGACAATTGAAATTTTTAATTTTTTTTAGTATTTTTTTTTAAAATAACGATAAAAATTTTTTGGCCGGCCAGAAAATCTTGAAAATTTAATACAAGGTTTCTCATAAGTTGTTCTTAAAGTGATAAAAAAAAATCCGAAATCGTTAGTCACAATTTTTTTTTATAAGTGCTTAAAGTTCGAATTTTTACGAAATATGTCAAAATTGCGAAAATTGGCAAGTAATTTTGTGGTTGAAAAATCGTAAAAATTTTTTCTTTTATAACTAAGATTTGAAAATTTGGTACAAGGATCTCCATAAAATTTTCTTCAACTATCTGAAAAAAAAACTCTACCGGACTAAGACAAAAAAATTTTATGAGTGATTGAAATTAAAATTTTTACAAAACCGCGTTAAATAACGGTTTAGCCTCAAACGATTTTTGATATTTGTAGTTATTCAAACAGTATAAGTCGTAAATACTTGAAAATTTTACCAGTTATTTAGACTGACATTTTCTTTACGTGATTTGATTTTCAAAATATTTTGACTTTTTTTGAGCTATTTATAGACAATTGAAATTTTCATTTTGTTTTTATTTTTTTTTTATAAATGTTGATAAAAAAAAATTAGCTGGGACAAATTACTTAAAAATTTAATTGAAGGGTCCACATAACTTGTTCTAACTCTCATTCAAAAATTATAAAAATACATAGGCACAATTTTTTTTTATTAGCATTTGAAGTTCAAATATTGACAAAAATTCGTCAAAATCATGTATATTTTCACTATTTGGTAATTAAAAATTTATAAATATTTTTCTATCAAAAGCTAAGAATTGAAAATTTAATACTAAGCTGTCCATAAGTTAAGCTTAGAATAATTATAAAAAAGTTTGAGGATTATTCAGTTCAAACAATTTTACGAGTTTTTAAAGTTTAATTTTAATTTGAAATCAAAAATACACGTGTAAAATAACGTTTTACTAATAAATAATTTTCGATTTTTTTATAATATATCCTAGACTGACAAATCATCTCCGTTCAGAATCGTTTTTCGTATACAATGATACCTATCATTGCATTCAAATTTAACCTACCCTAGTCCGAGGTCCATCCCACCCCCTAATGTACAGCAGAGCGATACTCACTTACCCGCTTTTTTTATTTTATTTTACTGAAGTTAAAATAATTCAATTTCAATTATTTTTAAATTGTTTTAACAATTTCTTTCATGATGATATATTATATTATATTATAATATTATATTTAATTTGATTGATATTGAAGTACCCTATCATAACAACAATTGACAACTACATACACATCAACCTGACATTATTTATTTACCTATATTTATTTATTACATTGTATATATTTTATTATTTTATTTTGATTATGATATACAGGGTGATTTTTTTATCGAAGAACACTCATTATTTCAAAAAGTATTAACTTTTTAAAATTTTTTTTTTTTCAAAATTTTTAGTTTTATGATTTTCTAAAACTATGTAAAATTTTTATTTTTTTCACTTAAATATTTAATAGTGAAATCACTATCAACATTTGATTTTCAAATGGCAACCTTTACTTAAAATGTTATAAAATAGTAGGAATATTTTTGAATTCTAACGTTTAAATTATTATTTTTCATTTAACCGTTCGCGAGTTATAGCTTTTCAAAGTTGGGCGGTTTTCGGTTTTAATTTCTGAAGACCAGTAGTCGCATGGGTAATAAATAATAATAATAGGTACATATTTTCACATGTAATAAACTCATTATCGACTATCGTTCAACACAGTAATGACAATGAACTTTGTACCTGTAGGTTACAAATTAATTGTTATAACTAATTTAGATAATAACTAATAACCTGATTAAAGTTTTGATAAGAAAATAAATGAGTTGTGGAAATGGGGACAGTGAGTCGTCTGAAGGTCTACCACTGTTAACATTTTTCGGACAAGTACTTATCACTCAAAAAAAATATAATTATAATTTTAAAAATTTTATGTTGGTAATAAATTTTACACGACTATTTTAGATTCTAAACGGAGTGATGAATGTATTGATTTTACAATGATGTGTGTCTGACGACAACATTTGGAGCAGTAATATTGCTTCAATTTTTGACTTCAGCCCCTCTTTGAAAAGGAAATTGAATCTAATTGGTACTTTGGGGAGGTCAAAAGTTAAAAAATTTCAATATTTTTCAAATGCGTCGGAAAAAACCCTAAAAAGTAACGGAAAAAACGGGATTTTTTACGCAAAACCAGTTTTCGACCAAATCGACTAAATATATGGTTGTAATTCAATATCTAATCATTATAAATACTTGAAATTTTGACCAAATGTTTATGTTAGTGTTCTCTATACACTAAAATAAAAATAATATAATTTTGAATTTTTGGTATTATTTCTTGTTTACTGGACATTAAATACTTAATAATTTCATCATCATCATCATCACTATCACTAGAGGAAAGGTAATCCATGATTTTCACAATTGTATGCCTATCCATATTGAGTGCAAAAAACTTTAAATAATATATGATTTATATATTTTTTATTATACAACGTTAGTACGTTACAGTCATTACCCGTTATACCATGTACAATAAAAAATTGTACAAAATATTCGTTTACCATATCAATTCTGCCATATCAGTACTTTTTGTGATAATGATAAAACGCAAAAAACTCGCATAGTGCATTAATATGGAACATTAAATTATAAATTTAGTGCACATTAGAATAGCTGGTGAAACATAAAAATGTGCACCAGTGCAGCTAGGCAGTATGGTGGAAAACGCCATAAGTTGCAAACCGGCAAATATATTGTTATCAACAATTGTGATCAAAATGTATTGTTGACTAACGTTTTTATTTCTTATACACCAATTTAAATGCTCAATGGTTCACAGTAAAATTTTCATTCTATATAGAAGTTTCTATTTTGGTAATTTGTTTAATATTATAAAATTAATTTTAATCACTATGATAACAAATAATTGGTTACTACAATTATGTTTGTTTCGCGAATTTGTGAGTACATATTATTTATTATTATATAATTGGAAATTTGTGAATATTTATGTTCTAAACTTATTTTTTTATTTTTGCATGACCTATGTTATTTTTTCAATCTGTTCGATTACAAAATGCTTCAGTCATGGTTAAAAAGAGATAAATCTCCAGCTGCACCTACTACATCTGTTGAAAATAATATTCCAGTCACTTCATCACATTTAAATATCGATGAACCATCTCCATCTACGTCTAAACAGACTAAACCGTTGAATATAAGTAAAGTATATGGAGACACTGATGTTTTTGATCATAGTCATAGAAATGGTAGACATTTTATATAACATGTATCCCTTGTTAAAAACATCCGAATATAAACAAAATATATTCTAAAACAGTTCCAGCCATTGCCCAAATATGTGGTACAATTTATCGAGAAGATGTAAAAAAAACATTTGTTATCTTAGGGTCATATTTTATGTACTAGAGAACATCGTTTGTCATCATTAAGTAGCAGTGAAGTCCTTAAAGACAAATCCAGTGCCATTGGTTTTGTTGTATTAAAACCCAATAATGATATCTAATAAATTGTAAAATTGAATAATTGTAATACTCTTTACTATACTTAAAGTATATTATTATACTAAAATAATATAATATAATTATAATATTATCTTTAATATATTTTACTTTAAGTTGACTTAACATTAAACCAATGATAACATTACAAGTAACAAAAAAATTTCATAATTAAATGGCCTTATGTACTGAAATATTTTATTAATTTATATTATTATTTATTATTACTAATTAATAATTATTATATCAAACTGCAACTAGATCTCATGGTGATTACTATTGAATCTTCATGTATTGTTAGTATTAATATTTGTTACTGTTATTGTTGTTTTATATTTTAATTTCAATACAATACACTTAGGCGTATTATTATAATTGTAAAAAAAATGATATTAACATTGTCCAAACATAGTCTACTAAAATTACTGTAAAGCTTTATCAATCTCACTAATCTCACTAATGTTAAGTTAATTTTTATTCTATTTTTATTTTATTTTACTGAAGTTAAAATAATTCAATTTCAATTATTTTTAAATTGTTTTAACAATTTCTTTCATGATGATATATTATATTATATTATAATATTATATTTAATTTGATTGATATTGAAGTACCCTATCATAACAACAATTGACAACTACATACACATCAACCTGACATTATTTATTTACCTATATTTATTTATTACATTGTATATATTTTATTATTTTATTTTGATTATGATATACAGGGTGATTTTTTTATCGAAGAACACTCATTATTTCAAAAAGTATTAACTTTTTAAAATTTTTTTTTTTTCAAAATTTTTAGTTTTATGATTTTCTAAAACTATGTAAAATTTTTATTTTTTTCACTTAAATATTTAATAGTGAAATCACTATCAACATTTGATTTTCAAATGGCAACCTTTACTTAAAATGTTATAAAATAGTAGGAATATTTTTGAATTCTAACGTTTAAATTATTATTTTTCATTTAACCGTTCGCGAGTTATAGCTTTTCAAAGTTGGGCGGTTTTCGGTTTTAATTTCTGAAGACCAGTAGTCGCATGGGTAATAAATAATAATAATAGGTACATATTTTCACATGTAATAAACTCATTATCGACTATCGTTCAACACAGTAATGACAATGAACTTTGTACCTGTAGGTTACAAATTAATTGTTATAACTAATTTAGATAATAACTAATAACCTGATTAAAGTTTTGATAAGAAAATAAATGAGTTGTGGAAATGGGGACAGTGAGTCGTCTGAAGGTCTACCACTGTTAACATTTTTCGGACAAGTACTTATCACTCAAAAAAAATATAATTATAATTTTAAAAATTTTATGTTGGTAATAAATTTTACACGACTATTTTAGATTCTAAACGGAGTGATGAATGTATTGATTTTACAATGATGTGTGTCTGACGACAACATTTGGAGCAGTAATATTGCTTCAATTTTTGACTTCAGCCCCTCTTTGAAAAGGAAATTGAATCTAATTGGTACTTTGGGGAGGTCAAAAGTTAAAAAATTTCAATATTTTTCAAATGCGTCGGAAAAAACCCTAAAAAGTAACGGAAAAAACGGGATTTTTTACGCAAAACCAGTTTTCGACCAAATCGACTAAATATATGGTTGTAATTCAATATCTAATCATTATAAATACTTGAAATTTTGACCAAATGTTTATGTTAGTGTTCTCTATACACTAAAATAAAAATAATATAATTTTGAATTTTTGGTATTATTTCTTGTTTACTGGACATTAAATACTTAATAATTTCATCATCATCATCATCACTATCACTAGAGGAAAGGTAATCCATGATTTTCACAATTGTATGCCTATCCATATTGAGTGCAAAAAACTTTAAATAATATATGATTTATATATTTTTTATTATACAACGTTAGTACGTTACAGTCATTACCCGTTATACCATGTACAATAAAAAATTGTACAAAATATTCGTTTACCATATCAATTCTGCCATATCAGTACTTTTTGTGATAATGATAAAACGCAAAAAACTCGCATAGTGCATTAATATGGAACATTAAATTATAAATTTAGTGCACATTAGAATAGCTGGTGAAACATAAAAATGTGCACCAGTGCAGCTAGGCAGTATGGTGGAAAACGCCATAAGTTGCAAACCGGCAAATATATTGTTATCAACAATTGTGATCAAAATGTATTGTTGACTAACGTTTTTATTTCTTATACACCAATTTAAATGCTCAATGGTTCACAGTAAAATTTTCATTCTATATAGAAGTTTCTATTTTGGTAATTTGTTTAATATTATAAAATTAATTTTAATCACTATGATAACAAATAATTGGTTACTACAATTATGTTTGTTTCGCGAATTTGTGAGTACATATTATTTATTATTATATAATTGGAAATTTGTGAATATTTATGTTCTAAACTTATTTTTTTATTTTTGCATGACCTATGTTATTTTTTCAATCTGTTCGATTACAAAATGCTTCAGTCATGGTTAAAAAGAGATAAATCTCCAGCTGCACCTACTACATCTGTTGAAAATAATATTCCAGTCACTTCATCACATTTAAATATCGATGAACCATCTCCATCTACGTCTAAACAGACTAAACCGTTGAATATAAGTAAAGTATATGGAGACACTGATGTTTTTGATCATAGTCATAGAAATGGTAGACATTTTATATAACATGTATCCCTTGTTAAAAACATCCGAATATAAACAAAATATATTCTAAAACAGTTCCAGCCATTGCCCAAATATGTGGTACAATTTATCGAGAAGATGTAAAAAAAACATTTGTTATCTTAGGGTCATATTTTATGTACTAGAGAACATCGTTTGTCATCATTAAGTAGCAGTGAAGTCCTTAAAGACAAATCCAGTGCCATTGGTTTTGTTGTATTAAAACCCAATAATGATATCTAATAAATTGTAAAATTGAATAATTGTAATACTCTTTACTATACTTAAAGTATATTATTATACTAAAATAATATAATATAATTATAATATTATCTTTAATATATTTTACTTTAAGTTGACTTAACATTAAACCAATGATAACATTACAAGTAACAAAAAAATTTCATAATTAAATGGCCTTATGTACTGAAATATTTTATTAATTTATATTATTATTTATTATTACTAATTAATAATTATTATATCAAACTGCAACTAGATCTCATGGTGATTACTATTGAATCTTCATGTATTGTTAGTATTAATATTTGTTACTGTTATTGTTGTTTTATATTTTAATTTCAATACAATACACTTAGGCGTATTATTATAATTGTAAAAAAAATGATATTAACATTGTCCAAACATAGTCTACTAAAATTACTGTAAAGCTTTATCAATCTCACTAATCTCACTAATGTTAAGTTAATTTTTATTCTATTTTTATTTTATTTTACTGAAGTTAAAATAATTCAATTTCAATTATTTTTAAATTGTTTTAACAATTTCTTTCATGATGATATATTATATTATATTATAATATTATATTTAATTTGATTGATATTGAAGTACCCTATCATAACAACAATTGACAACTACATACACATCAACCTGACATTATTTATTTACCTATATTTATTTATTACATTGTATATATTTTATTATTTTATTTTGATTATGATATACAGGGTGATTTTTTTATCGAAGAACACTCATTATTTCAAAAAGTATTAACTTTTTAAAATTTTTTTTTTTTCAAAATTTTTAGTTTTATGATTTTCTAAAACTATGTAAAATTTTTATTTTTTTCACTTAAATATTTAATAGTGAAATCACTATCAACATTTGATTTTCAAATGGCAACCTTTACTTAAAATGTTATAAAATAGTAGGAATATTTTTGAATTCTAACGTTTAAATTATTATTTTTCATTTAACCGTTCGCGAGTTATAGCTTTTCAAAGTTGGGCGGTTTTCGGTTTTAATTTCTGAAGACCAGTAGTCGCATGGGTAATAAATAATAATAATAGGTACATATTTTCACATGTAATAAACTCATTATCGACTATCGTTCAACACAGTAATGACAATGAACTTTGTACCTGTAGGTTACAAATTAATTGTTATAACTAATTTAGATAATAACTAATAACCTGATTAAAGTTTTGATAAGAAAATAAATGAGTTGTGGAAATGGGGACAGTGAGTCGTCTGAAGGTCTACCACTGTTAACATTTTTCGGACAAGTACTTATCACTCAAAAAAAATATAATTATAATTTTAAAAATTTTATGTTGGTAATAAATTTTACACGACTATTTTAGATTCTAAACGGAGTGATGAATGTATTGATTTTACAATGATGTGTGTCTGACGACAACATTTGGAGCAGTAATATTGCTTCAATTTTTGACTTCAGCCCCTCTTTGAAAAGGAAATTGAATCTAATTGGTACTTTGGGGAGGTCAAAAGTTAAAAAATTTCAATATTTTTCAAATGCGTCGGAAAAAACCCTAAAAAGTAACGGAAAAAACGGGATTTTTTACGCAAAACCAGTTTTCGACCAAATCGACTAAATATATGGTTGTAATTCAATATCTAATCATTATAAATACTTGAAATTTTGACCAAATGTTTATGTTAGTGTTCTCTATACACTAAAATAAAAATAATATAATTTTGAATTTTTGGTATTATTTCTTGTTTACTGGACATTAAATACTTAATAATTTCATCATCATCATCATCACTATCACTAGAGGAAAGGTAATCCATGATTTTCACAATTGTATGCCTATCCATATTGAGTGCAAAAAACTTTAAATAATATATGATTTATATATTTTTTATTATACAACGTTAGTACGTTACAGTCATTACCCGTTATACCATGTACAATAAAAAATTGTACAAAATATTCGTTTACCATATCAATTCTGCCATATCAGTACTTTTTGTGATAATGATAAAACGCAAAAAACTCGCATAGTGCATTAATATGGAACATTAAATTATAAATTTAGTGCACATTAGAATAGCTGGTGAAACATAAAAATGTGCACCAGTGCAGCTAGGCAGTATGGTGGAAAACGCCATAAGTTGCAAACCGGCAAATATATTGTTATCAACAATTGTGATCAAAATGTATTGTTGACTAACGTTTTTATTTCTTATACACCAATTTAAATGCTCAATGGTTCACAGTAAAATTTTCATTCTATATAGAAGTTTCTATTTTGGTAATTTGTTTAATATTATAAAATTAATTTTAATCACTATGATAACAAATAATTGGTTACTACAATTATGTTTGTTTCGCGAATTTGTGAGTACATATTATTTATTATTATATAATTGGAAATTTGTGAATATTTATGTTCTAAACTTATTTTTTTATTTTTGCATGACCTATGTTATTTTTTCAATCTGTTCGATTACAAAATGCTTCAGTCATGGTTAAAAAGAGATAAATCTCCAGCTGCACCTACTACATCTGTTGAAAATAATATTCCAGTCACTTCATCACATTTAAATATCGATGAACCATCTCCATCTACGTCTAAACAGACTAAACCGTTGAATATAAGTAAAGTATATGGAGACACTGATGTTTTTGATCATAGTCATAGAAATGGTAGACATTTTATATAACATGTATCCCTTGTTAAAAACATCCGAATATAAACAAAATATATTCTAAAACAGTTCCAGCCATTGCCCAAATATGTGGTACAATTTATCGAGAAGATGTAAAAAAAACATTTGTTATCTTAGGGTCATATTTTATGTACTAGAGAACATCGTTTGTCATCATTAAGTAGCAGTGAAGTCCTTAAAGACAAATCCAGTGCCATTGGTTTTGTTGTATCAAAAGCAAATAATGATCTTGCTTCTAAAATAGTTAGCTGTATTATACATATGTATAATGATACTAAAAAATTGACATTGTCAGGATATTCCTTTCCCGGGCGTGTTGTAGTATCTAGGTATGCATCTAATTTTCAAATGAATTTGAAATAAACAATACAGATTTACAATACTTATCCCCGAATGGTCACCGTAATTTTTTAGAATGTATTGCAAATACTGATAAATCAAGAGTCATCGATACAATTTTAAATACAACTTAGGCTATTTCCTTAAGATGTGACGGAAGTGTAGATCGGATGCAAGTTGATAAAATTTATGTTTTAGTTAAAATAATTAACAACGATGGGAGTGCAGAATTACTATTTTTAGGTGCAGATGAACCAAAAGAGCGTGGGGTTAAAGGCATGATTAGAGCAATTGAAGATGGATGTGACAAATTATTTGGTGAGGGTAGCTTCAAAAAAATTATTTTAAAAACTTCATCTATTGTGACCGATGGAACCAAATGTAACACAGGGGGAAAAAATGGATTATGGGCATTACTAAAACAAATGCGTCATGTGAGTGCTGATGAAAATACTGAGGCTGAGACATCAATACCTCCTTTAATGACCATATGGTGTGCAGCTTATCGGTCTAACTTGGCATGGAAGTCTGTGTCAGAAAGTGTTAGAGAATTAAAACATATTGTTATTGAATTAGTTGAATAAGTTCATTTTTCCATACATCAGGTCTTCGCATACGTGAACTTAAAAGTATTGCCGAAGAAAAAAATATAAGCCTAATGAGATTACCTAAATTGTTTGAAGTAAGGTGGAGTGAGTTCACTTATGATCTTTTGAATTCAATATTAGTGTCTTGGTATGTTTTGGTTTAATATTTTATGAAATCAACAGAAAAGTCATCTATAGGATTTAAAATTTTTTTAACCAACTATGATAATATATATATTATTGCATTTACTGCAGATTTGTTGTTTTTATTTTCAAATTAGGTACCAAAAAAAATTGCAGTCAGATAGTCTTACAATAACCGATATGGATAAATTAACTAAAAATGTACTAGACCAAATAGATTTATTAAAAACTCAAAATCTATTAGGTGGTTGGTTGTATAATTTAGAACTACAAATAGAAAATAGAAAAGAAGAACTATACTTAAAATGTATTAAACTTCATACAACTGAACGGCGCACTAAACAACACAATAAATATGTGACAAACAAAAGAGATAAACAGTCAATTATTAATGAAATTAGAGAAAGTCTAATGGAATTTTTATCTCAAAGATTTATACAAGATATAGACACAATATATATTTTAAAACCATTTTTCGAACTGTTACAACAATCAAACATTGAACAAGTTCATAAAATATTATGTTATGATTTAGATTTATAGCTCTTCAATCAAGAGTACCAAGAGCTTTTAATGTCTGAGAATATTATAAAGTATAGAAACATGAAACCATCAGATTTACTTAAACTATTATGTACTTCTAATGAATATTGTAACTTGAAAATCGCATTAGCAAGAATAATAGCTGCAAAACCATCATCTGCAGATGTGGAAAGGTTAATAAGTGCTAGTAACAAACTTAAAACGTCTGAAAAAGCAAGAATGATAGTCTCAACAGAAAATTATTATTTATATATTCACTACAATATGCCAGCATTAATTGATTGGGATGTAAGAAAAGCAGTTTTACATTTTATGAAAATGAAGGAAAGAAGGAACACTAATAGACCAAGAGGAAAGTCACAGAACTACTTTAAGGGTATATTTCAAGAAGCGGATCCAGTGAGTTCTGAGAGTGATACTGAGGTAGAGAACGAACCAACCTAATACAGCCAGCGGATTGATAAAAAAAAAAAGTTTTAAAATTAAAAATTGTTAATGTTGTTTAATGTAAAAGTTTAAAATTAAAAAGAAGTTACCTAGTTAATTAATTGTTTTTATTTTTATAAACAATAATTATTATTACCAATTACTTATTATAAGTACATTTTACTTAGTAAGTAGTATTACATAATATATTTACAAACAATATTATTAAAAATGTAGGTAGTAGGTACAGTATACAGTATACAGTAGTATAACAGTTCAACGGGTAAGTGATAACAGTCCGTAAGTCTGGTCTGAGTAGACAAATCCAACAATTTCAAGAGAAGGAATATGTTTGTGCAGTGAGAAAAAATCGTTAAAAAAAAACCCTGGTATATTCTTAATTTTTATATTAAAGATTTAACTAGTATGGATAACAAAAATGAACTAATTCTTCCGTGAAATACTTTTAATATTCATTATAAATGTATAGTTATTAAAATAATAAATAGTTGCGAGTTGTACATTACGTACGAAGTATCTTGCAAACATTGTATTTGTTCGAAGACACGCTCTGTTGATTCACATGCCCCATCAAATCTTTGCAAGCATTTGAAAGTAAGTACCTCTAATGGATAATTCTAAATTCATATTTTTTATTACTAGGAAATTGTCACAATTGTCCTGTGTGCCTCCTTAGTCCTTAGATCTATGATTTTACAAATTCAATCAAATTGTAAAAATAATTAAGAAGTAAAGATCAGATAAAAAAATTACCTAGTACCATCTATATTTATTATTTTTATCTAAATGTTCTAAAATTCATAGGATAAACATAGTTATGTCAAGTCTGTTAGAGAATTACTAGCTCCTGCTACTACTATTTCAATAGATGTTAAAAGAAAAATCAACACTGAAATTCATGATGATTCTGATGTAAAAAAAATCAAAAATTTAAATACAGTTTAGATGTTTATATTTAATTGTTCAAATCGTAAAAGTTTGACTTCTCAAGGTACAGTTGATTTAGTATAATAAATAATAATATAATATAGTAATAATATGTAGGTACGTGTATTTCTATATTAGTAAGACTTAGATATTACCTACCTAACTTAGATTGTATTTTACAGAAGACCTCGATCAAATGATCTTAGACGTCATACCTAATAAATGCACATTTACCATTCAATTTGGTATCTCATGAAAGTTTTAAAACAATTATTTCTAAAGGCTATCCTGGAAGACCCGTATTATGTCGCCAGACTTTAATGAAACGTATAGATAATAGCTATAAAGTTGCCTTTGATAAATTAAAGAACAAATTGAATTTGGTTGAATTTGTATCAACAACAGCAGATGCTCGGTCTACATTTAAAAGGTAATTCTAATACACTTATACATTTAATTTAATTTTCAGTACTCATTTAATAAGTGAGTATTTGACCTACCATCTACAGAGTAAAAATCAAGCTTACTATATGTATGGTGACCAGACGTACTATTTTTCATAGGACAGTCCTCTTTTTTTATTCATGTCCTAGTGTCCTTAACAATAATGTATGTACTTAAAATTGTACTCTTTTTTTTTTGAAAATATTATGGGCTAATACATGTTTATAATTTTTATAATTTGGTATTAATTTCTATAATATATTTTATGGTTCAAGCTAATGCAATCTAATTGGTTTGTAGCATAGTTAATTTAATTTGTTATCTGTTAATATGTTTCCCACGTATTATTAACAAAGTTTTGTATTTACTTATTCAAATTTTACACATGGTATTTTTACTAAAAAAAAAATTTTTTTTTTAATTTTATATCTGGTCACCATAATCCATAAGTATGTGACCTATAGGCGCAATTTCATTTTTTGATTTTTGAGGTATTTGTATTATTTTATATTAGTATTACTAATTACTGATACTTAAGTTTATTTATTTCTAAATAGATCATACCTAGGAATTACTGTTCACTGGATCGATACAAAAACATTTGAACGCCAATCTTATTTGCTATCCATAAAACCTTTGAAAGGTAAACATACCTATGATGTACTGGCTAGAGCGATGGAGTCAGAATATACTCTTTTTGACATAAATGATAAAATAAAATACTCAACAACAGACAATGGATCAAATTTTGTTATAAAGTAAGATAGAATTAAATTTATATATAATTTATTTATTAGGATTATTACTTACATAGTTAATAACAGTCTTTATTGGAGTAAACTATATTAGGTATATCCTTTTTCAGAGTTTATGGTAAAAAAAATGATGTTTATTTACCAATTGAAAATAATATTACTATTTTATCTGATAGTGAAGAATCGGAAGATTTTTATATAAGTGATGAAAACACAGATGGTACAGCTTATGTAAATATTGCAGAACTATTTGATGAAGCAGAAGATTTAGATTATATTCTACCCAAGCATCATAGACGTGCTGCGCATACTTTGAATCTAATTGCAACCAATGTAAGAACTAACATTTTTTTATTAATGTATATTTAGCAAATAGCAATTTAAACTGAATGACTTATCTTTTACTTTCTGGACATAAAAAAAAGAATTGGCTTCCGTAAAAAGTAAATCTTCAACACTAGGGAGCTACACACAGCAATGTAGAGCTACTTTTGCTAAAGCTAATAACCTATGGAACAAATAAAACCGCTCTACTCAAGTTGCAGACAGTATTAAAGAATGTTTTGGTGTGTATCTAGTGACACCAAATGAAACCAGATGGAATTCCACTTATGATTCCATTACCTTTTTATTGAATCATACTAGCGGCCCGTGAAACTCGGTGTAAGTGAAACTCCTAGGTCGGATGGAAGTGCTTGAAAGTGGAAAGTTTTCAAAAAATGAAGATTTAACGGTTATAGTTTAAATTGGATTAGTAATAATTATTTATATTTTTTTAATATATTATATTAATTTAATAATTAAAAACATAAAAAATATTACATGAGGTATCAGTCATTATCAGTTATCATTATCATTCGGTGTAAAAAATTTTCTCGAGGCTTGCCTGATTGTTTTTTGAATGTATAAAAATAAATAAGTACGAAAAATGATAATTGAGTGTCTAGCTATTAGTCCTCATTTGATGCAAATTGATACCTATGCTGGGCAATCCGCCTACAGCGGATTGTTTTACCTCCCGACGTCGAAAGTCTGATGTTGTTTTGTCGGAGAAAAATCTCAAATGCCATGTTTGAGTATCAAGTATTCCGTAATTATGGGGGAAACTTCAACCTACACACATCTTAACTTATCAGTTAGGATCCAACTTCGAGGTATTAGGTGTGCCTCAATTCCAGGCTTGTAGAAGCCGCCTTCGAGCCTGTGGGGGTCGAGTGAAAATCGTTTCAAGGGAAATATGGTTGGAAATGGTAGTCGGGTGTCTAGAAATCGGTCAATAAAATTGTTATAAAGTTGATTACCTTAAGTGTGAGTTATCAGTAGAGTTAGGATGTTGATGACTTATGCATTTTTTTCCTTTGATTCTACGCAATGCTATCCTAGTTAAAAATTTGATTCATGCTATAAATATTCTAAATATTCTAATTTTATTTTGCATTTTTTTGCATTTTTCGGCATTTTTAACTATAAATGCATTTTTTTGTTTTTTTAATGTCATTTTTCAACATTTTTAAGTCATTTTTTCATCTTCTAGGTCATTTTTTGTAGTTTTTATACAATGTGGGGTAATTTTAGATTTTAGAGCAAGTTTGGAAACAAATTTAATTTATTTAAAATCTAACTTTGGATTTGAACAAGTAGTAAAAATTATAAATGTATACTTTTGTTTATTAATGTATTAATATTATAATCTATAATTGATATTTTAAATTACTATTACACCCATTATCAGGCCCATATCTCTAATAAAAATTATTATTTATAAATACATTTTTTTCACATACTTAATTAGTTTTTTAGATAAGTTTAAGGTCATTTTTTGAAGTTTTTAGGTCATTTTTGCACTTTTTTTAAGACATTTTTGCATTTTTTTAGGGCATTTTTGTGTGTTTTTTAGGTCATCAACATCCTAACTCTAGTTATCAGTAATCATTCGGTGTAAAGTTTGTAATTTGTATTGACGCTTGCCCGGTGCTTGTTTGAATTCATAAAGATTAAATGCATACCGAAATGGTAATTGAGTCTGAATGTCTAGCTATCAGTCATTATTTGGTGTAATATCGCGTCCCGTCACCTGCCCGGTTCTTTTTTTTATGTTAAAAAATAAATAACATATCAAAAATTGTAATTGAGCGTCTAGCATTCAGTCCTTAACCGGGGCAAATTGATACCTGGATAAGCAATCCACCCTCGGTGGATTGGAATTTTGGATAAATATCGTATTGTTTGCCCGGTGCTTTTTTTGTATGAGAATAAAATAATGGTTATTGAGTGTCTAGAAATTAGTCATCAACCAGTGCAAATCGATACTTGTGTTGGGCAATCCGCCAACGGCGAATTGATATACCTCCTAACGTCGAAAGTCTGATGTTGTATTGTAGAGGAAAAAGTTTAAGTCGAACGAAATGTTAACGTTCTATATTTTGGGAAAATCGATTTATAAACAACTAAATCGCTTAGGTACAGTCTGTCCGGCGAGAGAACGCACCTCGTTCGCGCATCCAAATGACGGAGCTCCGTCGTCTCGAGGTGAATTTCTCCCACCACGAGGCGACCGGTGAGCACCGACACGCCATCTCACGGTCGTCAAGCCGTTACCGCCGACTGGTGTGCGAGTATACAGCGGCTCAAGTAACTCACAATAAAATATTTGCATGTGTCGACTGCCCATATAACACCACAACAGTATAAAAATAAATGTGAATAATGTGTATAGTATATATGTATTTATTTATTTCAGATAATTATTACATTACATAAAATACACGTTATATTATACAAAAAAATTAAAAATAAAATAATTACTATAACAAAAAAATTTAAAAATTTAAAAATCTGAATTAGAATCAAAACTTGTGTCAGTGTCACCTGTTCCTATTGTCAAGACATGGCGTTCTTCTTGTTCTGGATCGTTGTCAATAAGTTCGTCACTAATGTGGTCGATTTTCCAAAACTTATCTTCTTCTTTAATTACGTGTCCAATGAAATTCGTCCACATCTCGGGTGTTACGTGCTCCACGCCTTTGACCAACAATTCTTGAACATCTTTCAATTTGAACGTTGTATTGTTCATTCGAACGTAATTTTTTACCGAGGACCACGCGAGCTCGATTGGGTTGAGCTCGCAGTGGTAAGGAAGCAATCGCAACACGATTTTATTGTTTGCTTTTGCATACTCGTCGATAACATACGTGTTGTTTGCGGTCTTAAAAGTTCGACTCGATCCATCAGTTGTGATTTGACCACGTTTTTGCTGTCTATGATCTGGCCTTTATTTTCCAGCCAGTCGATTATTTTTTGTTTTTTCCAAGACATATTTGGAATAGTGTCCGTCTTCACGCTATGGTAAGGAGCATTGTCCATTACGATGACGGCATTTTCTTTTAAAGACGGTAGAATATTGACAAACCATTCGTAAAATGTTGCACCATTCATCTCATTGTGGTAGTCTGCGGAATTCGTCTTGGATTCGAAGCATAAAAGTCCTCCTGGAACAAAGCCGTCAGACGACCCAATGTGCAACACAATGAGTCGTTTACCCTTCCCTGAAGGCTCCTTTTGACCAGTGGTGAGCCCCTGCAGAAATGCGTCCCGTGGTGAATTAACGGTCTTGTCGACCCATGATTTACTGATCGTTTCACCGGCATTGATCCACGTTTCGTCTAAATAGTATATGGGTCTACCATTTTGTCGATAATGTTTTATGCTTTCCAAATATCTTCGCCGCCACGATACAATGTCATTCCTTTCGAGGAGTGCACTATTCCTCTTTTTTTTTTTCATACACAAAATTCATACTCTTCAACAACATGTGAAATGAAGTACGTTTAAAATTTGGCAGACTTTCGTCTTCATTAACTGCCGTTAACATTTTTAAAACAGTAGGAATTTGACGATTTAGCCAAAAACTGTGTATTTTTTGCCTAATGGCATTCTTATCAAAATCGTCTACTTTTTGAATAACGGTGGATCTTATTTTTTTTTGTTAGGAGATGTCACAGTTCCTCGATTTTTATACTCGGACAAAGTTGAAATTATTGTTCGTTGTCCAATACCGGATGACTTTGATATTGCCTTGACCATTTCCTTGTACCCTAATCGGGGAATCTCTGGGTTTTCAGCTTGTATTTGAATTTTTTCTTTGTACAAATTTATGATCATCTCCTTCTGACCGGTACCAATAAACTAAAAAAAAAAAAATTATATTATTAATTGTTTTTCTGTTTTTTTGGTATTTAAACGTTATCCAATTTTAATGTTTAATACTTTTTTTTCGTTTATTTAATTTGTTTATTTTTTTCGTTATAACGTTATAAATTAAAGACCAGATATTTTTGCAGCAAACAACTAAATAACGTGCAATTAAAACTGTTGAAATGTGAAAAATCGTGCAAAAACAAATTTTTATTAGGAATTATACCACACATTTTTCAAATTTTATTTTTATTCCTATTTATTTTTTATAATATTAAATTTAAAAAAAAAATTAATTTAATTTAAATTAAATTTGACAACTTACTTTTCCTCGAGGATTTCGTTTTGCAGGAGAAATATTGTTGACGTCCATTTTATTACTTTAAGTAATAAAAAAACAAATAAATCAAATAAATTATAATAATTAATATTGTAAAAGAATACGTTGAACACTTTGATCGCTACGTATACAAAAACGTGTGTATCACAACTACGACCGTGACGGAGGCTCAAGGTGAAATCTCCCACTACGCGGCGAACGGCGTAGTCGGAGGTGACGAGTGACGACGACTGCGTACGATGGACGATGCTCGGGATGGTTAGTGGTGGGAATGCGCGAGATCGGACGAGTTTTGGTCGCCGCCGAGGTGCGTTCTCTCGCCGGACCGACTATAGGCAATCCGACTGTGTCGGATCGCGGACAATGTGAGTATTGTGAATGTAATAAATGAAATAATCCACAATACATTTATTACATCATATTGTAAAAAGTGTTTTATTTTTTTATCATGAAACTTAAAAGTTATTAATAATTTTGCATAAAACCCTGATGAACCTTGGATGTTCTTATTAATTGTTTTTTTAATGTATTTGTCTACAATATGTTATGCTTTTATTACATTATATAGGTATTATCTTATAGTAAAAACTATAGAATATATACTATTTTAATATACCAAATTTATTCAAATAATTAAATGTTAATGTGCATACTTGATCTATACAACTTTAATAAATATTGTATACATTATAGCACAGTCTCTTGAACAGACTTAAAATATTTTCTAAGTATTCTATACGTACCTATATATCGTGTGTCATTAGGTAGGTAGTAGGTACCAATCTTTGTACAATATAATATATTATATAGAAATATAATTAAATTTTTTCAAAAATTTAAAATATGTAGACTCAAATAAATGATATAATATAATATGAACAATTGAGGCCATAAATTAAAACTTTTTAATTATTATTATTTATTTGATCATAAGCAAATTTAACATACTCGGTGGTAGTTAATAAGTAGGTACTATTACAAAAAAACATAATAACAAAGCTGATATCAAAACATATATTTAACATTATTTGCAATATATTATGTGTTTGATTCAAAAAGAAATTAGTACATAAATATTGAGATATTGTAACAAATGACTATATATAAATATATTGTTTTTTATTAATTGAGTACGTAACGGGTAACTATTATACAGTAGGGGAGCATAGATTATAATCATACCACAGAAAAATGTTTTTATTTAATTTGGTAGTCTGCAACGATCATCTATATTGAAATATATTATGAGTAAAACACACAATACTTGAATTCATCTCTTCACATGATGTCAAATGTTGCTTTCTACTACAAAATTAAACCAACGTTGCCAGCAAAATCATAATATGTTTAATACAATTTGCATTATATAGTGTTTATTATAACAATGTTATTACATACATATAAATAAAGATATAATATTTTATATATCATATATTAAGCATTGGTTTTATTTGATTTTATTATGTAAATTATAAAAATCCCACCACAGAATATACTTTATACGTTTTTCAATTTATTGTAGAATTGAACGTCATTAGATATTAAATGTTATTAACTATTAACTCATATTCACATACGTATTATTATAATATACAACCAAGTATGTAAATACATTACTGTGTGATGTAAACGTCGTCGATGAATACTTATGCTAGAGAGAATGACCCATGGTCTAAGATGTGTCAAACGGTCGAGCTACCGAGAACAACAGAACAATATAAGGAACATTACTACTTTATGGGGCACCAAAAATTTCGGATTTTTTCTTGAGGAATCGTATGTATTTTTTAACGCTGAAATCGATGGTGCAAACAAAAATTTGGGTAGATTATTAGTTTAGATGTTACAACCTATTGAAGTTTTCAGTTTATACTGTAATCCTTAAATACCCATTTTGCTTACAAAAATTAAAATTGAACTGTTGCGCAGTGGTAACTTTTTGATAATATAAACCAAGTATCTAGCGGTCGAGGCATAATTGCAGTTTAGCACCCCCTCGCCATTTTGATTTTTTTTTATCGAAACTTATGTAACTCATCGAGTTAAGAATGATGGTGCAATCAGAAATTGTCGCTCTCACTTAGTTTCGAAGTTATGGCCTTCCAAAGTTTTCGATTTTACGTTTATACGCATGCGCGCATCACTACTATAATGCCGCTCATTGGGTAGGTGTTGCATAGCAAATCGAGGGATATTTTCGTTTTTAATTGTCCGAGCGAGCGAAGCGAGCGAGTGACCCCGCTCGGTGACTCGGTGCAACAAAAATGCAATTCTTTTAATCCTGTGGCCCACTTGGGAGGTGTTGCATAGCAAATCAGGGGATATTTTCGTTTTTAACTGTCCGAGCGAGCGCAGCGAGCGAGTGACCCAGCCCGGTGATTTAATACAGCTTATTCTATTATTATAAAGATACTTTAAAATGCAAAAAAAAAAATTTAGCAAAATTCATGATTTTAAAACGATGCCGAATTTTAAAGTTAGAGCCATTAACTGAGTTTTTTAAACACACTGGTCATTTGTATGACCCATCAGCAATACTTGAAACACAACATAATGACGAAACAATAAATTCTAATTCAGACACTGATGACGAAGACAATATTGAATTGTTGTAATGTTGTAAACTCTTGAATTTATTATGTATTATGTGTTAAATAAATATATTATTATTTAATTGATATTAACTTTATTATATAATTATTCTTGATTATTTTTGATAAATTATTATTGCACCATCGTTTTAAACGGGTTAGAATACGTAAGTACAAAAAAAATAACAAAAATGGTCCTCCGCGCGGCATTATAGTAGTGTTGTGCGCATGCGTATAAACATAAAATCGCAAACTTCAGAAGGCCATAACTTCGAAACTAAGTGAGAGCGACAATTTCTGATTGCACCATCGTTCTTAACTCGATGAGTTACATATGTTTCGATAAAAAAAATTCAAAATGGCGAGGGGGTGCTAAACTGCAATTGTTCCGCGATCGAACCTCAGCCAGAACGAATTTTTTTTTATTATTTTATTATTTTTTTATTTTAACCTTTTATATGGCAATTTACAATCATTTGAATTTTGTAGTATTAAATAAAGACGTGTAGTTGATCGCTACGCCTGCCGGTTTCGGTCGCCAAACTCGAGGGCCTAAGGACCTAAACCATATGATAGTTATAATTTTCGCGATAACGGCCACAATCACAGGCACAGTCTTAGAAAATCTTCAGACCGTGATCACTGGCACCAATATGAAATAATTTACAGTGATGCCGTGCTAGCGGCACTCGTCGCTACGTTCCTCAGCGCCGTCGATACGCTCCGCAAATCGAAAATATCCCTCGACTTGCTATGCAACAACACCTCAAGTTAGAAGCTACACGAGTAAAATATTATTATTTATAATACTGATAAAAAAAAAGTGAAAAAAATCAATGGTGATAAGTATCATCAGAAAACAAACACTATTTAAACAAAATTATCAAACTTCAATAGGCTATAACTTCTAAACTAATAATCTGCCCAAATTTTCGTTTGCATCATCGATTTCAGCGTTAAAAAATGCATAAGATTCCATAAGAAAAAATCTGAAATTTTGGGTGCCCCATAAAGTAGAAATATACCCAATATAAATACGATGATATAATGCAGTTTATTGAATCAACATAAAGTAGTGTACATCGGTAAATGAAAACTGTGCGTCGAAACAGACATCGCCGCTCTCCGAAGACCTGCAACATGTTTAAAAACTATATTTAACTACTGTGAGTACATTAATGTAAAGAAATAATGACATACGTACCATATTTCGGTAGAAAACGATGCGGCAGACGATAAAAGTAACGAATGGGCCTAATACACGTAATAATTATATAATAATATTTTATATATTATAATATATATAATAGTACAAAGCAAAAAGCACGGATTACATACCTCGTACGTCGGTCAGCGTCCGCGATCCAAAACACACGAACCGAGTTCGTGTACGGCTTTCGAAAAGCGCACTTCACGAACACGTACTGAACACTGAACAGTCGTAAAACATGAAACGGAAAAAATATTGAAGAAAAACGTCGTTCGGCGGCCGTTATTATTACCGCGATGGCGATTGACACGAACGCAATCGAAACCGTATACGTAGAGTTTGAAAAAGACGAACGCGGACAGAACGGCACCGAAAAACGTGAAAAAGTCTCAATTCCGGTGAAAAACGGAAAACGTTCGAAATAATAATAGTAATAACTGAAACATAATAATAATTGATAACAATCGCAGTGATAAAAAAAATTATATTTAAAATAAAATATAATATATTATAATATACTTTATTAAACAAAAACGAATAATATAATTATTACATAACAGTGGCGTATTTACGGGGGGTGATATGGGGGTCATATCCCCCCACCGGGAGCTTATTTTATTTTATTTAGATATTTATAAGAGGCGGCTACGGTATCTAATTGTTGAATATGATATTGTTACCACTACCACGGTCTTCGATTGTTACTATATAGCACGAACTAAGATATACAGGACTGGAAACGATATGGTTGGAGGGTGTGAGAGGTAAATCCTCCTTAATGTATACAATGAGCGGGGTACGGGGGCTTTGAGTTCTTGTCAACACTTGCGCTATCTAGGTATCCAAAACAAGAAATTAATAAAACAGTATGCTAATCCATCTTAACTTATAAATCTCCCGCCTTTTTAATGCTTCGTAATATATATAATTATACAATATTATAATATATTTTATACCTACCTAACATAAAATTATAATTCATAATTTAATTGTGTCTTTGATGACTTGATGTTCAACTTTTTTAAGATAGGTTCATGCTGAATATTTTTTATAATTTTAATTTTATTCTGTTTATCTTAAATTACACACAACATGGTAAGGTGTTGTGTAATAAATTGTCTTTCACATAATGAAAAAAATAAAAAAATTTCATTGTTTACGATACCAAAAAATCCAAATATTCGCAAAAAAATGGATCAACATTCTATCTGAAGTTAATGGTAAAGATATATCATCAACATCACGAGTGTGCGAGTTACATTTTAATCCATGTGATATATCTCGGACATATTCGTGTTGGAGTAGTACCAGTTCTAAAACCACTCTAGAGTCAACTGAAGCAGCAGAAACTAAGGAAGTATAACTTAAATACTTACTACTTATATTGTTCTTATATAGTTATTAGTTGTATACTTAAAAATATTTATAAATTTCAGGATTTTTTACATACAACTATAAAGCCTAAACTAAACACTAATGCAATTTCATCAATATTTGTAGTAAAACATTCCCAGAAAGTTCCACAATCTCCAGCAGTTTGCTGTAAAAAACTTGATTGGTCTGATGAGCCATTTACAATTAAACCTCAACCATTGTCTTTAAATAAATCAATTAGTGACTATAAATCTCAAGAGACTAGTTTGCAGGTAAGTATATTTTATCACACAAGTTATTATTTTTTTTAAATATTGAATTTATCTTTATTTATTTGATTAGGTGGGTTTAATTGACTCATTCAAAAGGTTGTTGGAAAATGTAACCAACATAAATTTGCCTATTGGTTGGAATTATTTTTATGACCAAACAGCAGTTACTTATTATTTCATAAAACATGAATATATTCAAGAAGTAAAAACTGTAATTGAAAGACAAATTGTTTTAACATCAGAATCTATTATACATTTTTATGCTTATGACAAATTAGTTGATAAAGAACAAATTATGATTAATTTACTATATCCATTTAATTTAACAGACTTAGAAAGGGTTATCATAATATTTTCCCAAAAACAACTCTGTGTGGGCGGACCAAATGCACTAAATTACCCAAGTAACAATTTAATAATAATATAAAAGTTTTTAACATTTATTTCACAAAAACTAAATGTATATTATGTATACAATTTAAAGATATCACCGATAGAAATTCTAAATTAGAAATGAACAATGTTTGGCATCATTTATATTGTCCCCGTATAATTTCTATGAAACGGAAGAGGAGTGTACAATGTCAAAAACTATTAGCAAAATTTCGGATTAATAATAGTAAATTAAAACATAATGCTACAAAATGTATTAAAAAACGAATTGGAGGTTCACTTACACCAAATAGAAGACTCTTTTATGATGGTATTTTAAAAAACAAATAAAAGGTATGTACATCATATTAAAGTACAGTTTCATTACAACTTTTTCATAATAATAATTAATTATAATTTATTTGAATCAAGATATTTGTCAAAAATTGAAGACCTTAATAACAAGCTTGGAACCTTACAAAATCAAATGAAGTACATGACAGATGCTTCTTTTGAGACTATAGTCAATAATAATAATTTAAATGAATCACAAAAAAACATAGTTCAAGAAATTTTTAAAACAAGTAAATTGAATAATTCAAAAAGCAGAAGATATTCTGAAAACTGGATTTTGCTATGTGTTCTTTTTCATATTAGGTTTGAAAATATGTTTAGTGT
>CM037036.1:15551107-15570854 GCA_020882235.1 Schizaphis graminum
GTATGATACCATAAAATAACATTTTATGTATCTCAAAAAAAAATTAAAAATTCCGTTTTTTTTTATCATTTCTTATCACACTCCAGAAGCGGGGAAAATACTCACTCCGACGAAGTGACTCCGTTACTAGGTATTGCCTATATAGTTAGTAGCCAATAGCAACTTATGATAAGAGATTATGGTTGATATCGGTCATACTGAGTTGCATTTTTCTCACTAGCCAATGTCCAAGGTTCCCGCTAAAATCGCAACATTTGTCATTTGCTACAATGCTACAAAGAAACAAGAGTCAAGAGTTCTTATAGTTCTTATTCAGTTTCAGTATTTTAGAGTTTTAAACTTTGTCATCGTCATCGTCATGAGTAAGTATACTAAGTACAAACGTAAATATTGTGTGGAATGGGAAAATAAACCAGAATTCAAAGGTAAATTGCACAAGTATTAAAATTGTGTTATAAAATGTAAATTGTTGTTGAATTAGTTAGTTAATTTTTTTTCGATCTAGGGTGGCTAAAAAAAGCAACAGAAAAAGACTCTTGTAATAATGATTTAAAAGAAGCTTACTGTACTCTGTGCAAAATTGTACTACGAGCTCACCATGGTGACTTAATAAGTCATTCAAAGACATTAAAACATATAAGCAAGACAAAAACTTTAATTGTTGAAAAACAACCAAAATTGTCTTCTTTTGGTAATATATTTTCATTATAATAGGTAGTTTTTATTATATATTATTATTTATGTTAACAGGTGTGTCAACTATCACAAAAGAAAAAAAGACTATTGACTTAAAACTTGCCGTACATATAGCATGTCATTCATCAATTAGAAGTGTTGATCATCTAGGTGACTTATTAAAATTGCATGGAAAAGGATCTCCTTTAGAAAACCTGAAACTGCATAGAACAAAATGTTCAAAACTTATACTTAATGTACTATCACCATCAATATTGCAGTCACTTGTTGAAGATATAGGTAACAGCAAATACTCTTTAATTGTAGATGAATCAACAGACGTCTCAGTATCAAAATACATGGCATACTGTATTCGATACTTTAGTAAGTCTTTGCAAACCATAACTAACGAATTTCTTGGCTTAGTAATTGTAGAACGTGCTACCGCGGACGCCTTATGTGAATTAACTATGCAATTTTTGAAAGAAATAAATCTTAACCCTAAAAATATAATTGGCCTTGGTGTGGATGGAGCTAGTAACTTATGCGGTCGTAACCATTCACTTTATACTTTACTGCGTGAAATTTCTCCTAACTTACAGTTAATTAAATGTATATGCCATTCGTTGAATACTTGTGCATCAAAGGCTTCTGATGTATTGCCGGCAAACTTAGAGTTTATGCTTCGTGAAACCGTATCATGGTTTTCATATAGTGCGTTAAGGAAAATGGAATATGCACGTTTATACGAAACTATAAATGGTAGTTGCAAAGAGCAAAAGCAGCTTGTTAAGTTAAGTGCTACAAGATGGCTTGCTTTCTATAACTGTGTAAGTGTAGTGTTAGATCAGTGGCTGGAACTTAAGACATGCTTTCTAATGGCTGCGAATAATGAAAAGTGTCACAGTGCAAGGACATTAAATGAGATGTATAAAGACAATACAAATTTATTGTACTTCACATTTCTAAGACCAATACTTAAAGATGTCACACAAATGAATTTAAAGTTTCAATGTAATAATGCAGATATCACTAATGCTTACGGGGAATTAAAACAACTGATGCTATCTATCGCTAAAAGGATTATTAAGCCAAATTTCCTAAGAGATGATGATTGTCCAAATGTATTAAGTTTGTTGGATATAGAACGTGTATCAAAAGCCCTAAAAAATAATCTTGCATTATTACCACTTGATTCTATTGATTATGGATTTAAATTCACAGCGTTGGCTGAGAAAAATATTGTCAAGCCTAAAGAACTGCTTATTGTAAAAGGACGTTGTGCTAAATTTTTATTTACGCTTTGTGAAGAGCTGGTTCAGCGTTTGCCACAAAACACCAAAGTTATTGAAAAACTAAGGTGTTTCAGTCCTGTAGTTTGCTTATCTGCTATACCACCAAAATTTAAAGACTTGCCTTTGGAACTATTAGGTAGTCTAGTAGTATAATAATTTATTAATAATTTATTGTGTACACTAATTTATATTGTTGTTTTCATTTTAAATTTAGATGATGATGTTGATATAGAAATAATTGAAACTCAATGGAATAAACTTCTAACATTAAAATACTCTGATATCTGCAGTATAGAATTGATAGACAAAAAAGATACCTCTAGCTTTTGGGTTGATGTCTATAATGTAAAAGACAGTTGTGGAAATAGAGCTTTTGCAGATTTGGCGCTTTTCTCGTTACAAGTTCTTTCATTACCACTGGCTAATGCACTTGTAGAAAGGGTATTCAGTGTAATGAATGTTGTAAAATCAAAGCTTAGAAGTCGCATGACAATGAATACGCTTGAAGCTATTTTAAGAATCAGACTTCATCTAAATGTAGATTCAATATAGTAATACATTTTAATTTGTTGTTTTAATTATTTAAAACATTTGACAGGTACGAAAAAAGTGTTGCAAACAATTTGAACCATCACAGTTGATGTTCCAAAAATTTACTTCTGCAATGTATGATCAACTTGATCAAGACCTATCAATAAGTAATTCAGATAGCAACCACAGCAACAACTCTCAAGATTGTGCGTTAGAAGAAGTACTTAATTTACAAGTATTTAATGAAGAATATAGTGTGTGCATCAATAATTTATAATAAATAATATTGTTGTTATATTATTTTCTATTATGTTTAATTATTAAAATATTTTATCAATATCAATTATTCACTATTTTAATAAACCGATTCTAGTTCCATTAATATATGACTTATATTTATGTTTTCATTGATAAAATACCACTGTATCTCTACACACATCGGAATATATTATATGTAGCATTTTGTCATGATTGACAAGATATTAAAATTTACGTACACGGCACAAACGCACAATCACTCACTAGTCACTAACCATATTGGAATATTGGATTAAATTTTGTTATTTTGTATAAATTAAACATTGGCATCGGTGATATTGGGCTACCTGGCTAATCTGAGATAATGGCTATTTTGGGCGACCTGAACGCGCTCTACTGGCTACTAGACTCCAACATTATCTGGCAACCCTGATGGTATCCAATAATTTATAATCAGATTATACAACAGAGTTGTTTTACCACAACCCGATGGTCCTACTAATAAACCACGTGAAGGTATTTCAAATAAAGATTGTTCTTTATTTTCATCTTCAATAAATTTTTTTACTACAACTTTATTCATTTATTAAAAAAAAAATATATATTTGCTATTATAAACAATAATGTATAATATTTTTAAAAAATATGATCAACATATTGAAAGAGCTCAATATAAAACTTTTTTACCTGTGAATAATTCACAACTTAATACACCTAATAAAATTACAGAATTTATATACAAATAACGACAGTTTTAGTCATTTTTGCGGGATGTTAGATGGACTAGCTTTTTTACCATTAAACAAAATTTATGAAGGTATGAACTATTTAAAAACTGTTGTTCCACCAGAAGCTAATGAGTTACTTGAGTACTTTGATTGTACATACGTCACGGGTACGTACAAAAAAGTTGGTTCTGGAGAATGTATAAAACTACGTCGAATTAAACCGTTGTATCCACCAGAGATATGGAACGTGCACGAATCGACATTAAATGAGGAACATCGAACAAATAATGTATGTAAGAGCTGGAATAATAGATTCAAACATTTAGTGGGGCATAACCATCCTACGATATGGAAGCTAATCGATAAAATGCGACAGGAAACAAGTGTCGATATCGCAAAAATTGAATTGAATGATATTGGGTTGGGCGTAGACCGTTTGGGCGAATCGACCCAAAATATAGTCCGTTTGGACGAAAAACTATATACCGTTTGGGCGAGGGTTAAGTCAACTAAAACTACCGTTTGGGCGAATAGTTATATACCGTTTGGGCGAGAATTATTCAATTAAAAATACTGTGAAAATGCTTATAATATACACTCAACAATTAATTAAATAAAATCATATAAAATATGAATAATTAATAATAATAAGTCAAAAATTATATAAAATATAAGTAATTTACAGTCAAAAATCATATAAAATATAAATAATTGGTCAAAAATCATATAACACATAAATAATTAATAATAATAATAAGTCAAAAATTATATAAAATATAAGTAATTTACAGTCAAAAATCATATAAAATATAAATAATTGGTCAAAAATCATATAACACATAAATAATTAATAATAAGTCAACAATTATAAATAAAATTACATGTAATATCATTATAGCACAGTTTAAAGTAATTTATTTGCCTGATATTTTAAACCTAAACATTTTATGTATTCTAATTGGCTAATGTTCCCTCTTTCATATTTATTCCACGTTTCTTGCACAAACTCTTTTTTTTTTATAGTTTCTTTTCGCTGAGCGTTAGGGATATTTTTTGAAATGGAATTGATTTTAATCCTATTTTCAGTTTGGATTTCTAATAATACTGCAATGACTTGATGTACATGAGGGTGTGGTGTGTAAAATTGTTTGTTAAAGTGAGAATGAAATGATTCTGGTCCATTTGTGGTTCTGGGATGGTCAAATATTGGTGATGACGCCCACAAATTAGGGGGGAACTCTGAGTTTTCGTCTATGTAGGTGTCCAAAACATAATCGGCAAATTGTACACATTCATTGTCAGCTGGCATAATTGATAACAACTCAGTAAATGCATCTCCTACTTCCAAGGGCGCCCGCAGGTCGAATTTCAGGGGGGGATAGCCAAAGCCCTATCTGAGGGGGGATTCAAGGGATCCCCCCTCCCCCCGAAATTTTTAAAAGTGGGAATATTTTAGTGGTAAATATAGTTTATTGACCAAACATTTTCAGCATTTATACTTTAAAAAAATGTTGGACCCCGGATTTTTTTTTCAGTTACGGCCTTGGGATAGCTTTAATTTTTATTCATAATCAAACACTTCTATTAATGTATAATGTATTTATAGGTTTATTTATAAAAAATGTTTAAAGGTAATAGAATAATTAATATTATATTTTACACTTATAGATGTATAGTAACTATACGCATTAACTAATTGAACACAAATTGTTATTTTATTTTATTTTTCCAAATTCATTAATAACTTTTTCAGATAAATTAAGTTCTTCAATTTTTTTTCTATGTTAACTTACAGAATATATACAGAATCCAGATAAACGGTTCTCACACATTGTTGAATGTAACCAGGTTTTAATACGACGTAATTTACTGAATGTCCTTTCTATACTACAAGTTGTTGGTGGAATAGTCATATAAATAATAATACTTCTCTTTAAATTTGGATAAAATTCACAATCTTTAAAAAAAAAGAAATATTTTCCTACCTATATGAAATATCAATACACCTTGGTACCAATAATGATTTTTGGGACTTTAGAATATTTAATTTGGATATAATTATTTTAACTAGCAGGAAAGCTAGGGGGGGAGTTGTCCCCTCCCTGCCCCCCCTTGCGGGCGCCCTTGCCTACTTCGGCTGGTGGCAAAAATGATAGACCGAAAAAAAAATTTGAGCCACAATCCGACTTCAGAATCTTTAATTAAATACGCTTTCGATAAGTTTTTATGTTTTACTATTTGCCTATACCAACTTTGGCCTAAATGAAATGTACATGTTATTAACTGACAGTTAGGAAATGTTTGCATTGTAGCTAAATGTGCAGCTTTTTCAAAATCTGAATGAAAAAAATCTACTTGAAGAATTTTCCCAATTAGTTCATTACATAACTTGGATATTTCAAACCACATATTCAAATAATTGTTTTTTGATTTTGATGTTAAAAATATATATGCTACTGGTACATAATAATTGTAAGTATAGACATGTAATGTATATAGTTGACAAAAAAACTTGGGACAATACGAAAATGTCCCATCTCCAAAGACATTTTTAGATTTACACAGGAGTTGTAAATTGTCACGACACGTTATAATAACAATTGATTTTTGTTGATTTACAAAACAAAATTGCTGATCATTGTATTTAATTGTTGATTGCATATCATATAATTGATCAAATGACTCTTTTTGCGATTTTGGTAATATTGGGTACTGTTGTTTACGACTACGATAAATTGATCGCCTAATTAAATTAATATCAGAATAGTTAAGTTCGTCCTGAAGTCCTGACTTATCTACTAATAATTCTTTCCTAATAATTTTATTAGGTTTTTCATGTGTTTGTTCAGTAGCTTTTTTTTTAGAAGAACTTCGAATTATGTCTATAGCTAAAGATCTTTTTGTACTCGGCTCATGATTATGTAAATGTGTTGTCATCTCTAATATATTTTTTAAATGACTATCAATTAAGACACTTACTTTACATTTTTTGTTTGTACAACGAAATCGAATTGTTTCATTTTGAAGAATATTTGATTCCGTGTACTTGAACTGTTCGATAACTATACATCTTTTACCTCTTTTCGTAGTTAAAATATGTTCGATTTTTAAATCCATTTTAGATAAATGTAAAAAATAAAAAACTTACAACTGACTACTATTGTTAAAATTAATTTTTAATTACTTGTACATGAAAGTATTATTTAAGACACTACACAGTACACATAGCACACTACAGTGTTATTATGTACAACTTGGACAGCGTCTCTGAATCGTAATCTTATTTTCGATAATAGTGATTAATAACGATTAGCAATATTGCAATAATATCATCAGTACCTATCTGTCACCCGGTTTTTACCTCGCACGCAGGTAAAAATAATTTCACTCGCCCAAACGGTACAAATGATAGTCGCCCAAACGGACTATTATTTTTTTGGTAAAAATTATTACCTTCGCCCAAACGACCACCGCCCATTGGGTTAACATAAAAAAAAAACAAAATACTTTGGAATACCGTCTTCAGATACTATGTCAAAGAGCTGCTGCAGATAACGAACCGGTCAAACTAATATTACACAATATTTCACATTGTTTAAGAAAGAGGAGTAGGGAGTAGGTAGTAACAACTAACAGTAAATTAAATTAGTAGACAATAATATATAATGTAATATATCATTTTTAAATTATTTTTGTCTCGGACTTTTTTTTCCGTTTTTCCGGACTTTATGTATAATTATTTTTTTTATATATATTTTATTACTTAATAAATAATATCATTTTAAAATAATTTTTTTCTCGGACCTTTTTTCCGTTTTTCCGGACTTTATGTATAATTATTTTTTTTATATATATTTTATTACTTAATAAATAATATCATTTTAAAATAATTTTTTTCTCGGACTTTTTTTCCGTTTTTCCGGACTTTTTTCCTAAAATCTTTAGAAATGAATACATATACAATAATATATATATTATAATGTATATATATAAGTAACAGTACATAACATCGTATCGGTGATGGATGAAATTACTTTAAATAAATTATACAAATATATAAACAAATCTCAAATTGCCCATTTTGTAAAAATTTAAACTTCAGACGCTCATAAATAAATATAATATAAAAAATTATATCTCAGGTTTTACATTTATTTTTAACATTTATTCGATTATTTTAAATAGAGTTTTGATGGAATGTAAATATGTTGGCGATTTTGATCAAATTCACTCTACAAAAAAAAAAAAAAGCGATTGATTGGACCCACATTTGAAAAAGCCGTATCTTTAATTATAAATGAAGGAGTATCATGTGAGACGTTTAGAGAAAGAGAAGCAGTTAGACTTATGAAAGAAGGTATTTAAAAATTCGATTTTGTGCAGGCATAATTTAAAATATAATTGATTTACTAAATGGTTAATTTATAATACATACACATTTATAAAAAAATGTAACATATTTACATTATATAAAAAGCTAGAAAATAAAAGAAATAGTACGGTTAAAAGAATAGTAACTACAATTATGTCTAATATATTTTAAGAATCACGGTTTTTTTTTTTTATAATTATTGTTTTATTAGGAGCGCCAGAACCTGCAATCATTCCTACCGGAATTGCCTTACGAACACTAAAATCAAAAAAAATCAAATCTAATTTAAGACATCCTGATACATTAACAGCTTTGGCCATTATGCGATCAGAAGAAGAGTACAAAAACTTTTTACACGACATGGGGTGTAGTCCATTTTTTATACATTACCACGGAGTAGAACAGGTTCATTTATATCGAAGCTATTGTCGCAATGTTTCACATCCCAAAATAATTATTGACGCAACCGATGGTGTAGTTAAAAATTTTAAGAAGTTAGGTGTAGAAAAAACAAAATCTATTTTTCTTTATGAAGCATTAGTTTATGATTCTGAAAAACAGCACAGTTTCATAATCACAAATATGCTGAGTGAGCGGCACACTAATAAAGCGATTTTAAATTGGCTATCTAGATGGTTAGATAATGACATCCCTCAGCCTGTAGAATGTGTTTGTGATCAATCCCTTGCATTATTGTCGGCCGCTGTGCAATGTTTTTCTCAATATTCATCTCTGCGTGAATATGTTACCCTAGAGTTGGCGGTATTTTCGGTATACCGGTGAGTCACCGGTATTTCGAACTACCGGTATTTATAAATACCGTCTTCTTACACTTACCGGTATACCGGTCTTTCGGTATTTACCGTTCGATCGGTATTTATCAAATATACGGTGTGTACTATATAATATACCGAAGTACGGTATTTACCGAATTTACAACTGTAGTCTGTACTACAATATGAACACGTTTCCAGTACCAACATGATGTTAGACCCAAGGTTACGTTGGCGGGGTATTCTGCACTGTACAAAATGGTACAAATTTATAAATATAACCACCGTTATCGCGACAACGCGCTTACGTTCTACTCGTTCTAGGAATCAGACCAGTCATGCTTATAATAATATTTATATTATATAATATAATAATTTAATAATATGCTTATGGGCCGCCGTGACCAGGTGTGTTTTGGACGATTTGGTTTTACTGTTTTACCAAAACAGTGTTAGTCATTTGACTTGACGTGTTATAATTATTAATATAAAGTACCGTGGTACACTGGTACCTAATAATTTAATAAATAATGTGCGTAAGTGCGTTTTAATCACTTTTTCACGTTGGTAATTGTCGTATGGTGTATAGTATACGGTGTGGATGCGCGGATTGACCGGATTCCAGACTCCAGTTTTTGAATAGTAACTAGTAAGAATGTAATTACTATTATTATTTAATGTTTTGCGTGTAGCGTATTTAATACTTTGCCTTTGTTTTGTAAGTAATGTAATACAATGAGTTGCAAGTATTTTCTAACTGCATTTAAATTTTTTTATACGATATAGTCGATATAGGTACTGTAGTAAAATGAGGACCATATCAAAAATTTGGAACTTGTAACTTGGAACTTGTTGTATTTTTCAATCTCATCTTCAAAAATATTCTCATCATTTGAAGCAGAATTAGAGGGTAAACTTGTACTCAAAAATGAAGCTATACCTATGAATGATAAAGAAGTAATTATTATTTTTTACTACATAAACAAACTATTAACCTTACCAGAATAACTTTTTTTTTTGATGGTGGCGATGAACTTGGGTCGACAGCTTTCATACCATTAAGTTCCATTTCTGCGACAAGTTGTTTCTTAACCATATAGAACTCATAACCAATTAAAATAAAATAGAATTGTCTAATAAAAATAAAAAAATAAAATACTATTCACCACTACTATAGATAATTATCTATAGCCGTGCTATTTACTATAAACATAATTGGCAAGATCTATTCTCAGAAGCGTCTAGTGTCTACCGTCGTAGATAACCGATCCGCGACCGGGCGAGATAGTCGTGGTTGAAATTTACTTTTTGACGAAGTGGGGGTAATCACGGCGGCTGCCACAACGCCCAGTAGGTAGCAGCACATGACGGCAATAAAAATAAAATCTAACGACGTAAACATGTTTACGCAAAACAAACGAAACGGCATCAAAAAGTGGTTTTAGAGTAAAAATACCTATTATGAAATTCATAGAAAACAATATTTCGGAGGGAACCTCATTGGGGTTTTGTATTAATCTAAATACACAACTCGTAATTAAAGGCACAAAAACCTTTTTTTTTACATTTTTTAAATAACTCTAACTTTTTTAATACTTAAAATTTCAAAAAAAACCAACGAGGTTCCCTCCTAAATATTGTTCTCTATAATTTTCATAATAGGTATTTTTACTCTAAACCCACTTTTTGATGCCGTTTTGTTTGTTTTCCGTAGACAAGTTTTTCGCGCTGAAAATGACTAGTGTAGCTATACTTTTTCAATTTTCTTCCATAATTTTACATAGATGTTCCATTAATAAATATTATCAAAATAGATTTTTTGGTTAATCTTATTTGATTTATTATTTTAATTATTAAAAATGAATAAGGTAAGTACCTAACTATTTGTATAAATATTATTTATATAATATTCATATTATATTATGTGTCATTATTGTATAATATTACATTAAAAAACTAAAGTAGAATACCTAATAGTTGAATTCCTGGAAATGTTCTAGGATTAATTATCGTGCTATAAAGTTTAATACTAGTAGTGAAAAGAATTTTTGAATGTACAAAGTTTCTTACTTAAAAGTTAAAACAACTGTATTTAACTCGCGTCCAAAAGTGATATCTGTTGCAAGCGTTTAAATAGGTACTACGAATGCGCGAACTATAAAGAATTAATTTTCTAATTATTTAGATAGATTTCTAAAAATCTAGTAATTTTCAAATTCTAACTAACCATTCAATCAATTTTATTCAAATATTATCTAAAATGATTCCTAAAATAATATGAAAATAAAATAATAACTGTTTAGTTATTATTATAATATATGTAATTATTTTTATTTCATTTAAATTTTTTTTAAATATGTAGAATGCAATTTTGAAAAAAAGAAGTTCAAACTTCACAAATACTGAAGTTGATTTATTACAATCGCTTGTGACCAAGTATTGGGATCAATTAGAAAGTAAAAAGTCTAATACTCAAACTTGGAAACAAAAAAATGCATGCTGGGAAAAGTTAACAGACGAATTTAACTCACAAAACTGTGTGATGGAAAATCGCTCGACTAATGTTTTAAGGAAAAAATGGGAAAATTGCAAAAAAACTGTTAAATCAAAAGTATGCAACGAAAAAAAATATGTCAAAGGTACTGGTGGAGGTCCACCTATTCCAACAGCATCTTTTTATGCGACAGAAAACCAAATACTTTCCCTTATAAACATACAAGCTACGGGAGATGATTCCTTATTTGATTGCGATGCTGTTTCAGGTATAAATTTATTTTTAGATTTAGAGGCTTCATCGTGGATTGATACAGTTCCAAATAAAGCAGTTCCCCAGATGATGACACTGTATTGAAATGGGATGATTATTTGCCGGCACTTTTAAAAAACCCGTTTCCCAGCCATTATTGATTACTATACCATCAAATATTTATTCCGTGAGTCTACTGAATAAATATTATTGTAGAAAAATTAACGAGTTTAGAAGTGTATAAATAGTATATAATTAGGTACTGTTTATTATTAGGCTGACGTGAGTAATGGTGGAAATGAAACGTTACCAAAAGAAATAATAACAGATGAAACGATGAGATCGAACAACACACGTAAATATATTATTGATATAATATTTATATTTTATGTATACATTTTAATTTTTAACTTGTTTATATATATTCAAAAAATCAAAATCGTGATGCGCAACTCCCCTTTCCACAGTTTAAGTACGTTGTATTCGTGTCTACCGTGTTTTTCCGTCTGCCGTCTACTTCCACCAGAATTTTTTTGTTTTTATTTCCAAATGTTCCCACGTCGCACAGCAAGTCGATTATCAAGCCGAAATGTCTCCATGTTGTAAAAGTCAATAAATAAATCAAAAATATCCATCGACTTGTTGTGCAACGTAGGAATATTTTAGATTTATAATCGATTGTGCAGCGTGGGGATATTTTAGAAAAAAAATGGGTGGTAATAGATGGCAGACGGAAAAACACGATTCATAACAAACGACATTGACTACCGAGTATGGTCCCATAAACAATATTTAAAAAATAAAAATCTTTATTTAAATATAATAAGCTATTTATTCAAATATTTTATTGGGATATAATTATATTATGTGTATATAAACACATTATTTTGAAAACAATTGATTTGCTATTTATAATTTTTTGTCGTAGCTCTCCAAAAAAAATTGAAAACATCTGGCACAATAACCAACAAAAAATGGAGTGAATTAGCTGATGAAAAAAAAAAACAAGTTTATTAAAAAATGAAAAGTTGAAGATGGAAATGTTGCATTTACAGGAAGAACACGATTTGAAAATTCAAATTTTACAATGTGAATTAGCTATTAAAAAAAAACAACTCGAGATGCTATAATTTAAATTTTAATTATAATTTATTTTTTTTTACTAATTTTTACTAATACTTCTTAATTAAAACTATATGTAAGTAAATTTAACTAGTTACTAAATTAAATTAAATTAAATTAATTTAAATTTTGAAAGTACTGAATGTAAGGGTTTCTTATATTATTATTTTGTGGTCTATTTACTACTCCGTCATCAGCTATATTATTTACATAATTAACAGCCTCTTCTAAATCAGCTGACAAATTTGGTAGTACAATATCTTTTTCAATTACCTACAGCTATATTATGTAAAATAGCTGTTGCTACAATGAGTGCTTGTGTTTTCCACACAAGTAATCTAATACCCACAGCTAAAATTGGAAAACGACGTTTCCTTACACCAAATGTACTTTCTATAGGATTTCTTGTCCGTATTTGTGACTCGTTAAACAAATTTTCTGCCGGTGTTTGAACAGTCAATATTGATGTGATGCAATATTTTGTCAGCGAATATCCACTTTCAGCTAGTAATATACCGTTTCCAAAATTACCACGTTCAAACATAGTACACATTTTTGAATTTTTGAAAATCCGAGAATCGTGAGCAGAACCTTGCCAACGCGCCACAATATCCAAAAACTTCATATCTGAGCCACATATAGCTTGAACATTAATAGAAAAAAATTGTTTCCTATTTCTGTAAGTTTCAGCATTATTTCCCCCTATAATAAATATAACAAAATAATTAAGAGTTAATAACTAATTAATTACTAATTATTTATCAATCAATACTGTAAACATAACTTTCAATAATTTTACTTTCACTAATATTTGTTATATTACATATAAAGAAGCATGAACACTTGACACTTGAAAAAAAAAAACAAAAAAATGCTATTCAATTTCATTATTACAATATTGCTAATGAGACTTGAAATATTCTGGTTGCATAATTTTTTTTTTATTTATCTTGTAATATCATATTATATTTTTTGAAAATTAACATTTATATTATATGATATGTATTAACTCATACCTGATGATTGGATCTTCACATGAGAACAATCCAACGCTCCAATGACCTTTGGAAACCTTGCTATTTTATAGAATCCTAGCTGCAAATTATTGAGCCCTTCAACATCATTAGGAAATGTTAAAAATTTAGACCTCAACATAGCAATGGCTTTTTAAACTTTCCAAACACATTTTCCCGCTATAAATTTATGAATCCCAATAAAGTCTCCAACAGTGATCAACATACTTCCTGATGCTAAAAAGAGTAATGTTAATCATAGGTATGTCAGCAACTTTTTGATACGCATCATGTTCGCCGACCACTCCACCCCCCGTCTATTAGCTAGTTCGCCTATTCTCATTGGTGAATATAATATTCTTGGTTGTTGTATGTTATCACATTTTATCAATAATATACAGGGTGATTCTTTTAAGTGGGTACACTAATTATCTCGAAAAGTATTCATGTTTTTGAAAATATTTTTTTACATAGTTTCAAATTGTTAAAAAAACAACGTTTTTATTAAAAAAATATATTTTTAAATATTTTTATCCTTATATTTTTTAAGTTTTTTACTTTTTTGAATGACTACAAAGATTTTTAATTTCATATTTCAAAGCAGAATAATTTTTTGAGTATTTTGATACATAAAAATTGAATTTAGGACTAGTAGTTTATGAGTTATACGTATTTAAAGTTTAGTTGCGCGGAGTGGAATGGTACGGGGTCACCCTGCAAAATGTTTGTCCACTACTCCGCTTGTCTAAACTTTAAATAAATATAACTCATAAACTACTCACCCTAAATTTGAATTTTTTGTTTCAAAATACTCAGAAAATTATTCTGCTTTGGAATATGAAATTAAAAATCTATGTTGTCATTCAAAAAAGTAAAAAACTTAAAAAATTATAAGGATAAAAAATATTAAAAATATATTTTTTTAATAATAATGTTGTTTTTTTTAACAATTTGAAACTATGTAAAAAAATATTTTCAAAAACATGAATACTTTTCGAGATAATTAGTGTACCCACTTAAAAGAATCGCCCTGTATATTAATTAAATACCGTATGGTAATGGTACTATCATTAATAATAAAAATTCAAATTTGGAAAAGTATTTTCTATTAATTAATAATTATTATACTTACTTCATACTTTCTTACATTAGACATTGTAAAACATCTAAAGGTAACTTAAATTTTTGAGTACTTATAAGTAATTTGTTTGTTAATATTTTAAATATATTAGGAGCTTTTGACAGGTTGTCACCGTGAAGACTTCTGAAATGTATTTCTAACTGTTTCACTGCTCGCATTAAATTGTCAGATGGAATTTTTAATTGACCTCTGGAAATATAATCTGTCCAACAGATTGGTTTTTCTTTATCTGAATGGCCTATCAAATTAGGATATTTATTGAAAAACCTATTAGCTACGTAGCCTGCCACAAATTCTGCACATTCTTCCTCTATGTTATTAAATGGTTCTTCGGTGTCTAACTAAAAAATAATGTAGGTATTGCTGTATTTTGTTGTTTTATAATTTATAGTACAGTTAACATTTTTAGCTTATACATACTTCAAATTGTTTTAGTAAATTAAAATCTAATTCTGGAATATCAGTTTCCTTCAAACAAGTATAATGACTTTCAATATCAAGCTGATCATTGCAGATTTCTTTGGACAATTCTGAAGTATTGAGTAGTTCTGATGTTATACATTCGAAATCATTTAATAGCTGTTCATGACCATCTTCCGTATTAGTATTTTCTGAAAATACTAAGTTAGAGTGTTTGCCTAGTATGTACCACCTCAAACTAAAAAAAAATGTATTGAGTTATAAAAACTACATTGTAATTTTATTAAATTTAAATTAAATCCCTACCAGTATTTAAAATCCAATGCTGTTATATTATTGCTTGCACATCCAGCCATTCCTTTTAGGAAACTATAAAATTTTTCCACTATATCTTGATTTACCTTTCAAGTCATTATGTATGTGAGACCATGCATTTTTTTAATATCAATTAATAAATTTTTCAGGGATATATTAGTAACTAAAATTCCTATAAAAAGTGTCAAAAGGTATATCATAGAAATAATAGTTATATAATAATAGCATTGAATAAAATTTAAAAATATATAAGTTGTTCATAACTATTTTACCCTTTTGAAATGGCAGTAAACATTTTTTTTGATGAACTCTCATGGACTTTATAAAACTGTTCATTTTTTCAAGTAAATCATTTTGATTTGGTTTATCTAGGCCAGGGATGGCGAACCTATGTCACGCGTGACACGGAGTGACACGCGCGCATTATTTCAGTGACACGCCAATTTAAAATATAATTCTTAATTTTTACTTCACTTTACAAAAAAATTATTGATAATTATAAACTATTTTAAACTTATTATTGGAATGTATCGTAAGATATTGTAATCTGTACAAATTTCTCATTAAAAACTTATTTTTGTAATTAAAAAAAATATGTGTTTGTATTAATATGTAATAGTAAATTAATGCTGTAAAGATATATTAATATGTACATGTAACTTTATAAATAGTAAATAGTAAATGCTGTAAAGTTATATTAATATGCAATAGTACCTAAACAGAAAATGCTGTAAAGTTTAAATATTTTATACACCTAACAACAAATAAAATCATGTTTTTATGTTTAATTAATTATTTTTTAAGCAAAAAAAAAGGTCTGCAAAGTTTCTGACACGCAAGGCAAATAAAATCAAACCAAACATTTTGATTTGACACGCAGTTATCAAAAGCTTCGCCATCCCTGATCTAGGCCATAACTTTTTACTCCTTTATCAAATTTATGTTGAGTGTTTAGTAAATCGAACCAGTCGTTGAATAGCAAAACAATTTCTGAAGCCTGTTTTATAACAAACAATTTTTATCACACTTTATATTAAATGTAATTCCAAAATAATAAAAAATACCTAATAAATACTTTTATACTACTTAATTAATAATTATGCATTTATAAAATAAGTATTTACTTCTTTCCAGTTATATTCCTCTAATAACTTTTATTCTCCGCCATATTCAATTGCTTTGGAAACTGTATATGAAAATAACTGTGCAGCTAATTTTACTTTCATACGACCGGTCCCTTCAACTAATAGGTGTTTGTTTGTAAATTTATGAGCCAATTTAAAATCTTGTTTAGAGTTTAAATTTAACAACTCTTCAAAAACACCTTTTCCAATGTATTTTCCATTAGAAAGTACAAAACCTCTAAAATAATTATTTATTTGATATGTAATAGATATTAATTTATAAATTAGTTTTATACTTGTCAATTAAATGATTTCTTGCTAGTTTTAAAAGATGTGGAACGTCAGCAAAAACATAAATGTTTTGGTTTGTTATTTTATGCTTGAAGGACGTATTCTCTATAGATATGTTTAAAGCTTTCCATAATCCAATGTTTGACGAACCCATATCACTAACCATTGCAATGACATTATACCCAACATTATACAGTTGCTCAATAATTTGATGCAACAAATCTTGTGTCATTGGGGTATCATAACCATACATAATCGGCTGTTTCCAATTACTTACCAACCCTATAAATTAATTAATTTTACATTTATTTACTTAATACATATCTAGTCATAATAATTTTGATAGTAATTTTATTGTATATACCTCGAGCTATAACTGTTTGAACACATTTATGGGGTCCTATGACTCTTTCATTTTTTTTGTCAAAACAAATTCTATTGGACATATAGGTTTCATCAAAACAAATGACAGTTAATGTCAGTTGTGCTCATAAGATCTCCTTTCATTAAACATATTTTGTTTTATAGTTGTTCGCGCAAGTTGGCATACATGCCACCGATACCCCCCTTGGTCGAGAAGTCAAGTGCCGTCCGTTCAGCTGGACCGGACGGCACCGGCAATTCGGCGCAACGTAACGAACATGGCCGCCACCGTTATTGTGTTTTGTCATGCGCTCGCTCGCGTTGTGATTTTATGTTTTTTTATTTTTTCGTTGTTGTTACGTTTTTGTCGTGACCGTTTTTCTTATGCTGAAGAAAAGAACGGCCTTTTTGGATTCGCTCTATTATCTTCCGTGGCCAGCTTAGGCACGGTTAATACTGGGACCAGTTTTGGTCAGTTATCAGAAGACCTATCACCTGCAGATCGACGCAATTAAAGAAGCGGTCCAGCTCCATTCACCTCTCCTTACGGTACCGTTTCTCTATTATTATTATTTTTATTATATTATTATTTGTTTATATTATAATCAAGGCGATTGATGATATAAATGCCAGCTGGCGTATTGTCTTTTCATATATATATATATAACATAATTATTTGTGCTATATTATGTTTGTTTTGTTTTAAATATTAGTTGTACAATTTATATATATCGTTGTTCTATTTTATTTACTACCCCTACTCTCTCCTCGTCACTTGCAGGACTCTAGTCATCGCCGTCCACAAGCCAAAACAACGGTAAGTCCGGCGTTGGCGAAACATTTGGTAGCAGAGCGTGGTTAGTATATAATTTTGGTTCTGTGGGGACTAGGGGATAAGCTGTACCGTGGGTGGCCATTAATATTATATAGTTAGTATATTATTAAGATTTACAGTTTTTATATATTATATTAAAGTGTTTTCTTGTTTTATTTGGGACAAAAATAAGTTTAAGTTCGCGGCCAGCGACACTGCTCGTTTTGATACAATTTAGTTAAATTCGTGTACAAAGTTGTTGTCGCGACGTAGCGCGTAATATTATCGCGTAATTATTACGTAAATTGTTATTATTACGCAGTACACTGCAGTGCTACACCGTAGCGTGTATTATTTCGTTCCGTTTAATATAATAATGTGTGTATATTATTATTAGTTATAGTAATAATATTATTTAATATTATTTATTTGGTTGTATATTATGATTATTCGTGTTTATAATTATTTCTTTGCAACCATTTATTTGTGTTGTGTTTGTTGTTATATTTACCTTTGTTGTTTATGCCATTTTGCCTTATATTGCGCGCACGTGTAATGTGATTGGTGCACCACCGATCACTATTCGTTACTAAATAAGTTTTATTAATTATTATTAATTGTTGGCCGTGGTATTTGCGTTCGATTGATTAGACTCTGTCGAGTTCCTCATATGTTAAAGTTCCTCCTAGGTATTTATTCATTTTAGTGATACGTTCATATCAGCTTTTACTATTTTTATTTGCTTGTTATTTGCGGTAATCTTTCGTATTATTTAGCAGTTGTCATACTACTCGTTATTTTGTAAAGTTGCTAGTCATTTGTTATTTTATTTTATTTTCGAAATTTTATAATCCTTTGGATTATTTATTATTTTATTATTATTATTTTTTTTTTTTTTGTGATATTTTATTTATTCGTAATGGACGAAGACCGTGCGACACGAACCAAAAAGCGTGCGTTAGCTAAACGCAAAACGGTAGTTGGCCGTATTAAATCTGTGTTTGATTTAGGATTGTCTGGCGAATCAGATCTGATTGCCCGACAGAAATTTCTAATCGCTGTCAACGACCTCACAGATTTGTGGGGAAAATTTGTAATCGAGAACGATGCAGTTCTGGACGCGTTAATCGATTTAGGCGAAGAGGAACAATTTTCGAGTTCGGTCGAGTTAGAGACCAATGAGTTATTAATTTCGGCTAAAGCTATGGCCAATCGTTTCTCGTCGAATTTAAATAAATTCGAGTCGCCACCTGAAGCTCCCAGGTGTGCGGAGGGGTCTGAAGCAGCTGGCAGTTCAGACGGCCCATCCAAGTCGTCCGAGGGACCACCGTTAGTATCCCCTTTAGTTCAGTCGTCTCATTCAGTACGACTACCCGAAATTCCCTTACCACGTTTTGAAGGGGAATTGGCAGATTGGCCAGTGTTTCGTGATCGTTTTATAGCTCTAGTGGACAGTCGGTCCAACATTTCAAATGTCGAAAAGTTTTATTACCTGTTAAGTTGTCTAGGGATGGATGCATCTGATGTGGTGAAAGGTATAACGATATCAAATGACACGTATTCGATCGCCTGGGCTGCTCTAGTGCAACGATACGATCAACCTCGTCGTCTGGCGTCTTCTCTGATAGAGTCAATATTATCCGCTCCGATAATACAACAAGAGTCTGTGGTGTCTTTAAATAAATTCCTTAACGTATTCGACGAAAATATTGCAATCCTCGACTCACTTGAGACCCCAGATTTAGGAGATTTCTTGCTGTTTTCGG
>CM037036.1:16247773-16423530 GCA_020882235.1 Schizaphis graminum
CATACATTTAGTTGATTTGTTGTTTATTCAATATTATAAAGGTATAATATGTTTTTATTTTAATAATTTTATTTTTCTCTGTTTGATAAAAGAATATTATGTAATTTTGATTTTTATATAATTAAAATACTTTTTCACTAAACTTATTGTGTGTTTTTATTTAGAATTACCTAATTATTTTAATTTTTATACTACCTTAACATATATCTTCAGTACTTCTATAAGTGCTTGACAAACTTCTGGTACTATGAGTGATATAAGTTGTTTTGATATCAAAAACGTATATTGAAGACTAGTATAAGAGTCTCCTGTAACAAGGAATCTTAATGTAACTGCTAATCTTTTATCAACTGAAACTGCGTTTCTCATAGTAGTGTCTTTTTTTATAATTTTTGGTCCAATTTTGCACAGCAAAAATTCAAAGTCCTCTGATGCCATACGAATAAAATTTTTAAATTGTCCAGTAGTCTTATCAAACTGTAAATGATCCATTAAATTGGGTCTAGCTTCTCGTTGTCTATACAAGTGAGTGATCCACCATCTTCTATCTTGTCGACTTGATTTATTTTTGTTTTTTAAAATAGAATGTAAAACTATTAACGCGGCACTTTTACCTTTAAGCTCATGTTCAAACAAAATTAAATTATTTTCTTGAATAGACATGATTTAAGTAGTAATTTAACTATTTTTCAGTAAACACTGTTAACGTTATGCTCGCCGAACAACAACTACAAATCTGGAACGCAAATTTGACGCGCAAATATTAAGTTGTGCGAGGCAACGTCCAAACAGAGCACACACAAGCATTCGTGTTCGCACACAGCGAGCACACATGCTCAGATTGTGCGTGTTCTCGTGTGGACGCACCTTAATAATAATTATTAATTATGTACATATTACCTACAAAACTGCTAAATAAACATTCAAACATTCATAAAACTAGCGTTATGAAAATAAACACAAATAATAATAATATATTATCCCATAGTCGATAAGCATTGTTGCCAGTCTCGTCGGCGTGTCATCAATACGTAATAACGCAATACCGTGAATTGTTATATTGTTATTTTGTATATTATTTAAAAGTGAACAGTGAAAATGAGTTTACAGTCCTATTGTTTTGAACCTACTCTTCAGGATAACTAAACGACGTTAGAAACAATTTCGGTTAATCCGTTAGTGGCGATTACTTGCGACGAAAGAACGAAAAAGGAAGTCAATGATTGTTGTTTATGCAAGATATGTGAAAATTATGAATTTGACAATTTGACTATATTACACGGTAAAAAAAATTGTATAACGAACATTCCATCTTTTCGTAAAGTTATTATGGACGAGGAAATTCTCAACATCACCAGGCATCAAATGATAATTAACACTCAGAACAGTAACAAGAAAAAAATGCTTTCAAGTCCATGTCCCCAGAATAAAACTTGGAGATTTATATGCGATAAGCAATTTATTCACTGGATAAACGCATGGTCTGCAATAGGCAAAGGTAAATAATAATTGAAAAATATTTTTTTTTCAATTATTTAGGTTATTTTAATAAACTATTAAAGCAGTAAATTGTAATATTTTTTACAGGAAATCGAATATGTATTTCAGCATGTATAGTGAAAGCGATTAGAAAAAAATATCTAGAAAATAATGGAAATTACGTTGGTTTTAAAGAAAACAACAGACTTCCAGAATAACATCATATTATAAAATATAAATAGCAGTATAATATCTCTAATTTTTCTACAGTATATTATATTATTAATAGGTCGAAATAAACTATATTTATATAGACATAATGTTAACTTATTTACAAATAAAAAAAATATATAATTTATAAAATATTATTTTTAGTGAAATATTGCGGTTATCAAAAACTAAAGTTTTTATGGTAATTTTAAAGTATTAACCCTTTCAGTCACACATTAAAAAAAATTTCAAACATCAATTTTTTTTTGGAAATAGTTATTTATTTTACTTATCATATTACATAAAAAATAATAAAAAAAAAATAATTTTAGTCTTTGTACTTAAAAAATGGTGGTTAATACGTCAAACCACTATGACAGTCGACACACGCATAAATTAATTATTATTTATCATGAAATGCTTTAAAACAATTTTTATATGGTGTCATACACAAACCAACTCCACATGATGAACATTCCCATCTTGTTCTTCGGGGATTTTCTTTTGTACTACAATGATGACATCATCTGGAAGTACATGTAGATGGTATATGCCCGGCATTTGAATATCTTTTTTCAATTGGTATTTTTGATTTGAACATATTAATAGGTTTGGGTGGTGTTTTTTTACCCTTTTTTTGTTCAGTAGGCAGTCCAATTAACCCAGCTATAACTGCAAGTCTGTACTCTTTTAATACCATTTTTGCTCCTTCATTTGTTTGGTTGAATAATATACATGAATTACAAACAGCTACATCAACAAAATGGAAAAAGATTCTGTGCCACCACTTGCGACTCTTTCTGCTGATTTGGTAACAAGACTTTAGCATATCAGCTTTATCAACATAACCCATGTGTTGATTGTAATCTTTTACAGCTTGTGGACAGTTAATGACTATTTTTGATCCATCTTTAGCTTTTCTATTACAAGTAGTTATGTGGTCCGGGTTATGATAATTTGATAAAAATTGGATAGTACGGTTATCCCTCCATTTTATCCAAGAAACACCTGTTGATGACACACGTCCTTCACTTTCACCTTTTTGCATATTTTTATCAAGAATTTGATTTTTTGGAAGATTTTTTCTATTTGCACGAACTGTTCCACAAACATACACTTTATTTTAGAGTAATTCTTCCATCAAATCAAATGAAGTAAAAAAATTATCAAAAAATATTTTATGAAAATGTCCATAGATATTTTTTGTCAAATTTAAAACAACCCTTTTTCCTAATGATGTTTCAGTAGAATCAGTTTTACCCGTATACAATTCAAATTGACATACATATCCAGTTTGGTCAGCTCTTATCCAGACTTTATAGCCCCTTTTCACCGGTTTCATTGGCATATATTGTTTTAATGTACTTTGTCCTTTAAAAAGAATCATACTTTCATCAATCAATTGGTGCTCATTGGGATTAAAATGCTGAAGAAATGTTTTGGAGAGAGAATCTAGCGACAGTCTTACTTTATGTTTATACAGTTTATCAAAATTAGGTTCATTTCTTTTGGCTACAAGTAAATTGTCATTGATATGTAAATGTGATAGAAATCATGAAAATCTATTGACAGGCATAATAGATGAAATGTAAGGGTCTCTTAGTTGTTCATTTGAAGACCAATAATCTTTATAAGATGCCTGTTTCTTTATACCCATTAAAATATTGATTGCTAAAAAGGCTTTCATTGATTTAGAATCACAAGATTTCTGTTGTTGTTGTGCATAATAGTTGGTTTAAAACACTATATGTTCTATAAGCTCTTTAGTAAATATACAGTAAAAAAAACTAACAGGGTCATACAAACTTTCTGGTACATTTGGTCCTAGTGGTGAATTCCCTATGAACTTCATTGGCTTAGTTACAAGACCATGTTCTTCCCAGATCCCTTCAATGTTCAGAAGTCTATCTGCAAGACTGCAAGAGGCATGTCTTCTGCATTCATACCTTTAGGAAGTAAATTAATGTTGTACTAGAAAACACATTGATTAATTAAAATAATAATATCACACTATTTTAAAAATGTATATAGTAATACATACAATATCATTTTCAATTTGAATTTCATTAGAAATTACTTCATCTTGAACATTTTGAAAATTTGGTACAGTTATAATTATATAATCATTTGTTTCATTTAGTTGTTCATCTGTGTTACTTTATATTTGATTGTCTTATTTATAAGTATAGAAATTAATTTATAATTCACACTATAATATCATGTTAACAATCGTAAAATTAATTTACTTCAATAGCAGTATTGTTTAGTGCTCTTACGTCGCATAACAGCGATAACATCACGGCTGACCAACACACACACGCACGCACACCACATAATTATTGTTTTTATTTTTGTATAATTGTCAACTGTGAATTATTATAATATGTAAGTAGTAGGTGGGGCACTCTGGTACACTTTATATATTTTATCACAAAAAGATCACAAGATTGATTTTAATCATAAAATCATCACAAACTTCACACTTTATCATAATTATCAGAAATAGAACACAAAATGCTAATAAACACAAAAGATCAGTAAAACTGTTTTTAAACACAAAAGATCAGTAAAACTGTTTTTAAACACAAAAGATCAGAAAAATGTTTTTAATCACAAAAAGATCACATATTTTAAATGAATTAATTGTAAATAATTTTAAACTCAATCCCCGAATTTTACTAAGCCATCTCCTGTTGGTTTTGTTATTGACTTTTTATTTTCGATAATTTCTTTCCAAATATTGCTAATCATTGATATATATTTTGCTCCTCCACTTGATTTAGCTCTTCCTGTCGATTTATCATTGTTTTGATATATAGAATCAGTTTCAATTAACATTTTTTTATATATTTCAAAATCATCATCTGTATAACATTCAGGTCTGGTAACATCTGTATGTGTCAATAATCTCCACAAACCTATCGTTCCTTCATATTTTTTTCCATTTAAAAATATATCATTATTTTCAAATGTTATTATACATTTCCCAATCATGTGTTTCTTAGAAGCTTTAACATAATACATTCCAAAACAGTTCTTAGATTGTACTGTTGGTATATATTTTGTAGCAATAGGACCTAATTTTATAGTATTTTCAGGCATTGGAGAATTAGTTATTGATTTTTTACCAGAACGTTTTGGTGTTCCAAAAGTCGCTTCTGTACTCATTAATCTTTGTAATTCTGGATTTTTTGGTATATAAGGAGTAGGTGTTATCATTTTTTGAATATCATTATCGGTTTTAATAGCAACTTCTTTAACATCATTAACAGATGATTCAACATTTGATAATGCTTTTAATATTGGTTCATAATGTTTTACTTTTTCTTCTGAATTATATTTATCGTTTAAAATTGATTTTCTATAGTTATTTTGTAATTGTTTTTTAATATTAATTATGTTTTTTAACTCTGTTGGTGAAGATTGGTGAATATTTAATTTTTCAATATTATTTTCACCTTCAACTTCATCTTTTTTTATAACATTTAATTTTTTTTCTTTTTGTTCTAAATCTGATTTTTTATAAGTTTTTTGTAAATTTTGTTTAATATGAATTATTTTTTTCATTATTTCTGTTTCGTTTTCTAAATTAGTTCCTTTCTTAAAATTGTTTTGTGTTTCTGATGGCTTCTTCATAAATGTAACTTTTAAATTTTTATTTATTTTTTTTTTTAATTTTTTTTGAATTTGAAATTGAACTCAATCCCCGAATTTGTAAATCATCACGGGCCTCAGTAAGTCAAAAAAAAAATGGGGGGAGGCTAAATTCACGGACCCCCCCCCCCCCCCAGGTTGTCCGATCGGCTCCAAACAAATTGTATACAATTGTAAAATAATTGTAAATAATTGTAAACCCAATCTCCAAATTTGTAAATCATCGGGGGCCTCAGGAAATCAAAAACAAATTGTGGTGAGCTAAATTCACAGAGCCCCCCCCCAGGTTGTCTGATTGACTCCAAACAAATTGTAAACAATTGTAAATTATTTGTGTATAATTGTTAATAATTTGAATTTGTAAGTAATTAGAAGACAGAAATCCAAAAAAAAATTATTGGAGCTAACGTGCGTGAAGTTGACTCCACTATGTTATGACAATTACATAAATGTTGTACTAATATTTTTCAACTAATTTTTAACTTTAGACAACATTTGTGAAAAAATTTGCAATCTTGTTAGGTTTTAGTTATACCAGAATTTATCTATCAGTCAAAAAAAATTTCAACATCCTTACAGTTTAAATCATCGAAAATACAAATAAAATGAAACTTATTTTAATAAAATATATTCATATTTTTTTACAAGTAAAATAAATAAAAAAATCTTGAAATACATTCAGAAAAAAACGTATATTTCAAAAAGTTTAATAATCTCCAAAAGAAAAATTGAAAAGTAAAAATTAACCTTAGTAATTAGTATGAAAAATGAAAAATAAAAATCATTGTTATAAATATTAAACTTTTGTGTACATAATTAAGTGTGGTGTCACTTGTTTGTTATCAGGGACCTTGAATGTTTGTATTTTTTTAGCCATGTCATTATGTGTTTCCCAATATGAATCGTTGCGTCGAATTTGACTTATATAGTGACCTTTGCCAAAAGCTCCGTGAAATATGAATCTATAAAAAAAAAGTTTATAAACGTCATAAATACACGTATTATAGTATTATTAATAATATAATTTCTTGTTAAAAATCTTACTTGTCGTCATTTATTTCGAAAGTAGTTGGAAAATCAGCCATTGTAAAATTACATATATCATCTACTTGGTCAGATTCAATAAATAAATGATTTTGCAATGTTCTTTGTTTGGTACCTTTTCCATGACATGATGGACTTGGACAATGATAATTCCTTACTTCAACATAACGTTTCATTGCGGTTTCCAAGTTTCTTATTTCTATAAGCTCTTGATATTGTAAAATTATTGTGCGAAGTTTCTGCTGTTGTTTAGGACTTTTGAAATTTTTATTGTTACAAGTAAAATATTCATAAGCTGAAGGAAACTCTTTTAGGAGTTCTGAAATTATGAATGTAACGTTACACTCAGTGTCAATTATGTTGATTCCAGACACGCCACAGTTTTCTTTAAATATGGTCTGAAGAATCTTTAGACGATCTTTGTATAATAATTTTGAAGATCCATTGATAGCCAATGCCTTACAAAAATTTAAAAATTGGTGATTAATGGAATCAATGAATGTTTTGTACTTAAGATTGTCTATTTATGCTTTAGAAATTATTACGGCAACAGAATCATAAGCACAAGTATTATTCACAAGATACCTTTTTTTTTTTAAACATTATGACTGATGACTCATTTCCATTTCTTAACACAGAATCCAGTTTAGATCTCATACTTCGTTTATTTAATATTGTTTCTATTTCTTTATTAACTTGCATATATTTTGTGGATCTTGATCTTTTTGATTTATTACTACCTTCAATAAATGTAGATTCCTTACCAAGCCCATGCCAATTTTCAGTAGCATAAAGTGACCCTAAAGATATATTTAGCTCATTATCATCGCCCGATATATTTAAAATAGCAGATATGGATGATGAACATGAACGGTGGGGTGAATCTAATGAAGCATTTAGTTCATTATCGTCATCTGATATATGTGAAATAGCGGATATGGATGATGAGCATGATAAGTGCGATGAAATAATATTGTTAGATATACTATAACATTCATTGGATAATGATTGGCTGGATAATTCATCAGCTTGCTCGTTAATGTCATCGTATAAGTTGTTTATAGATGTTTCAGATGAATGAAAATTAGATGCTCCACTGATCTTATGTTCTAATCATCAAGTTCAATTCAGTGGCGTAGCCAAGGGGAGGGCTAAAGGGGCTATAACCTCTCCCATTGTCTATATTTTTTATATTGTTTTGAAATATTTAAATTTAAATATGAAAATTGTCTTAAACATTTTAATAATATATTTCTTGTTATTAGTTGTATAATAGAATATTTGAGTTAAAAAAGTGTTTATTAATTTTTTTGTTGTTTTTGATTTTCAATGACTCATGTTAAAAGTGTTTAGCCCTCCCCATAAAAAAATCCTGGCTACGCCTCGGAGTTTCATTATAGGTCATATTACTATAATTTATAAACTAACAGAATTACTGTGATCTGATAAGCTTAAATTTGCTGTTACGTACTTGTAAGACGAAGACAACAGTTGATATGTGTGTAGTGTCTTAAATGGCAAGCCATATTTTAAATATAATTTTCAGATGATTTACTTCATGACATTTTGATTTCGATTTGTGATGTGAACTCACAATTTGATAAACTAGAGCTACCTATATGTATAATTTAAAATAAATCTTATTAAATTAAATTTTTTAATTGTTCATATTATTTCCTCCTAAACACTGTGATGTAATCAAAATTTATTATTATAATTAAGTAATAAACTATTATTTAATATTATTGTTACACTTTATGAAATAAGATAATTTAAACAATTATTTTCAGGAAACAAATTTCTAAATTTCTATTTATTTTTTTTTAATAACACTATAGATTTTTATTTACAATTTAATTTACAGAAATTACAAACATAAACTATTCAATAAATAGGTACATAACAAACATAGAAACACCAATGCTCATTATAATTTTAATGGATACCTAATTATAATTCTGATTGAAAGAAAAATACATACAATTAAAAATTAAAATAAATGTTTAAATATTTAAATGTTGATTCTACACAATGTAGGGACTTGGAACGCTGTTCCAAGTTGTTGTGGCTCCATTTAGGTTAAAAATTGATAGGTACATAATAAATAACATAACACCAAACAGTTCTTAAATTAAAATTGTGACCATATGGTGCCATGGTAACACACCTAATTCTATAAGATATGAAGAGTAATGATAAAAACGTATATTTTTTTTGAATTTCAGCATGAATAGCAGATTTCATCTCACAAGCTGTTACAAAATTAATTTGATGACAAGACTACAATAATATGTTGCATTTATAAATCATTTATCTTCTTCTGTCTTGCCATCTACATTTACTGTTTATATTTTATGGTTTACTACAAGAACTCATCGTTGAATACCTACTTGAATCTGTTATTTAACACAATATTGTTGTATCCTTTTTACATTTTAGATTTAATTCTTAAGTTATGTTGAAAAAGTGTTAAATTTCAGTACAGACATGGTTAAGTTAATATTTTTTTTTAATAAATAAATTATGAAATTAAGTTATTGGTTTATAATTCATATAGGTATATGTATCTGTTTATAATGTTTGATAATTAAAACTTTGTTCATTATCAGTATATTTAAATTACTCTTAATTGTATTCACCATGTCTGTTATTGTCATATTATTCACAAGTTAAATGATGAATTAAAACAGAAGCGTATAATTATTGTAAATGATACATTTTTGTAATTTTAAAATTAAAACCTATCCATTTTAAACATTTTTCAGGTATTGTGATCCTGTTTTCTTCCGATCAATTTCCAAGCCCACCTACAGCAGTATCACAACAACTTTCAGAGTATTTACAATTAGTATTAGTGGTAGTAGTAGTTGTAGTTTCAGTAATTTAAGTTGTAGTCTTAAACAAAAAAAAAAGCGGGTAAGTGAGTATCGCTCTGCTGTACATTAGGGGGTGGGGTGGACCTCGGACTAGGGTAGGTTAAATTTGAATGCAATGATAGGTATCATTGTATACGAAAAACGATTCTGAACGGAGATGATTTGTCAGTCTGGGATATATTAAATTTAAATATTGTCATACATTCCATTCTGAAAAAAATTCACAAATTCAAACACTTAAGTAAAAGCTTCAAGATCTTATGTATGCTAATTTTTTAAAAATAACAAAAATCGAAAATTATTTATTAGTAAAACGACTAAAACGTAATTTTACACGTGTATTTTTGATTTCAAATTAAAATTAAAACTTTAAACACTCGTAAAATTTTTTAAATTTAATGAACATCAAACTTTTTTATAATTATTCTAAGCTTAACTTATGGACAGCATAGTATTAAATTTTCAATTCTTAGCTTTTGATAGAAACATATTTATAAATTTTTAACTACCAAATAGTGAAAAATATTCATGATTTTGACGAATTTTTGTCAATATTTGAACTTCAAATGCTAATAAAAAAAAATTGTGCCTATGTATTTTTATAATTTTTGAATGAGAGTTAGACCAAGTTATGTAGACCCTTCAATTAAATTTTCAAGTAATTTGTCCCAGCTAAATTTTTTTTATCAACATTTATAAAAAAAAAAATAAAAAAAAATTGAAAATTTCAATTGTCTATAAATAGCTCAAAAAAAGTCAAAATATTTTGAAAATCAAATCACATAAAGAAAATGGGAATCTAAATAACTGGTAAAATTTTCAAGTATTTACGACTAATACTATTTGAATAACAACAAATATTAAAAATCGTTCGAGGCTAAACCGTTATTTAACGCGGTTTTGTAAAAATTTAAATTTCAATCACTCATAAAAATTTTTTGTTTTAGTCCGGTAGAGTTTTTTTTGCAGATAGTTGAAGAAAATTTTATGGAGAACCTTGTACCAAATTTTCAAATCTTAGTTATAAAAGAAAAAATTTTTACGATTTTTTAACCACAAAATTACTTGCCAATTTTCGCAATTTTGACATATTTCGTATAAATTCGAACTTTAAGCACTCATAAAAAAAAATTGTGACTAACGATTTCGGATTTTTTTTTATAACTTTAAGAACAACTTATAAGAAACCTTGTATTAAATTTTCAAGATTTTCTGGCCGGCCAAAAAATTTTTATCGTTATTTTAAAAAAAAATACTTAAAAAAATTGAAAATTTCAACTGTCTATAAATAGCTCAAAAAAAGTCAAAATTCTTTGAAAATTTAACTGTGTATGGAGAACGCTAATATAAACATTTGGTTGAAATTTCAAGTGTTTACATAGATTAGTTTTTGAGTTATAGCAAAATAAATAATTCGATTTTGTCGAAAACTGGTTTTGCGTAAAAATTCCCGTTTTTCTGTCATTTTTTTTTTGTTTTTCTCGATTTTTTTGAAAACTGTTGGAAAATGTTTACTTTTCACCTCTATAATGCACCAAGGATATCCACTTTGCCATCGGAAACAACCCCCAAAGTTTGAAATTGAAGCATTATTTCGACTAGTTATGCTGTACACAGACACAAAAAAAAAAAAAAAAAACACACATCATTGTAAAATCAATACATTCATCACTCCGTTCAGAATCTAAAAAAATTTAAAATGAAAGATAGGTACTTATACAATTAAAAATATGACTTTATACAGTAGTAAAAAATTTAGTGGAATATATTTTAGTTAAACATTTAACATATACACATTCTGATAAGATATTATAATTATTATACATATTCACTTTTTAAAATTTCACTTATACGTTATACACACATTCTCATCTAGTTCATTAACTATTTTATTTATATCCTTTTTTATTTGATTTTTATTAACTATATCATTGGTATTATTTGGTTGATTTTTACATAAACTTGTTATTAGACTCTTCGCATCGTTACTTAAATTGTTGAATATAGTTTTACCCATGTGATAGGGGGAGTTTCTTGAATTTGTTAAAATCATATATGACGGTTTAATGTATTTACCTGTTCTTCTGTCCATTATTTCTATAATATTTAGTGTGTTGTTTTGTATAGATTTTATTAAAATTTGTCTAATGTATAATTTATAGATAGGTAATATATTTGTATGTTTGAATAATTCACCTGACGGGTATTTTAATGGCAAGGAGTACGCTACTTTTATTATCATTTTCTGGGTTATATGTAATGTATTTATGCCTGTTCTATTAGAGCCTCCCCAACATGTTATACCGTATAGTAGTATTAAATTACATAATGCCATGTATATTTGTCTTATGATTGATTTATTAAGAAATCAAATTTTGTAGAATAATGCAGTTAAGCTCCTTAATTTAATTTTAGATTCTGAACGGAGTGATGAATGTATTGATTTTACAATGATGTGTGTTTTTTTTTTTTTTTTTTGTGTCTGTGTACAGCATAACTAGTCGAAATAATGCTTCAATTTCAAACTTTGGGGGTTGTTTCCGATGGCAAAGTGGATATCCTTGGTGCATTATAGAGGTGAAAAGTAAACATTTTCCAACAGTTTTCAAAAAAATCGAGAAAAACAAAAAAAAAATGACAGAAAAACGGGAATTTTTACGCAAAACCAGTTTTCGACAAAATCGAATTATTTATTTTGCTATAACTCAAAAACTAATCTATGTAAACACTTGAAATTTCAACCAAATGTTTATATTAGCGTTCTCCATACACAGTTAAATTTTCAAAGAATTTTGACTTTTTTTGAGCTATTTATAGACAGTTGAAATTTTCAATTTTTTTAAGTATTTTTTTTTAAAATAACGATAAAAATTTTTTGGCCGGCCAGAAAATCTTGAAAATTTAATACAAGGTTTCTTATAAGTTGTTCTTAAAGTTATAAAAAAAAATCCGAAATCGTTAGTCACAATTTTTTTTTATGAGTGCTTAAAGTTCGAATTTATACGAAATATGTCAAAATTGCGAAAATTGGCAAGTAATTTTGTGGTTAAAAAATCGTAAAAATTGTTTCTATAATAATACTAAGTTTTGAAAATTTGGTACAAGGTTCTCCATAAAGATTACGAGACAAAAAATGTTTAGGAGTGTTTGAAATTAAAATTTTTACAAAACCGCGTTAAATAACGGTTTAGCCTCAAACGATTTTTGATATTTGTTGTTATTCAAATAGTATAAGTCGTAAGTACTTGAAAATTTTACCAGTTATTTAGATTGCCATTTTCTTTACGTGATTTGATTTTCAAAATATTTTTACTTTTTTTGAGCTATTTATAGGCATTTGAAATAATCAATTTTTTTTTTTATAAATGTTGATCAAAAAAATTTAGCTGGGACAAATTACTTGAAAATTTAATTGAAGGGTCTACATAACTTGGTCTAACTCTCATTCAAAAATTATAAAAATACATAGGCACAATTTTTTTTTATTAGCATTTGAAGTTCAAATATTGACAAAAATTCGTCAAAATCATGAATATTTTTCACTATTTGGTAGTTAAAAATTTATAAATATGTTTCTATCAAAAGCTAAGAATTGAAAATTTAATACTATGCTGTCCATAAGTTAAGCTTAGAATAATTATAAAAAAGTTTGATGTTCATTAAATTTAAAAAATTTTACGAGTGTTTAAAGTTTTAATTTTAATTTGAAATCAAAAATACACGTGTAAAATTACGTTTTACTAATAAATAATTTTCGATTTTTTTATAATATATCCTAGACTGACAAATCATCTCCGTTCAGAATCGTTTTTCGTATACAATGATACCTATCATTGCATTCAAATTTAACCTGCCCTAGTCCGAGATCCATCCCACCCCCTAGTACAGCAGAGCGATACTCACTTACCCGCTTTTTTTTTTTTTGAGTGATAAGCACTTGTCTGAAAAATGTTAACAGTGGTAGACCTTCGGACGACTCACTGTCCCCAACTCATTTATTTTCTTATCAAAACTTTAATCAGGTTATTAATTATTATCTAAATTAGTTATAACAATTAATTTGTAACCTACAGGTACGAAGTTCATTGTCATTACTGTGTTGAACGATAGTCGATAACGAGTTTATTACATGTGATATGTGAAAATATGTACCTATTATTATTATTTATTACCCATGTGACTACTGGTCTTCAGAAATTAAAACCGAAAACCGCCCAACTTTGAGCAGCTATAACTCGCGAACGGTTAAATGAAAAATAGTAATTTAAACGTTAGAATTCATAAAAAAAATATCCCTACTATTTTATAACATTTTAAGTATAGGTTGCCATTTGAAAATCAAAAGTTGATAGTGATTTCACTATTAAATATTAAAGTGAAAAAAATAAAAATTTTACATAGTTTTAGAAAAGCATAAAACTAAACATTTTGAAAAAAAAAAAATTGAAAAAAGTTAATACTTTTTGAAATAATGAGTGTTCAATGATAAAAGAATCACCCTGTATAAACAAGAATATACTTAGTAGTTAGTGATAATCATAATATACATATGTGATAGTTTTTTTTTTTTTAAAACATTAATCATTTAATTTACTCTATTTATACATATTATAATTATTTTTATTTTTATTAAACATAAGTTTTAATGATTAATGTTGCTGCCCCATATTTAATTTAACTGCATAATATGAAGTATTAAAATTTAGTATACTAGCATTTACAATATTTTTTTATCATTCACAATTTTCTTTACATATTATTTATTGATAGGTTACAGTTTTCCTTAGGATGTAATCGGGCAGACTCGATTATTTTATGCTTCTTTGAAATTAACTAGATTATCTACAAAAAAGATAATAAAAACTTAATAACTTCCTTTTAAAATTGAATAATGTTACAAATAAAAAATATTTATACATACCTATGATCGATGTTGTTATATGTTGGAATATTAAAATCCAATATAGTATTATTTTAGTTTTCACATTGTTCTCAATTTTTCTAAGTACAATTGTAGTATAATATGTATATTCTTCAAGTCATATGTCCAAGAATATTCTTATTAGTACATGCTTGTAATTATCTTAGAATTTTTGTATGCAACAAACATTCTAGATTAATTGAAGCCAATAGTTGTACAGTTACAATGCAACTTGATTTTAAAACAAGCTATGTATTATCAACTTATAAATAATACATAATAGATCTATAATATTGTCTATCGATATACATTTGAATAAAAGTTGTATAGAACTGATAAAACTGAAATTAAAATTTTTTAAATACATTATTATTATTTACTATAATTTTTAAAGCTTTTTACAAAATTATTAAAACTTACCAATAAATTATTCCAAGTTCCTGATAGGTCGTCAAGTAGTATAATATTCACATGTGTAATAGCAATTTAAATGAAACTTAGGTTTAAATAAATAGTTAAACAAAATACGTCATAAAAAAACTACTTAGATTACCCATCATATTTAATATAATTTTTATTTATTTAACAACATTATATTAGAGAATAAATGTTTCAATATTTAATTATATTATGAATGTTGGCGTATGACGTGTTTACTCTTTACGTTAGCAATGAAAGTAATAAAATAATAAAATTGAATTTTCAATCACAGAAAAGACGATTTAAATTAAACTTATTAAACTAAATGTCACATGAATTTTATATTTTTTTGTTTAAAAGTTAAAAACCATTATTTGGCATATTATTAATATAGGCCATAGCAGTATGTACCTATAGCACTGAAAACTGAAAAGTAAACAATTGTATTATCTATTTTTATTGAGAATACCCAACGGTTTGGTTCGATGAGAGTTTATCTGTGATTAAAGTATTATCATTTGTCATGTTTAGTGGTCACGATTAAAGATAACTTTAATCGTGGTAGTGGTTTAGGAAGTATTTTCATATTATGATATTGTTATCATAATAAAAATTTAAAATGATAAGATCTGTTTCATCTGATTTATTATTAATCATAATTTTTGATATTACGGATACAGTGCCATAGTCGGATAGTCCACGATAGTCCATAGTTCGTATAGTTCGTGTAGGTAGTAGGAGGTACAAATTAAACTACAACGATATTAGTACCTTTGGTCGAACGATATTATTTTATAATTTGAACTACTGGTCTTTATAATTATAATCTAATAATTGTGTTCTAATCAATGTCTCACAGCCGTAATAACCTTTGGGACTAACACCTAAAAACCTCAAACCGCCCAACTTTGAGCAGCTATAACTCGCTAACGGTTAAATGAAAAATAGTAATTTAAACGTTAGAATTCATAAAAAAAATATCCCTACTATTTTATAACATTTTAAGTATAGGTTGCCATTTGAAAATCAAAAGTTGATAGTGATTTCACTATTAAATATTAAAGTGAAAAAAATAAAAATTTTACATAGTTTTAGAAAAGCATAAAACTAAAAATTTTGAAAAAAAAAAAATTGAAAAAAGTTAATACTTTTTGAAATAATGAGTGTTGTTTGATAAAAGAATCACCCTGTATAGCCATGGGCATTTTAATAATAATAATTTAAATAGTAAAAAATAAAAAATAAATAAATTATAATTTGTGTATATCTTTAATAAATGTATTAATTATTAATTTTTTTTATTTATTATTAAATATTTAAATTGTAAAGAAATATTCATTATATATATACATTAAACAAAATTGCTATAAAAAGTTGTCAATAGACATTTTTTTTTATATTTTATAAGAATATAAGACCATATTGATATATCATTTCTATATTTATAAATGGTTTAGATAGATAATAAAACACATAGTAAAAATATAATCAATGGTTGCATAATCAGAATTTAAAATGTTTACTTTGTGAAAGAGAAAATGTAAAAATCTGAATAGTGAACACATGCTATATAAATAAATTGATAAAATATATTTTACTCACCTTTAAATCTCAAAATTTCAAATTACCTAGATTTCATCCCAACGCGATCATAGACTAGCTACTACAGGCGGGATAATTTTACTTTTCTGAGATTATATGTCGATACCCAATAATTGATTAATAGTTATTACTTCATTATTTCAATAACTTAGTACATAAATCGATTTTCATTATTTACATAAATGAAATATACTTACTTTAGTTTCCATTTTATATTTATTAAATGTTATTTTTATTTATGATTTTAAATAATATTAACAATATTATAAAACACAACACTACATACAAAAAAAAAGTAATTAAAAATTAAAGACAATCCAATATTTCTGTTGAAAATCGACTTACTCGATCAAATGCAGATTCAACAATGATAATATCATAATAATATAATATTATTATATGATGGACATTAAAATAAAATAATTTCTATAAATAAAATATTGCCTATTTCATTTTTATCAATTATTTTAATACTACAGTCCACAATGTTTTTATTAGTATAATGTTTGCTATATTTAGATCGCAGACTAGATATTTAGGTATATAGCATTATTGGCAGACATAGTTGGTAAATGGAGGGTGTAGGGGGACTGTTGTACAAAATATGTTGATGGTTGGGAGGTATACGAGGGAATTAATTATTTTACTGCGTTATGTCTTAGTGGCTATCGTAAATAAAATACTCCTGTACCAATATTATTCCAACCAATATTATTTATTTACTATAATAATAATTTTGTGTTCAGTCCTGTATAATATCTTTGTCTGTGATTTAAATTTGTATAAATTGTCTTGTTTGATCGTAATTATATTATCAGTAAATACGATATTTGATGATACCACAAAATAAATAAATTAGTGTGATCATACATCAAGATATTCAATATATTGATATTCATTAAATTTTTTACTGAAGTTTTTATGAAATAATTAATTTTTTAATTTTTAATTATTTAGTTTTTTTATTCCATAAAGAACATTAATTTATAAATTAGATTTGTAATTAATTTAAAATTTTTATTAAATTTTGCATTCCTTATTAAACGTTTTATCATGATCTACTTATTCAGTTTTTTTACAAATATTATAATTTTTATAATTTAGAGTTTTTATTAATTTAGGTTTTTTATTCCTTAAAGATTGTTTTTTTGAATGAAAATGTATGAATAATTATAGACTTAGTAATTTAGGCTTTTTATTAAATTTGGAATTTTTTATTTAACTTTTTTCTAGATTTATTCAGTTTTTTTTATTCTAATTGGATAAAATTCTATGTTAGATAAATTATTCTTAAAATATGGTACTATATTAAATAAAACAATCTAACTGGAATAAAAAACGACCATGAATTGAAAATTATATTTGGTTAAAAAAAGTTGAGGACAAAAGTCTGAATTTTAACTATAAAATAGTAATTTGAATAAAAGATTTCAAAGAATAAAAATTTAGTAGTAATTTTTCTAAGGAGGTTGAAGTTCCTGGGTTAAAGTGGGTGGGGGCAACTTCGCACATGTTTTCTAATTAGCTAGCTAAACAAAATTTTTAATAATTCTGTATAATGAAGAATACACGGAGTTGGTAACTTACAATTAAATGATAGTTGCGGGTTAGCAAATGATTTGCAAAATCTGGAAATGTATTTGAAAATTATCTCAAATTATTTGAAAAATATTGGTAAGTATCACTTTGATATTGACAGCTACATTTGTGGGGGGGGGGTTCCGTTAATTTAGCCTCTCCCCGCAACTTGTTTTTAATTTCCTAAGGCCCCCCTAGATTTACAATTATTTACAATTAATTTACAATTTTTTACAATTTGTTCGGAGTCGATCAGACAACCTGGGGGGGGGGCTCTGTGAATTTAGCTCCCCACAATTTTTTTTTGATTTCCTGAGGCCCCCGATGATTTACAAATTTGGAGATTGGGTTTACAATTATTTACAATTAATTTACAATTGTTTACAATTTGTTTGGAGTCGATCGGACTACCTGGGGGGCTCCATGAATTTAGCCCCCCTATTTTGTTTTTGTCTTATTGAGGCCCACGATGATTTACAAATTCAGAGATTGGGTTTACAATTATTTACAATTAATTTACAATTGTTTACAATTTGTTTGGAGTCGATCGGACTACCTGGGGGCTCCATGAATTTAGCCCCCCCTATTTTGTTTTTGTCTTATTGAGGCCCCCGATGATTTACAAATTCGGGGATTGAGTTTAAAATTATTTACAATTAATTTACAATTGTTTACAATTTGTTTGGAGTCGATCAGACAACCTGGGGGGGCTCCGTGAATTTAGCCCCCCCCCCCCCATTTTGTTTTTGACTTACTGAGGCCCCTGATGATTTACAAATTCGGGGATTGAGTTTACAATTATTTACGATTAATTTACAATTGTTTACAATTTGTCCGAATAAAATTGCACAATGTGGGGGGGTCAACTTCATGTACGTGAGGCGCGCGTATTGTTACTATTATTACACGCTCCCGGCCCGAACAAGTATAATCATCTTCTTCAAAATCTGATTCGTCACCAATAATTGATTCATCATCACTTGGGATACTTTCAAATAATTGAAAAATCAAATCATGTGTCAAATCTTTTTCACCAACTTTTTCGTCAGTCATTGTGGTATTATTATGAAACCACCTAAAAAAACCGGTAAAAAGTAAGTTAAAAATAGATTGACTTCCAAATTGAATAGTGAATAATAGTTTCATTATACTTACCTTTCAAATGAACCGACTTCATTAACAATACTGTGACTTGTTTTCGAGTAATTAAATAAATAGTCATGAAAAAATGTGATAATAAAATATCGTAATTATTTGATAACAATAATACGATTAATTATTGAAAAAATTGATTATTACAAAAACAATTACATCAAACTTTTACAGTGCTACCAATAGACTTATTTGGTGGTGGTTTTGATACTATACCACTACGCCAGAATGAGGAAAAAATTTGTAAAATATTGGTTGCATTACAGTAATTATTATAATGCCTACTCGTATTTGCGTCGCAATGTGGCGTGGACTAAAATTATCGGCGACAAGCGACGGTAGCGACGCGTGACGTGACGGCGGCGCACTAGTGACGTCACACGTACAACAAAATTGATGAATTTACGCGGAAACAGTGGTCAGATAAAAATGTTGAGACTATCAAAAATTTTTATTTTTCATGCACTACCTTTAATTTCATTTTAAAAATAAAATTTTTTTTTTATTCCTTTCATGGTCCTTTAATTGCAATCAACAACTTATTAAATCGTTCGTCTACCGAAAACGTCGAGAAAAATAAAAAAACTTATTTTATTGATTGTAATTAGATTAAGTTATTATAGATATAATATATTATATTATTGGACATATCCATATTATGAATTAGAAAATTGATAATTATAAATTAAAAATAATGAAACAATCGAATGTATATAAGACAAACACTATTTGGGATTAATAAAAGGTATAATTTGCCTCTGGCACGGTAGAAATACCTGTAAGCAAATACTTATACCACACAAATAGTCTACACAATATAAATGAAGAAATACGAAACAACCACAAAACGTCAATCAGCAGCCCATTATCGCCATATTCAAACAACCAGGACCAATACAAGACAAAAACAATGTTGATATTCAAAATTTCTTTTGTAATTTTTTTTTAAGGGAGGGGGAATGTAACAATTATTATAAATATTAATATGTTACATGACACTACTGCTGACCAATACTTTATTAAACACACACACACATACTCACACATATAATTGTAAGGCCTATGGCCAAGAGACAACACGATAGGTAGTCAGCCGATCGTACACCTCAGATCAACAGTATTTGCAGGACTCCGTTTAACCACGTTAAGGTCAACAGTAGTACATAAGATAATTACCGTGAGTAGCACTATTTATAAGTATTTAATATTTAATAAAAATTAGTAATACCTGAAACAGAATCCTTGTTATTCATATTATAATTAAGATTCCTATCATCTACCCCTGGCTACGGAAATTATATCTAAAGAGTCCTATGACTCTCACTGGATATCTCATATTTAACTGGTCATTCTCCGACCACGTTACATATTGGTGGAGGCGCCGAAGCCTGTAATAATTACAGTTGTATTGGATTACATGGATTTTGTTTCAGTTTTTATTAATTTATAATTTTAAGTAATTTAAATTTTTTTTTATTACGAATGAAAAATTAAGTTTAAGTGAAATAAGATTTTGAATAGCAAAAAATTAAATAATTAATACTGAATATAGGTTTTAAAAGGAAATTTAAGTATTAAGAGAGATAAACGGATTTGAAATGAAAATTTAAGTTTAAACGAGATAAGTTTTTGAATAACGAGAGATTAAGTGATTAATATTGAATATAGGTTTTAAAAGGAAATTTAAGTGTTAAGAAAAAATAAACTATTTAAAAATTAATTAATTAACATAAAATTTAATTAAAAACAATAATTTAATATTAGAACAATAGTTAATCTATTTAGACCGAATTATTATTAGCAATAGTGACAGTTAAATAATGGAATGTGGTATTTAAAAAATAACGAAAACAATTTAACTATAAATTTAAATACAGAAAATATTAAATTGGTTTCTCAGAGTTTTAATTTATTGAAATCTGATAGAGAAGGACTAATACATGTGTTGAATACATGTGGTCCATCTCGTTTAAGCCAAAAACCCTAATATTATAGAATGTCAATTGCCTCTGCAGTTAACATTTTATTTAGTGATAAGTATGAACACAATACAATAGTAACTAACCATTTATTATCTACTAACAAAAGTTAATTTAGTTTTTTCTATTTGCAGCTTATAGGTATTAAAAATGTTCAAAATGTAATTTTGCAACAGGCTGCTGCTCGTGTGGCCTTTCAACCCGCGGAGCCCTGTGCCACAGCGCATCTCGATGCTCGAACTGCCTTAAAGCCTGCCCTAATTGTGCATATAATATATATTGATATTCGATCATTTTAAATTACTATAAGAACAGCATTAAAGGAACCTATTTCATTTTCAAGTCTTAGTTATTAAAATTGAAAATTGTATATGAATTGTTAACTATATACAAAATAATCGTATTTTTTGACAAACTGTGTTAAAATTTTAACTTTTTTACTTTTAAACCTGGAAAAACTGTTGGCCACTAAATCCAAACTTCAGACAATGCGTCACATGCAGTATATCTACCTATAGGAACATAGGCGTGCGCACGGGAGGGGCAGGGTGGGCAACTGCCCCCCCTGCGGGCCGAACTTTTTTGCAAATTAATATTACTTGCCACCACGAACTAAGATATCTTAGTTATTGCTTGCCACTTGAGTAATCGTGTTCGAGAGTTTATGACTGATATAAATTATAAATATGATAAAAATTTACCACGAATTTATGATATGGGAAAAATTATCAATTCAGAATTATAGTTACCAATGATACCGACAAACAAGTCATCTGTTATAAACCACGATTTTAAAGAGTTCTTTATATCCGCCTCTCTGTGTTTCGTACAGTAAATTTTAAATAATCATACAACTCAACAACTGTATTTTATAGTTATTATAACTTTGTTTTTATAATATTAACATATATTTGTACATAAACATGTAATAAATAATACATTACGTAATACAGATGAAATTGATGAATACATGTTATATTAATGAATTAAACCTATTTATATCTTCTCCTAAAAAATATTTCCACATGATGGTGAAAAAAATTTGCCCCCCCTGCCAATCAGGTCTGCGCACGCTTATGTATAGGAACACAGTTTCACACAAATTAAAATTAATCGATTTGTGTTTTATTGTAGACATACCTACCTATATACTAAAAAATTAATTAGGTATGCATGATATGATCAGCGAAAAACTACACAACTATATTATAAATCGGTTTTAATTAATGATTTATGAGGATTTTATACAAGATTTATTTACACTTTTCAATCTGACATATTTTTTTTCAATTTGCTGATGTTGAAGCATCTCTAACATTTTTTATTATGTATATTTATAAAGTAATAAAATAATTATTTCCTACTTAAATTGTAAAATAATTACAAATAATGGTCTAAAAGGGTTTGAAGGCTAAAATCACATAATAGATGAAATTTTAAATTTCCGTTGGCGAAACGGCGGCGGCGAGATGTCCGTCGACGAAACGGTTGGCGGCGAGATGTCTGTCGGCGAGTCGGGTGGCGGCGAGAATGCTTGGCGGCGAGATGTCCTAGACCCTAAATCGTAATGCTTTAAGGTACGGTTTCCCTGCAGCGTCTAGACGCTGCGTCTGGACGCGATAGAACGCCGCGTCAAGACGCAGCGTTTGGACGCTGCATTTACACTGTTTTCCCTGTAGCGTCAGACGCCGCAGATTTTATTATTTTATCCCATTATTTTAGTTTGATTTTAAATTAAATCATAACCACTGCGACCGTTGTCACTTCAACACGTAGTTTCCACATAGGTACCTCTGATTTTTAAATTTTCCAAAATGAATCAAAATTTTATTTTGAACAGTATTATTAATAATAATAATACTATTTGCGAACTATTGCTTCGTAATGAAGAAATTGAAAATGAATTATTAATGAACTTAATTTCAAAAAAAAGAAAACCTTTCAAAAGTTTATTTTCCACAAGGAAATCTGAAGGGTACTTTAAAAGTTTAATTAGTGGACATCTTATTAACGACGATGAAAAATTTCGCGAATTTCTTCGTCTAAATCGTGATCAATACAATTTTATTTTATCTTTGGTCCAAGAAGAAATAACAAAGAAACCGACATTACGTGTACCAGAGCCAATATCTCCAGAGGAGAAACTAGCTCTCACTTTGAGGTAAGCTTTGATATTTAAAAATAGAAATAAAATAATTTATTGATTAGAAAATCTACTATTTATGTTTTGTAAATTTTAAAATTGGTGAACAATATATTTGAATAATAATATAATATAATGACAAATAATGATAAATATAATGAATAATATATTTCCGTCAGTCATAAGCACATTTTCACCAAATTTTTTTTAATTTAAAATTTTGATTTTCAACTTTTAGCATTTTGACGATTATAGAGAAATTATTTAGAACACTATACCTCACTAATTGATCAAAATAATTTTATACAATTTTTACTATTGTTTTTATATACTTATAATTTTTTTTAGACTAAAATACCCGTTTTCATTATTAAATTACTATTTATTATTATGTACATAGTACATACATATCAACTTAATGATTGACTGAAAATATAAATAAATTATTTGCATTAAAAAGTAAAAACATTAAATGTTTGGTTTATTTTCCTATTAGTAACACAATAGATTGAATTAATTTTTTCTAAATATATTACTTTTGAAAATATCAATCTATGTATGAAATTGAATATTATACTAAAAAAGTTTCAAAGACTTTCGAATAATATTATTAAGTACTTTACAAAAATTACTAAAATCGAAATTACTGCTTCAAAATGTGTTGACATACACAATATATTATTACATTCATTGCTTCGCTCAGAATCTAAAATATTTAAATATTAACTATTTTTATAAAAAAATTGTACAAAAAATATTTTAATTTAGTGTAAAATTTCTTGGTTATTTTCATAACTATACCAGTTATTTATTGAAATGACTTTTTTTTTTAAGGTACCTAGCAACAGGAGAGTCCTTCCGATCTTTGGCATTTGCTTTTCGTATTTCCCACAGTTATATTAGCATTATAGTGAGAGAAACTTTAGCAGTTATGAAACAAAAATTAATGCCACTATTTTTGCCTGACCCCAGTAAAGTTGACTTAAAGACTAAAGCAGACGAATTTTATCAGAAGTGGAACTTTCCTAATTGTGTACTAGCAATTGACGGAAAACACATTAGAATTAAATGTCCAAGTAATTCAGGTTCTTTATTCTATAATTATAAGGAATGGAATACTTTTCTGTTGTATTGTTGGCTATGGTGGACGCAAACTATAAATTTATAGTTATAGATGTCGGATCGTTTGGGAGAGAAGGGGATAGTGGCATTTTTTTGAAATCAAGTATGGGGCAACAAATATTGAATTGTACATTTGGATTCCCTCCAGATTGTGCACTTCCTGGTACTGATATAAAAGTTCCACACGTCATACTTGGTGATCAGGCTTTCAGACTGCACAAACATATTTTAAGACCATTTTCGCAAAAATCAGCTAAAGGAGATAGCAAAAAAAACAATATTCAATTATCGACTCAGCCGTGCTCGACGAGTTACAGAGAATGCTTTCGGATTATTAAGTAAAGTATTCAGAGTATTTTTTCAACCCATTAATATAAATACAACAACGTGTGATGACTTGATAATCGTAGCATGTTGTCTACATAATATGTTACGAGACGCATATTTAGAAAAAAATGGAAAAATATTTTATCAACTTGACTCAGAAGAACCTCCTAGTGCTAACATGATGTCTTTAGCCAGTGAAAGTGGATTTTTAAGTACAGAAGGCATCGCAGTGAGAGACATTTTTAAAGAATATTTTGTCAACGAAGGAGCTTTAACGTGGCAAACAAATTTAATAGTCCCATAATTCCATAGTTTGACAGTAATATAACTTATATTATAACATTATCATTATTATTATATGTTATTTATATTACAAACTAGTAATAGTAATAGATATTTTTGTGTTTTTCCACGAAAAATTTGTTTTATTATTAAAGACGATTCTAATTTTTAAATATATTCTGTATCTATTTTTATTCAAAAGAACCGTAATCTAATATAATAATATACTTTAAACTAAATGTCTAAATATACTATTTTGTTTGAAATTAATTCTCATTTTTATATTTAGACGTATTTATATTTGATTATTTCAAATAATATTATTATGATCACGAATACATTATAATCTATAGAGAGACAAAATAAGCTATAAAATATAAATAGGTACCTTTTAATAATAATACAACTTATTGAAAATAACAACAAAATATATTTTAATTTAAACCAGTCTTATGGTTAATTTATTATTTTTAAATAAAATCAACAAACAATTGAATTAAAATGAATTAATTGATATAACATAAGTCTTAATATCTTAAATATCTAATAGTATAACCTTGGTGCCTATACACAAAGTTAAGCACCAACAATTTTAAATTAAAAAAAAAAAAATTACAGAATTTAAATATTAGACATGTCATCATAATTGTACGGCAAAAACCCTTTTGATGATGTTGAGGTGCCGTATGAATTAGCTGGTGAACTCAGTTGACAGTGGTACATATTGTTATAATCTGATGGTACTTGATAAGGTTGTGTTTGACGAGTTGAATATTTGTCATCTATTTCAGTGATCAAAGTCAGTGTCCTAAATTTAGCTTCTTTGATCGCTTGCGGTGGCATTTTTTTAACCGTCATTGCAATACTTTTAAAAAAAATATCAATATCATCCTCTTCACACATGTTTTTCATACTTGTAGCCAATAATTTATTTTGTTCTTGGATGCTTAATATGGTATCCTTCGTATCCTTTGATCGTTTGGCCAAAATAACAGAAATTTTATCTTCTTTTGACCGAATACGCTTCCCTGCGTATGAACTTGATGGCAAATCAGACATGATATTTTCTGCTTGTTCTTGCTCTTTATTGTTTTGCATGTTTTCTTCGTCTTCAGGTCCAACATCGTCCGTAGTAGATGCATTTGAAGTATCGGCATCAGTTATGTCCATATTTGTTATAGTATTATAAATATATTTATAATTCAATAATTGTATAATAAATGTGTATTATTTTTTGGGTATAAATAAACTACATTATGAATCAACTTTAGAATATAATATAAGTGTGAGCATGCCTTCTTTCGTATTCAACAGTATCTAAAAATGATAAATTCATTGTACAGCGATTTTTTTTATATGGAGCTGCTGATCCTGTCGGAAGTTTCTTCTTCTGCTTCATATATGTGTCTCGAATATTCTTCCAGCGTTTTTTACAGTCATCGCCTATACAATAGGTGTAGTGAGGACAAAGAATAAATATTATTAATATTAATATAAAGATTGCATGTAAATTTTTTTATGTAAATTACTACTAAAAATTATAAATACTCGAGAATTATATTTTCAATACATACTTGATCTTCCTACTTCTTCAGATATATTTTTCCAAATATTATCTTTAAAAAAATTATCTTTGTGCTTTTTATGGGCACTATCAAAAATAACTTTATTATTTTCCACGAGTGATAATAAAGTTTCATCCTCTGTTGGGGAAAATGAAAATTTTTTATTTGACATGTTGACGCCGGGCGTCTTGACGCAACACTAGTCCGGACCGGTACTGACGCCGGACGCCGCGTCAAACGCGTGTAGCGAAACCAGTCATACACAAAATACATAATCTAGGGTCTCGGCGTCAGACGCTGCGTCCAGACGCCGCGTCTAGACGCTGCAGGGAAACCGTACCTTTACATTGTAATTTTACATAATAATAATCGATGGACAGTCCCCACCGATCGTAATATGATACTGCTGATTATATATAAATATTAAATACTATACGTGTAATATAATGCAATATAAATGCTGAATATGCAACATCTATTTCCTTAAAAAAAAAATAAAAAAAAAATACATATACCTATAATATTTTGACATTTTGTATGTTACTTAGTACTTAATAGCTATGTTAGTATATATATTTTTTTTTCTATATAGGTATATCCAACTGATTTAATTATATTAGTCATAATCACTTGGAGAGTATCGCTGAGGCGGTTTTCTGGATCTAATTGATCTGGGTGTTTTATTTGTTATTGTAGGATTCGGATTTTGATTTACAACTCCTACTGTTTCGGTATTATCAGTACTTTCATTCATTTTTTCTAACGGGTGTAAGTGAAATAGAATTACTCACTGGTGTCATTGATTTATTAATAAGTAATTGATCGTTATGTCTTTTTCAAATAGTTCCATCATCGAGTTCTACATCATGCGTATTGCAACTAATGGATTTAATAATTTTACCTTTTTACCATTTATTGTTATTATACCTATAATCTCTAGCTAAGACATAATCGCCTGTATTAAATGATACGGTCCTATTACCACCATTGTTTATTTGTGATATTTGTCGTTCGATAACCACTTCACTTGTATTCGGCATTAATGCGTCAAATTGTAAACGTGTTGATCGACCTAACATTAGCTGAGCTGGCGTTTCTCGTGTTGTAGAGTGTGGTGTGTTACGATACGTTAAAATACATTTATTTAATTAAGACTGTGCAGTCGAACATTTTTTAAAGAAATTTTTTATTGTTTTGACTGCTGATTCCGCACAACCGTTTGATTCTGGGTGAAATGGTGCGCCTGTCATGTGTCTTATGCCTAGATTTTTGCAAAATACTTAAAATTCAAACCCTGCGAAACATTTTGCGCCGTCTGATGTAATTGTTTTCGGAATGCCAAATCGTGCTATAGTTTCTGAAAATTTTTGAATAACAATGTGGGCTGTCATGGAATTTACTTGAAATACTTCCAACCATTTTGTGGTTGCGTCAACAATGATAAAAAAATATTTATTTTGAAATGGTCCAAGAAAATCACAATGTACTCTAGTCCACGGTTTTTCTGGCCATTTCTACGGTGATATAATAGATTTTGGTGGATTTTGCCTAACATTAAGACAATTGTCGCAATTTTGCGTGATATTTTCGATTTCTTTATCCATTCCTGGCCACCAAAAGTATGATCTCGCTAAACTTTTCATACTGGAAGAACCCCTATGACATGAATGAAGTTCGCTAAGTATACTATTTAGAAATTTAGCTGGTATAATAACACGGTAACCCCACAATAGGCATCCCTGTTCCACTGAAATTTGAATTTTTTCGTAAATTATACGACCTTAGTTCTAAAATGTTAGAAAAATCACTATCCCATTCTCCTGTTTTAACTGCGTTTAATACTTTGGCAAGAATCGTGTCTCTACTTGTTTCAATTTTTATTTTAGACCAGTCTAATGTGAAGGGTGATTTTTCGTGAATAAAATTGAGACTAATACATTCTTCATTATGATTTTCGATTTTTGATTTAGAACTTTTCATTCGTGATAAAAAATCGGCTGTATTATCTTCGGATTTCACATATTTTATTTTGAAATTGAATGATAAAACATAGGCCCACCGTTGTAACCGATTAGCTGCGTAAATTGGAATACCTTTCTTATCACCAAAAATATGTATTAACGGTTTATGGTCGGTTTCTAATAGAAAATGTCTACCATATAAATAGTCATAAAACTTCGTAACCCTGTATATAATTGCCAAGGCTTCTTTTTCAATTTGTGGAAATGTACACTCAGAATTAGATAGAACCCTTGATGCGTAGGCTATAGGTTTTTCTGTACGATCTGGGTGTACATGCGAGAGTACTGCGCCTAGTGCATAGGATGATGAGTCTACTACGAGTTTAACTGGAATATTATGATCATAATGTGCTAATACGAGTTTCGAGATTAAAATTTGTTTAACTTTGTTGAATGCTTGGTCACATTCTGATGTCCAATTCCATTCAGTGCCGTTACGTAAAAGCATGTACAATGGTTTTAAAATATTAGCAGCGTTTGGAATAAATGTTATATAGTACGTAACTAAACCTAAAAATGATTTTAGCAATGTTTTATTTTCTGGGACCATAGCATTTTTAATAACATCTGTGTGTTTTGTTAGTGTGTGTAAACCATATTCATCTAACCTGTGACCTAAATATTCAATTGACTTTTGTATAAATTTGCATTTATTCAACTTCACTCTTTAACCAACATTTGACAATACATTTAGTAATTTTTCTAAACGAGAATTGTGTTCTGTGATAGTGAAACCTGCAACAATAATGTCATCTTGAAATATACCAATGCCCTCAAGACCTGCTGTGGAATTTTCCATAACTTTTTGGAACTCCCCTACCGACGATTTTGTTCCCAAAGGGTTACAGGTATAGCTAAATAAACCTTTATGTGTATTAATAGTGGTATATTTGCGATCAGATTCTTTAACAACCATTTGTTGATATGCGTTTTTTAAGTCTATTTTCGAAAAATATCTTGAACCACTAATATTTGCATATAAATGTTCTATTTTTGGAAGAGGGTATTCAGTCCCTTCTAATACCGGATTTATTGTTATTTTAAAATCACCACAAATTCTAACCGTGCCATCTGGTTTCAATATTGGTACTATTGGAGTTGCCCATTCACTGTAGTCGATAGGAACTAAAATGTTTCTTTTAATTAAACGATCAATTTCGGTTTCAACTTTTTCTTTTAATGCTACAGGGATAGACCTAGGTTTGTAGAATTTAGGTACCGCCTCAGCTTTGATATTTAATGAAATTTCGTATTTGTTAAAAGTACCTATTTCATCTTTAAGAACTTTGTTATATTTTTTTATAATATTATCTACACTTACGTCATTTTCCATATTGAACAAGGTAAAACATTTTATGTTTTTTATATCGTTTCGACCTATTAATGGAAGACCGCCATTTTCGATTACATAAAGACACATTGTAAATTTTTTGTTTTGATATACTGAATCGACAAATATTTTTCCTATCGGTTTAATGTCGTTGCCGATGTAATCAGATAGCGAAATGTCATTATCTTTTAATTCGATATGACTAAACAGTTGACTATATAATCTTTTTGAAATTACGCTGTGTTGTGAACCAGTATCAATTTCGAAGCTTACATTGTTTTTTTCTACAATTAAATTTACTGTAAACGGTTTCACAGCTTTATTTTTAGAATAATTGATCAAAAATTATAGATAAAAAGGTATTTGAAAAATCATAATTAACTGTTTCGTCATCACTCATCATCATCGTTATCATATAAAAATTTATTTTGTGTTTTATTATTTTTCATTTCCTTCTTACCCTTTTTACATACAGTAGACAAATAACCCTTTTCACCGCAATTGTTGCATTTGTAGTCCTTATATCTGCAGTCTTTTTAGAAATGATTGGAACGGCCACAAATCTCACATTTGATTTTTAGTTCTTTGTGTGTGTTGAAACCCTGCTTGGCTTGATTATGTCCATTATTTTTCTTTTGGTACTTCAAGTCTGTGCATTCTTCTTTTTTACAGCCACTTTTGTCATTTATTGCAGCTTCTTTGGCTGTCGCAATTTCAATTAGATTTGAATATGTAACTCCAACTTTTGAGGCATCTTCTTCTAACAGACGATCTTGAATTGGTCCTGAACCCATACCGACAACGAATATGTCTCGAATAACCGTTGATAGTTCTGACGAAAAACTAAATTTTGAAGCAAGATTTTTGACACGTGCACCCCATTGGCACACTGATTCATCCTGTCTTTGTTTAGCTTGATAAAATGTATACCTAGCCGCGAAATACGATTTTATTGGTTTGAAATATTTGTTCAAACTTTTCATTAGAGTGTCATACTCAACATCGTTGGGCGTGCTAGGAACACATAGACTAAAAAGTACTTTGTGAATTTCTTCACTAACGTATGATAATAATATTGCTCTTTTTTGAATATTATTTTCGATTGCATTTGCCAAAAAAAATTTGTCAATTTTGATTCAAAAATTGTAATATCTATACCTGTTTCAAAGGTTCCAGGTGACCCTATAACTTGATTGAAGTTCACTATGGATTCTGTCTTTGGAGTCGCCATTTTGTATTAGTATGAATACAACACTTGCAACTTTTAATACACTAGTGATTACGATTAAATTAATATATTTTTCGTCGCCAATTTGTTATGTATTATTATTATGAATAACAACATAAACGTGTTTTATAGACCTTTATTATTAAAAGCATAAATCGTAATGCTTTACATTGTAATTTTACATAATAATAATCGATGGACAGTCCCCACCGATCGTAATATGATACTGCTGATTATATATAAATATTAAATACTATGCGTGTAATATAATGTAATATAAATGCTGAATATGCAACATTACTATACACTATGGTCGATGGAAAGGTAGAAATATTTTAATATATTAAAATCATTTTACATTTGTTATTTGTAATAAAATGCATAAATCATAATAATACATAGATAAAAAAACATAAATATTAATTGTTACTTTATAGGTGTGTAATTCAATGAGTCATACGTCGAGCCAAAGGTGTTATATAATATGTGGTGCTACCCCTAAAAAGATGATCAACATTGATCAGGTAAAAAAAAAAGTTATTTTACAAGATAGGTACATTGAGTCATTGAAGTTTGGCCTTTCATCACTTCATGCATGGATACGATGTTTTGAGTGTTTACTGCACGTTTCGTATCGCTTAGAAATTAAAACATGGGTAGTAAATAACTAAGTTTTAAAACCGTAGTATACATGAAAAAAATCTAACATTTTATGTACGTTGTTATTTTAAGGTTAGATCAACTGAACACAAATTAAAATTTGCAGAAAGAAAAAAAATTATTCAAAATAAATTTCGCTCAGAAATGGGTTTGTCGGTTGATATAGTTTTACAAGGTAAAATCTATATAGTTAAATTGGGTGCCCGGGAATTGGGCCACAATTCACCTTTTTTTCCAAAAGTATACGGTAATTGGGTCACTATTACATTTTAAATTGTAATAAAATAATATTTAATATAATATACATCTTTTTATATAATTAAATTATCCTCTATTGCTCTGATCATTGCTTACAATTTAAGCCAACACGCGTTATTGTCGATTTTGAAAAAGGACTTCAAAAAGGAATTAAGAATACATTGGGTGACATCGAAATTGTAGGATGTAGATTTCATCTGGCGCAATCATGGTGGCGAAAAATTCAGGCAGTTGGTTTAAGTAAATAATACAAAGATAATACTTCAGATGTAGGAAAATGGCTAGGAAATATATTTGGAATGCTATTTTTAAATCCAGAAGAAGTAGGCGACTGTTTTGCAATAGATTTTATAAGTGAGATGCCACAAAACAATAAACTCACAACATTTTCTGATTATATTTTTGACACTTATATTAGTGACGATGCTCTTTTCCCTCCACATATGTGGGCGTTACGTTCTGAAACTATAACTAGAACTACAAATGCCGTCGAGTCTTTTCATTCACATTTCAAAAATAATTTCTATATGTCACATCCAAATATAGATAATTTTTTTAAATGTTTTATTGCAATTTCAATTAGAAATTTATATTAAGATTAGAAGTATAGGAACAATAAAAACAAGAAAACGAACTTTAGTTCGACAAAATTTCATTCTTAATGAAATTAAAAATATAAAGAAGGGGAAAATACCCGATTTGAATATGTACAATCTGTATCATGTTATTTAAAAAAAAAATTATATTTTTAAATATTAGATTAGAAAAAAATTATTTTATATTATTTATTATTTGACTGACTATGGATCTAATTGTTTTGTATTATATTTTTAAGTACCTATTAGAAAATGTTTTTTTTCATATTATTTATTTTTTGACTAACTTTATAGACCTTGTATTATATTTAATTTGTATTTATTTTGTAAATATTAATTATTTGACGAATTGTATTTTTATATATTAAAAAATAATAATTAGTTTAATAAACATTATATATTCGTATTAAAAGTATATTTGTGTACTATACTTTTATGGCCCAATCTCCGGGTACATTTTAAAAATATAGATTTAATTGGGTACACACGAATTGCGTACCTACCAAAACAGGTAAACGTACCTTTTTGAACGAATTGCGTCCCGGACGCAATTCGTGTTACCTTTTCATCTACAGTTGATTATTGTAAGAGGTTCTTAAAGTGTTACTGCCATAATAAAGATATGTCAAGTTAGGTATATAAAAAGATGTAAATTTAATAATTGTAAAAATATAATAATATCATAATAATATAAATTATAAGTCATAATAACATACTTATTTATAAAAAAAAATTAAAATTGAATTGTAAAAATATAATTATATTATTTAAATATATAAAATAATAAATGGCTGTTTAATAAAGTAATACAATAATATTTTTATCGAAAATATCTATAAGGATAGAGCTACACACAGCGTATTCCACCGCGTTGTCCATCGAACTAAAAAGCATTGGTTTATTTTTAATAAACGCCGCGGAATACGTAGCATTTGAAACGCGGCAAATACGCCATGTATAGCTCCGGCCCAAACGTACAAACCACTAAAAATAAGTTTTCATTTAACGTTATTATGTTAATGATAAATATGTAAATAAAAAAAATGTTAACTTAAAAGGTAACACGAATTGCGTCAGGTTCGTCTACCTGTTTGGTACGCAATGCGTGTGCACCGATTTAATTTGTGGCCCAGTCTCCGGGTAGTAAAATGTAAACAATTATTTTATATGAAACAGGTAGTTAAAATGTGGCCCAATTCCCGGGCGCCCGTTGAATTTTCAGTTTTTTTAACTACAAGGTATTCTGTTGTTATGACTAATATTTTTTTAGGCAAAGGAAATACTACTGGCGGAAATACAGCACGAAGATTTTTTAATAACCCAGAAAAAAGTGCAAACATTACTGGAATTAAGCTAAATTTAATAAAACGTTTTTCAAATATTTTGTCTGCCATTGCTAGCGGAATCGAAGTTAATCCAGAAGCGTTTGATGCCTATGCTTTGGATACAGCAAAATTATTTGTGAACCTGTATCCATGGTATTATATGCCTTCCAGCGTTCACAAGATTCTAATACACGGAGCCGATGTTATACGATTTGCAATTGTTCCTATTAGTAAATTATATTAAAACATAGTTTTTTATAATTTTATTATTAATGTTAGGAAAACTTTTCGAAGAGGCACAAGAAGCAAGAAATAAGGACTACAAACATATAAGAGAACATCACACTAGAAAAAATTCTAGAATAAACACTAATGCAGATTTGTTTCATATGCTTCTAGTCTCATCCGACCCTTACGATTAGTAGACATTGAAAAAGATATAGGGACTTTTTCGGATGATGTAAAATCTTTATTAATATTCCCCCAGATCTCTATAAATAAAAATTTAAATAAATCATTTTCAGATATGGATTTAAGTGATTAAAAATAATTCTTGAAATAAAATAAAATTGTATCTTGAAAAAAAGTTAATTAATGGCTATTATAGTTACTATTTTTTTTTTTTAATAAATAATTTCTGTGCACTACATTCATACACAGATCCAAACCAAACTTATATTTTTAAATAGCAGGGAACTTTCTTTACACGTAATGTGCATTGAATGTATGGTAAGGTTGAGTAATTTTTAAAAATGGTCTGTTAAAGTTAAAAAAACGTAAAAAAAGCTTGAACATTTTTTTAATATCCGTAAAATATTAAAAAAATATATATATTTTTTACTTATTTAGAGGTACTTAAAATTCAAATTAATTATATTAAAATTAAAAAAAAAATATATTATTATAAGAAAAATGTTCAAGAAAATAGTAAATATTTCAATAAAAACAACGATTTTACCATAAATTCAACATACACTCAACGCTGTAAGTCACGTTAATTTGTATGTAAGAACTTCAAATTCTGTGTAAAGGTTCCTTGGGTTGTATATTTGAAAATCATTATCAAAAAACATGTAAAAGTTTAAATTTAAAATTGAGGGTTTTTGCCACGTTAATTGACGTTTCAGATCACTGTGCGGCGCGATGAACTAAAATTAGAAATAACAAAATTCTCATCGGCCGTCGTCTTTCGACAACCGATCATTATACATGGAACTATAGACCAATATTATTTTTGCTTTGGAAAATTTATATTATGTAATCTTTATAGTCAATCGTTAATCGTCATTCGTTTTATTTAATTGAAATACTATACATTGAACGCGTGAATAGTATTAGTATATTATAAAGCGTACTCTATTATATAAATTTGTACTTATACAAAATACAAAATACTTATTGTAGTATTTGTTATTGGTCAACTAAATGTAGGTAAGTACCTATATAAATAATTATTCTCAAAATTAATAAATACATTTAGTTATAAATTATTATATTTATAAATCTCCATTTCAAAATTTAGTTTCAAATAAATAACTAACACAGAAAGTAGAAACTGAATAGTAGCTTTAAAAAAGTAATTAATAATACAAATCAACTTATTTTATAGTACTTAGGTACCTAGGAGTCTAGGATAACTATTTTTCTTAAATATTACAGTATCAACTATTGAAGTTTTAATCATAACTTGAATTACTTGAAGCATAATTAATTAGGTAATAATTTATATTAAACAATAAAAAATAAAATAAAATATGAACCAAGTTGATATTTTAGTCACATTTTAATTTTTGACACAGTACCTAGGTACTATAATTTTATTTAAAAATAATTGAATAGGACATAAGTTATTGCATTTGTCCAACTAAAATAATACATTTGAAATAATTGTATACATATTATAAGGGGTAATATTTTTTTGTAAATTTTTATTATGTTAAAACTGTATTTAAAATTTAAAAATAATATAGATATATTAGTTAAGTAACAACTGCTTAGTTATAGAAATGGAAAAAAATATTAAAAGAAAATATCCTGGAGGTGCAGAAAAAAAAAGAGTAAAGAATCAAAGGATATTATTAAAAGAATCTGAAAAATGTTTAAAAATAATAGACATAATGAAAGTAGGTACCTAAGACTTATAATTTAACAACATATATTTAGAAACAATCATATTTATTTAATACCTTACTATTTTAGAAAAAGAGAGCAGACGATAATTCAGATACTCATAATGTACAATATGAAATTTTAGTGAATACTGATATACAAAGTGAAGGACAACATGAAACAAGTAAAATAATATGTTACACATAATTTTTTTAATTATTAATGTATTTTTAACTAATACCTAAATAATTATATTATTATAGACACAGAAATTTGGTATAAATCATAATGAAGACATCCACTTATATATTCCAGTAAGGTTAAGTTAAATCTTTATAAAATTAAAATAAATTAATAAATATTTTTCTATTTTCTAGAAAACTGAAAGTGTTACTGAAGATTCTGAATTAGGAAACTTAGCTCCAAATCCTCAAGAACAATTGTTTAAACTTCCTCAAAATGCTAATCTGATACAAAAATTGAATTTCATAAAACCGCACCCTATTCAAACGACTTATTTCTCTAACATTAATTTAGACGTACAAAAGCTGTATTTTAGAAACACTTCAGAAGGAAAAGAAATTGCAAGAAATTGGTTATCTGTGTTATGTAATGTCCATGAACTCAATTCTTTCTTCTGTCCTATTTGTATTGCATTTAGTTCTTCCGCAAGTCCATTTACATCAGGACAAACAAATTTTAAACATATTCATGAATGTATAAAAAAACATGAAGATAGTATAACACATAAACATTCTGTGGAAAGTTATATTATAGCTTCAAATGATAAATCTATTGAATTTGGAATTAATTGTAATTTAATAAATTTAAAAAAAAAACAAATTGAAGAAAATATCCATGTTATTAAACAAGTTTTTGAAATAATAAAATTGCTTGGACGTCAAAATGTATCATTTAGAGGATCAAAAAATTCCGAAAGTCTTTACAAATGGGATGACAAAGATAATTTAAATAAAAGAAATTTTCTTGAGTTAATAAAGTTCACAGCAGAGAGAGATACTATTTTATACAAACATATGAATAAAGCTATTAAGGACAGTAAAAAGCGAAAATTAAATTTAGAAAAAAAATCTTCAACATCCCGAAGAAGAGGTTCTCTAGTGACTTTACTTTCAAAGACAACTGTGAATAATGTAATTGCTTCTAAAGTAAATTCAATAAGAAATAAAATTAAAACCTAGTTGGGGGATAAGAAATTCAGCATTCAAGTAGACAGTAATCAAGATATCGGAGCTTCAGATCAAGCAGCAATTTGTATACGTTATATTGATAATGGAGAAACCAAAGAAAGATTATTTGCTCTTTTGAAAGTAACAGACTCATCTGGACAGGAATATTATGAAATGCTAAAAAAATTATTTTTAAAACATAATATAAGTTTTAAAAACATTATAGGAGAATCCTTTGATGGAGCATCTAATATGCGAGGAGAATATTTTGGATTACAATCAAAAATTAAAGAGCAAAACAAGAAAAGCATTTACACTTGGTGCTATAGTCACATACTTAATTTGTGTATAAGTGATACATGCAACAATTTAGATGCTAAAAATGTATTTGGATTATTTAATAGACTTGCAACATTTTTTGGAGAGTCATATAAACGTATGAATATATGGATACAACAAAATGATTCAAGTATTGGTTCAAATAAATTAAAAAAATTACAAAAAATTGGTGAAAATAATACAAGGTGGTGGTGCCGTGAAAAACCTTTATTTTGGATATTTGAAGGTGATAATGCTCTATTTCCAATTGTTATTAATGCATTGTATACAGTCTCAACTTCTGAAAAGTTTGATGATAAAACATATTCAGAAGCATCTTCATTAATAGAAAAATTTAGTGATTTCAAAATTATATTTATATATATTTAAAATTACTGGACCCACATCACGGTACCTTCAGACCAAGGGAATGGATTTGTTGACTGCTTGGAACATGATAGATACGGTGAAACAAGAAATTAGAAATATCAATTTTGAATTCATTAAAAAACAGTCAGAAAATTTTTCTAAAAAAATGAATGATCAACTTAATAATATGAATTTGCCAGATGATTTAGTTGTAAAATATGAACTACCTATAGTAAGAAATATCCGGAAAAAAAATGTTTGATGAAATACCTCAATTGCCAATAGACAAATTCAGAATAAATGCTTTTCGAGTTATATTGGATCAGATTATAGAAAATTTAAACAAGCGGTTTTCAGTTAATAAGAAATTAATAGCTAATATTCAATTCACGGTACCTAAAAATTTTTACTCTCTACAAAATATGCTTAAAGATGCTTTAAAAGAATTAGCAGATCTAGCAAATATAGATCTCGATCAATTAAAACTGTAACTTCAAAATTTTTCAAGAGTATACCCAAACTTATCGAATTCTGTAGAGAAGAGAACAAAACTAATATACTCGGAGTCAGAAACTTATGAGGAAAGTGACGTAGAATTGGAATTGGAAAACAAAGAAGTTGATGGGATCAATGAAATTATGTTTCCTTGTAAGATTGATAGTAGATATTTGTTTTATTTAATCATGATTAATTATTATTTATGGTTTCAGGTAAAGCAAATTACAGTTATCACGATAAACAAAATTGCTTGCATTGTGTTTATAGTTAGATATACAACTTAAATTTGCATGTTTCTGCTTATACTACACTATGTGAAGCATATGAATTTTTTTTAACTTCATCAGTTACAGAAGTTAATTGTGAACGAACCTTTAGTAAGCTGAAACTAATAAAAACTAGATTAAGATCTAATTTAACACAGGACAATTTGGAGTCTCTACTTTTAATGTCTGTAGAAAAAAAGCTATTGGATGAAATAGATGTGTCTGAAGTGGTAAAATATTTAAAAGAGTCATCTACTGTAATGCAACAAATGTTAAATTTATAAATTAAAATGTTCTAAATATATATATTGTATTTGTTATTTCATTCATTCAACAGTAATAATTGGTCACAACGATTAATGTGAAACTAATAAATTTACTATTTTGTTGTAATAATATATTTGATGAATTACAATACAATTGTATTTGATATCAAAAAGACTATAGTAAATATAGGGGTCTTTTAAAATGTATGTAATTGCTGTAAAACTGGTCATAATCGCTGCGTAGCAACAATACATTTTTTAAACATGCAAAAAAATTTTTTGGGCCGCTCAAATCTTCTCCACCCGGGCCGGAGTACTCCCAGTCCGCCAATGTCCAGTTATACCACAATGCCACATCTAAAATTGTATTTTGGTAATTTTCGCCACTTTTAAGTTTGTAATTTGCACCAAATAAAACTAAATAAAAAGGCAATATGTAATCTGCGCCATCGTTTACCTACAAAAATTGTAATTTGCGCCATAGTTCACCTTATTGAAATTGTAATTAGCGCCACAAGTAAAACGAACTCCATGTATATTAAATAAGTAAATTTTTATTTAGTAATAAAACATATAAAAATCAGTCATATTATAATTATAATTAAATTTGTTATTTGTAATTGAACACGTTAGTAAACTTGTAATAGCATAATAATATGCTGAAACATTTTTATTTTAATAAATAATAATAAAAAAAAAATTATAAATAAATATATAAATATAAAATTTCGTTTAGTATGTACAATTATCGTAATATAACATATCATTTTTGAAATAAAATACCTAGCTACTTGACACGGTACGCTACGGTCGCCAGTACAAAGTACAGGCACCGCAACGACCAGTCTGCACCTTATCAACCACCACTACGGGCAAAGCCGGTCCGACATAGTCAACTCTCCCACCTCGCCGCAAAGGCGTAGGGCGGGACGGGAAGACAGGTCGCCCCGGACGAGTACCGGCCGCCCGGCATCGCTCTCTTTCGTAACAACCGTTACCCGTACCACACGCGACGAAAAACCTCCGGTATATTCCTTGTTTTTTTTACTACTCTTACGAGTGCGATTTGTATTGATTTTTTTTTTTTTTTTTTTTGTTGTCGTCGGTTCGTGTAAACCCACTAGGTCTATTCGCCTACACACCCGACACAACACGACACACGGAAGTGAGATCACTGCCATCGTGATCGCGTATTTTGTTTTTTTTTGTGATTACAAATTATCGGCGTTCGTCATCGCGCCGCACGCGACAATTATAATATATATATTGTTCACCAGTTATTGACTGCGAATAAAGAACGTGTTTTATACCTATACCGGTGTTTGGTTTGTTATTCTTTTTTTTTACTAACTTTGAGTTACCACCAACTACAACCACGAGTTGACCGGCCTATCAACTAGTAGCCGTGTCATACTTATAATACTTAGCTTACTCACTTTTTTTTTATTTATAGCTTAATGACGAAACTAAGCCTTTTCTGTCAATTTTATTGTGTCTGTAGTCTTCATATTATATTTGTTGAAAAGTTTCCAAACGAATTTTATTTTTAGTAGAATTTCGTTTTTTAAGATGTATACTTTTAATTTTAATCAATGTTTTGGTTTGAAATCCTTTCAGTACATCCAAAAAGTCAAATAGTAGGATGTGAGTGATAGATCTCGGAATTGAAACGTGAGTGATATGATTCGCAAGCACTAGTAGTGAGAGCTAGTGACGCGATATTCGCAGCCCAAATTATTGGTAGAAATTTAGCCTCTTCACAGATATATGTGTCAACTAAATAATCGGCATATTTTTGAAATCGTATGTCATTAGGAATCGATGACATAAAATCTTCAATAAAACAGTTACTTTCTTCTGTTTTATTATTTTGATATACGTTGGATAAGCCAAATTCCTGAATTTTTCCATACCACGATTGAGTTAGGTGAAATCTACAACCAAATATTTTAGTGTCATCCCAGACTTGTCTCAATGCTACATGAATTGCTTCTTCAAAATCAGATATAAATAAATTTGATTTTAGAGAAAGTTCACGTGCATTACACAAATGTATGATATTTTTAAATAAATTTACGTAAGTTGAAGTTTTTTTGTCTGGAAGTAATGCAAATAAAAGTGGTATATAATGATCATTGCGTAGACCATGCAAAGAAAATAATTGCGTAAATAACTTGGGACAATATTCAAAAGTTCCATCCATATATATAATCTCAGATTCGCATAGAACTTTTAAATCTGTGTCACATGAAAATATTATTATATGACAGTTCGGATCATTTATTAATACAAATTGCTCATTGAGGTCCGTTTTCAAATCTAAATTGCTTATACTATTTTGCAATTCTTCCATTGTTTTTGGTAATGGTGGAACCATTTTTCTACGGGCGTTATAAATATTACGTCGAACTAGTGATATATCATCAGTAGTAATAGTTTGTAAATTAGATATATTTTCAGAAATTTCAGTTCGTAATATCTTACTTGGTTTAGTATACAGATTTTCCACAGCTTTTCTCTTACATCCATTTGAAAACATTTTTCTGTCTATACTTGGTTGATCATGCCCGTTATGTTCATTTACAATTTCAACTATTTTTACAATATTTTCTATAGAGGTATACACTTTTGCAGTGCAAGTTCTGACAGTACAACGCCATCGTACTGAAGCATTTATCGATTCATGCACTTTTCGGTACGTAAAATTTGAAAATAATAATAAATCTTTACCTCTGGTGCTTTTAATAATTTCACCAATATTTGTACTATTTTCCATTACTTATGTTTTAATAAAATTTTTAAATAAAATAAATAACATGAACGCACACTCGATTTATATCGGACTAACTGTAAATATCACAATTCACGACATTGATGTTCAATATTAACATTACATTGAAAATTTTCGTTAGATTAGACGTAATATTATAGAGACTATATGTCGTGTTCTACTATTATCAGTAGAACACGACAATATTATATTGGACACACGTCGGTACGTTACTATTGACTATTGTATATCCTATGCGATATCAGTAAATTTATCTGCTGATAAATTTCAACAATATTGAAGTTGAAAGTGTGTTAAATTGAATATGTGTGCTCTTTTATAAGTTAGGAAAGACAAAATCAACTTATTAGTTCTATATCAGAATTTATAGGGTCAACCATAAGATCAGATATAAATAGATCTCGAATGTTCAGTATTTCAATAGATTCGACCTTTGATGCTGCTAGAAAAGAACGGTTCCACGACATTTGATCCGGTAAATAATATCCGGTGACAAATGATCCGCGTTATTAGATCCAGTGCAAAAATATCCTGTACTCAAATTAACCGGGTTAAAAATATCCGGTATTTTATAAATAATATAAAATCAAAATTATTTACAGTCAAAAATATATATAAATATAAATGTAGGTATAATAATTTTAGGATAAATATAATTGTGTTTCTATGATAAATAAATAATATAAAATCAAAATTATTGACAGTCAAAATATAAAATAATTGTTTTTCTATGATAAATATAATATATAATTTAATGATTAAAAATTGAAATTATGAGCAATACCTTTTAAGTAATTTAATACATCACCTCTTTGGTAATTTAATACAACATTTTCTAGTCGCTGGTCCAAATCTTTATATTTTTTTCTTTTTGATGCATGGCTTTCTTTCTTCTTTTTTCTTTCTTTATTATTTCGCTATTATTATTATCAAATTATATATCTAAATACCTATCTAAATCACATAATAATATGTACGTAATCATATACCTATTATACGTGCTATAGGTATATTAGCGCTCGCATAACATTAATAATAATAATACCGATGGGCGATGGCACCGTATACATGGCACAGTACGTGTGTATTAGTAGGTCGTACGTTGCATTTATATATAATTGCATTTAATTAAAATATATAATATTATAATAGGTACCCTGATTCACTGTCTGTTGTAGTATGACATCGGCCTTTACAAAAAAAATTTTTGTACTCCGTGCAACGCCACACAATTTTTTCATCGTATTTTTTATGTATGTTATGTAAATATCCATTTAATAATAAAAGTTTTTTGCCTTTTTGACTTATAACAAATTCGAGTGGCATATTTAATTTTATTAAAAATAATGTCAAAAAATGTTTAATAAAACCTTACAGGTGTTAATGTGTTGAAGTTGTGTTGTGTTGTGTTAAAGAGTTGTATAAATACAACACAAAAACCAGAAAACTGATTATCGCCGGTTATCGTTGTCACGGGATATTTTTGATGCCGGTTATTTTGTCACCGGGTTATTATCTACCGGATCATTTGTCGTCGGATATTATTTATCAGATCAAATGACGTGTCACGCCCACATTTGCATTCTGCTATTAAAATTGCTGTAACATTACCAGTTTCTAGTTGTAGCACTGAAAGATCATTTTCAAAAATGAAACTAGTCAAAATAAGATTAAGATCATCGACATCCGAAGACCTCCTAGAAGGACTACTTAAAATTTCTTGTGAGAGTGACATTATGATTGATAAAGATTTGGTAGTAGATATTTTTGCACAAAAAAGTAGTGTATTAACTAAATCATTAATTTTATAAGATTTTAATTTTTAATTAAATAAAAGCTTGATTTTCTATGTAGTATTTTGGTAAATAATATGTTATTTTGTATTATGAATATTTGATATTTCAATGATAATAGATAATTAGTTCTCGATTTTACATGGTTTATCAAAAACGGTCCAGTCACAACTTAGTAGCTAGGTAATAGCTTACCTATGTTCAAACGGATCATAGTAAAAATACATTTAAATATTTGTTTGGCTAAAAAATGAAAAAAAAATGGTTTTACAATAAATATGTACCTAACTATGTGAGTAGTTTGTTTCGCATTTAATTGTTACATTGAAAAAAAAAAATGAGGGCCCAAACTCCAGAGGGGGGGGGGGGGCCCTGGATGTACGATGTCATAGAAGAAATCCGAAATGATACTGACCAATTGAATAAACTCATATCAAGTGCCAAAGTATTTTCATTGAAAATGGAAGTGGACCCAGTTGTTGATTTTCAGAGACATCATAGGAAACGGTTGAATCCTAAGAAAATTGATTTTAATTCCAATACTCAAGCTGATTTTACATTAGAATCATTTTATCGAAAATAATTTGGTCAAGTGTTAGATACATTAATAAATTTAATGGCAGAAAATTTGAAGTCCTGTCTTTCTTCGGTTCAACCTATCTACCATATTTTATCAGTTCCATTAAAATCGACCATTACATTAGAAGATGTAAAGAAAGCTTTTTCTTTATTTCCTCCAGGTTCAGATTTGTCTAAGGTAACTGATTTTGATGGAATTCTGTGTGAAATAAATATATTAAGACTTAATACAGACAATGATTATAATAATACATTAAAATCAGTTATGGAATCAAGTAATAAATTGAAAACTGTTATACCATCAGCTAATGCTTTATGTCGCTTAGCATATACATCACCAGTCTCTACAGCGACCAATGAAAGAGTATTCAGTATTCTTAAGTTTGTAAAAAATCATTTGCGAACAACAATGACTGACGAGCGATTAGACAATCTTATGGTACTGAACTCATCCAAGGATATTTTGGATGAGATAGACATGACAACAATGATAGAAAGTTGGGCAACCCTTAAAGAACGACGAATTAACTCTTTGCGGCATAGCGGGACAAATTTTAACCCGTAAGATAAACGCATTTGTGGCATAGCGGGACAAAAAATAACCCACCAATATGAGCATTGATTTATTATTTCTTTTAATAAACCATGTTTATCTGTCACTATTATTAAATACTCTACACTCTTGTTTATTAATAGGTTCATGAATGAATCGATTATGTTTATTTAAGCCTATGAAATGACCAATTTAGAAATTCTGTGTCATTCGTATCGCTAAGAAATGCAGTAACGTACTTCACAATAATATTATTTTATTTTTATTCCACTATTTTGTTCTCGCTCGTGATATATTATCAACAAATATATTAAAATTCATATAAGCTGATTAGAATCCGTTAAAAGACATTATTTTAGCCATGACGAAATAATATTTCAGTGTTTCAATTTTAACCCGTTGTGCCGTACGGTCAATTTCTTACAATGAGCTCGCGTATGAATGAAAATAATATTGTCGAGTGTTTGTTCGAAGATTTACCTTCCGATAGTGACAGTTTTACGTCTTACGATGATTCTGATGCCGACGAAACTTATTTACCTAATAAAGATGTCGAAGTAACGGAAGACAATAATTTATCCGATGATTTGATGGATCAAAATGACGACGAACTGGTTGAGATTTTAAATCTAGATGAAGGTAACGTTTTATTATTACCTAGTCCGATAAAAACGCACAATTCGCATAGGCAAATACATTTAAAAAATTACCATTCTAATAGTCACATTCGTCGCCCCTTATTTCCGCCAATCAATCAGGACCCAACAAAATATCAATCAACAGAAACTATTGAATTAGAAAACAATATTGTCGAAAATAATTCACCCGAAAATACATTGATACATAATAATGAAAATGAACCATCAAATAATAGTTTTGAATTTACTGCTCCGACGTGGTCGAAAAATAATAATTTTTCACAAAACCCTCTCCCTGAATTTACGTGCGCGATGGTCCATCAAATATTATTGATATTGAAACCGAACACACTCCGTATTCAATTTTTAAATTATTATTTTCAAGTGATATAATTGAGTTAATAGTGTACCAAACAAATTTGTATGCATACCAAATAAAGATGAAAACTGGAAAAAATTATATTCCTACAGATACAAATGAAATAATGACTTTTCTTGGTATGAATATTTTAATGGGTATAAAGCGTGATCCAAGCTATAGAGATTATTGGTCTACAGCTTTAGACTTACATGATGATTATATAAGTTCTCTTATGACTGTAAATCGTTTTGGTTGGTTACTTTCATCTTTTCACTTAAATGACAACTCGGTTATGGCAAAAAGGGGCGAAACAGGTTATGATAAATTGTACAAAGTTCAACCTTTTTTAAAAAAATTTCGAGAAATTATTCAAAAATATTACCACCCACACAAAATTATTGCAGTCGATGAATCGATGATTAAGTTCAAAGGGCGGTCAACTTTAAAGCAATACATGCCGAATAAACCAATTAAAAGAGGTTACAAGGTATGGTCGTTAGCTGATAAACATGGTTATCTTTGGAATTTCGATTTATACACGGGTAAAAGAGGTGACTCTGTCGAAACAAATCTTGGAGGACGAGTAGTCAAAGATTTAACAAATGCATTACATAATAAAAACCATAACTTATACATTGATAATTTTTTTACAAGTGTACCACTTTTGGCATACCTGAAATCAAAAGGTATTTTTTGCTGTGGAACTGTTAAAAGTACTAGAAAATATTTACCAAAGTTAGAGTTAGATAAAAACATGATTATGGGTGACATTGACTGGAACATGAGCGACCAATATGACATTTCAATTGTCAAATGGAAAGACAAACGAGGAGTTACATTGCTGTCCAACTTTCATAATCCTACTGATGTCGTTGAAGTCAAAAGAAAATCAAAAGATGGAACCACATCAATGATACCTTGTCCTAGTGTTCTTAAGGACTATAATATGAACATGAACTGTGTCGATAAATTTGATCAATATAAAAAGATGTATCATATAGATAGAAAAAGTCGAAAGTGGTGGCATCGTATATTTTTCTTTTTTTTTTGACGCAGCTATTGTAAATTCTCATATTATATATACAAAAATAACGGGTGAAAAAATGACATTAAAAAATTTTCGTCGTGAGATTTCAAAAAGCCTAGTTTCAAAAACTTTTGTTCAAAAACGCCGACAGAAAAGTTCCGCATCACCATCGCCTATTTCCATAAAAAGACCTTCTGTATCACCAACCGTTCGCAAGGACCAATCAGCACATCAGCCAGACCGGACAACAAGAAGAAGATGCGCTCATTGTAGCACTAAAGAAAAAGAAGTTCGTACAGATTGGAAATGCACCATATGTGATGTACCACTTTGCATTTCAAAGTCCAGAAATTGTTTCAACAACTATCACTCATGTTAATATGTAAGTTTTTTTTAAGTTGTTGCTATTTTAATATTATCAATTTTTGAATTTTGATATATTTTTTTGATTTATTACAGTACAACAAGAATAAAGAAAAATTTTGATGATCCTGCACAGCGGGACATTTTTTAACCCACTTCTTTTTTATTAATAAAAAAATAATTTTTTTTTGTTTTTAATTTTTGAACATTTAATTATAAGTAATAAATAGTGTTTTGTTGTGAAAAAAATTTGAAAAAAATAAAAAACAAAGTTTGTGTGCAAGACGGGTATTTTCATTTATTAAAATCTCGTGCCTCAAAGAGTTAATGTATAATCCACAATTATTGTAAAAACATTGTTATTATTTTAAATTTTTATAATATTGTATAGAATATAAAAACTTGGTGCCTGGTGTAATTATTAATTTAATTATTTACTTTTTACTTTTACTAACATTTTAATAAAAATCATATTCCTATAGGTACCTAAACCTAATTGATAAATATAATGATAAATAATGATATACATGTATCATAATATATGTTGGATTTAATTTTAGACTAACCATGTATAATAATATGTACTTATGTAATATTTGATTTACATTAAAAATTATTTTAAAATTACATTCGTTGTTATTATTCCGGTTTTAAATTTTTTTCGAGTCTGCAAAGATATTTGGAGCCAGCAATTTTAGTATGACACCCCTCCCCTTCCGTCAGATTTTTCTTGTGTCGGCCCCGGATACAGTTGCAGAAGTGATTGTTGAATGTTGATGTTTTAAAGAAATTATGAGTCGGCATAAATTAAATTTCAGTCGGCAAATTCTTGATCTCACCCCCCCCCCCGTCAAAATTGTGTAACGCCGGCCCTGTACACAAAATACACCTTATCTAAATAGTACTAATTGTGCTGTAGTTCGTATTTTTGTGAGCTTATATTAGTACGTCTTTAGCAAAGGCTAACGAAATGTGTGTATCTGATTTTAAAACTAAAATTGAATTAAAACTTAAAGAAATTACAAAAAGTGAATGCAGTTCTCTAATAAGTGATAAAAAATACAATGAAATCATAATAGAGGTAGAACAAGAGAAGGTCAATTCAAAGAAAACAACGAACGAATACAGGAGACTAAATAGATTTGACGTTCTCACAATCGGTGAGTCTAAAAAGTTAATAGTTCCACCAAGTAAAACCAATGGTGACATTATTTATTTTGTAAAATGCAATGAAATGTTCGATATATTGCACATGTCTCATATAAATTGTGGTCATGGGGGTCGAAACCGAATGGAGCATTCAATAAAACAAAAATACAAAAATATTACCAGGGATATAATTTTATTATATTTACAGTTATGTGAAATAAGTAATAAAAACACGCTCATCCCAAAAAAGGTTTAGTAATAAAACCAATTTTATCCAAAACTTTTAATTCTCGTGCACAGGTCGATCTGATAGGTATGCAAAGTAATAAAGATGGTGATTTTAAATTTATTTTGGTTTACCAAGACCATTTTACTAAGTTTGTTTCTTTACGACCTTTAAAAACAAAAACTGCAAGCGAAGTTGTTTATAATATTATAGATATTTTTTGTATATTTGGAGCTCCATGCATACTACATACAATGGTAGAGAGTTTGTGAATCATATTATAAATGATTTAGTTCTAATGTGGGATGGTTTAAAAATTGTACACAGGAAGCAACGTCATTCGCAAAGCCAGGGGAGTGTTAAGCGAGCTAACCAGGACATCGAAAAAATCATTTATGCGTGGATGGAAGAAAATCTGTCTAGAAAGTGGAGTAAAGGATTGAGATTTTGTCAATTTGCCAAAAATAGTGCTTATCATCTTGGCATCAAACAACCTCCATATGAAGCTATGTTTAGAAAAAAAGTTAGTCTTGGATTAAAAATGTCATTTTTACCCAATGATATAATTAATAATGTAAATGACGAAAATGACTTACTACAATTTGTAGAAAATGAAAATGAAAATGAAAATGAAATGGATGTATTAAATTAAAATGAAAATGAGATGGAGGTATTAATTGAAAATGAAAATGAGATGGAGGTATTAATTGAAAATGAAAATAAAAAAATTTTAGTCAACCTATCTGAACAAAAACAAAATTTTAAAAAAGCACGGTAAAAGGCTACTGATGGATTACTTGCGCAAGCAAAAAAAATGAAATTACTGAGTGAAAATAAATTTCCACCTCTAACAGTCGAAACGACAGTGAAAATTCCAGTGCCTTGTATTGATAGAGGAAAAGTCGATGCAAATAATGTGTTAGGTGTTATATTAAATGTTACTGATGATGGATTCTATAAAAATAGGAACCAAAAATGGAATTTTGTCATCACTTTATGCCAGAAACCAAATATTTCAATGCAAGGAACAATTTATTAGTAGCAATGATGTACCGAATATCGAAATACCACTGAGGACTGCTAGTACTCAAAATTCATTAACTGGAGGACAAGGGTTTATTTTTTGTTCTTGCAAAACTAAGTGCACTACGAGACGATGCAAATGTAAACAACAAAATATTTTGTGTAGTTCTAAATGCCATAGTTCTAATATATGTAGCAACAAATAAACAAAAATATTATTTTTTTATTATTATATTCAATTATATTTGCACAATATTTTTTATTAATTATTTATTTTAACATTATAGAGTACCTACCTACCTAATATTATTATATGTTTATTTTTATACGAGTACTTAATATCATTTTATTTTTATTATATTATTTTAGTGTATTCAATTATATTTGTACGATACTTTATGACTATTATTTATTTGTATTTGATATTAGTGAAATTATTTAAGACGTTACGATTTGGTCCTAATGAAGTTTAAATGGACGGTTTTTATGAGAAAGGGCATAAGTCAATTTTGGACATTTTCAATTTATACATTGATTCTGTGTGAAATTTTAAGCCGCGTTGAATGGTACCACTGTCGATGCCATATGTTTTTTAGTTTACGAGATGCCATAGAATGCGAACGGTTATAAGTCCATATATAATTTTTTTTTTTTTGTGAGAAAGGGCCTAAGTTATTAATTTTGTATAGTGAATTTTTTTAAGTGAATTTTATTACGACTTGGTATAATTTAATATACAAAATTATAGTTACATTATTTAAAATGTCCAAAAGAAGTCGTGCACTTTTGTCAATGGCCACTGGTATGTATCAAATTTTAGCAATATTAATAGTTAATAGGTCAGTCAATAATTTATTTATGGTTACTTATAGAGTTACCTGATAAATTAAAATGCTTAATTCAATACTTATTGTTTTGTTCAATATACTTAATATTATTATATCATTACACATATATTATTTTTTAATTTATAGTTTACAAAAATGAACCAAAAAGACCTACTGTTAGAAGAAATTTGTTTAACACAAATGTTGATGTGCAACATATTCAGGCAAGAACAAAAAAATAATTTAAATATAAGCAGTAATATTATATAGAGCTGGGATATAAATTCAATAATATCTATATTAATTCTGGACCTAACATAAATATATATTTTGTTTCATAGGAATGGGTAAATCGGAGTGATGATACTTTTGAAAATGATTATGAACAATTATTTGAAGCAACCAATGTAAGTAAACTTAATTTTAAGAATTTTTTAGGATTAATTAAGATTTTTGCGAAGGTTATATTACAATAGTTTAAGTTATGTTGTCCATATTATACCAGTAAATGTATTAAATTAACATTTTATAATTTAATTGTAGGTTTATTGTAACCAAAGTTTATTTTAATTGGTTCTTCATAATTTATTATATTATTTGATAAAAATTTTATTCTATTGCTTATTTCTATTATTTTTTTTTTTTTTTGCTTTCCATTCTGAAAATCTACAAAATAATATTAAAAATGTTAATTTGTATGCATATTATAGTCTGTACCTTTTACTTTTAATATTTTATGATCAATGATTACTAATAATCATAAAAACTACTATTTAGTTTGTGTATCAAAAAAAAAAATAGTTAAGCTATTATAATCAATATTTTAAATAAATGTTTGATATTTTTTTGTTATATTTTACATAATGACAGCAAGTATCTTAAATACAAATGTTTAATAATTAAATTATACCTGGGAATATTATAATAATAACTAATTGTCATTGGTTTTTCATAATGTATTATAATATATTATTATGTGCTAATAATTGTATTCCATTGCATATTTATATTTTTTTTTAATTTACTAAATAATGCTTTAAAACTATAAAAATTAAGAATTTATTATTAAAAACATTTATTTGTATACATAATAATATTGTCTGTATATTTTACTTATAATTTAGTGTCAGAGTTAAAAAAAAAAACATGGTTAGATGTACTATTATCTGTATTCTTTCTTAGTCATATATTCCATATGTATAAAATTTATCAATGATATTGATAACTGTGTAAATTGTGTATTATAATATAAAGGTATATATTTATATATTGAAAATATGTTTTTATTTGTCTAAAAGTTAATCTTTCTTTATAATTTTATAAAATAATATTGATAACCACTCTACTGGTGTACCTATATTGTTTTCCTTTTAATTATCCAAATTTGCAACTTGCTATGTATTATATTATATTTTATTTGATAACATAGGAAATAGTAGATCATCAAAATGAAGAATATATTGAAATTGACAATTTAGAAGAACATATTGAGCAATTTAATGTAAATAATTATATTATTCACTTATTACCTTATTAAAAACATGTTCAAATAAATAACTAACTTAATAAAATAACCTTCTTATTATAATATTAAGGAATTCATTGAATCAATTCAAGAAAATAATATCACAGAAATAAATCAACCAGTTAATAATGACAGTACACTGGTATATAAAAATACAGAGCCAGAAAATTATGAAATTAATAAAAGGCCAGTTTTAAATCAACTTCCAGAAATAACTCAAGTATTATATATTTCTATATGTCAATAATATTTAGTATTTCTGCTATATTAGTATTTATGTTTTCTATCAACCACTTAATAATCACATGCATTTAATAATATTATTTTTGAATAACAATATTATGAATCCAACAATTTTTAGAAAAAATTAGTTTTTACATTTCATTTAAATACCCTGTCGGCTGTTGCTAATTCAGTTTATTTTTATTTTTATATAGATCTTTGAGAATTATGATATGGAACTTTGTAGCCCAGATCATAGTAACTTAATTAATCAGGATAATGATGAAGTGCAAGGTACAAATAGTAATAATTATGTAGTTGATAATCTTAGTGTGATTCCCGGAACTCCTGAAAATAATAATGACCAAAATATAGACCATCCTAAAAGAAAAACAAGAATAAGTATAAAAGGTGATACTACAAAATACAGACAATATCGAAAAAATAATAGAAATGCAGGTTTAGAATACATAACCAATAAAGGAAAAACTGTAAAATCTAGATGTTCTGTACCATTATCTGATTGTAGAGCTAAATGTAGCTCCAAAATAGATGACAACTTAAGAGAAAAATTATTTAGTATATATTGGTCCATGAATAGTTATGAGAGAAGAGTTGCATATATTTCAGGGTATATTACATTTAGTGAAAAAAAACCACTAGGAAAAGAACAGAAACTCCAGAAAAGCAAAGAATTAGAAACAATACTCGTCATTATTTTGTTCCTAAAGATAATAGTTTGGAATCGGTTTGCCAAGTTTGTTTTCTTAAAATATTCGGGGAAACATCAAAATTTTTAAGAAATATATGCAAACAAAAATTAAGTTCTCCAGCAAATAAGACTACGCCAGATAATAGGGGACGTCAAGAACCTAAAAACAAAAAGAGTGTTGAGGATATAGCTTTAGTAAAAAAACATATTAAGAAGCTTCCCAGCTATGAAATCCATTACTGTCGGAAGGAAACGGCTAAAAAATATTTACCTCCTTACTTCACACTACAATGTGCATATGACAGCTATGTCAAATCTGTTGAAAAACCAGTAAGTAGATCAGTCTATGAGAAGCATTTTAAAGAATCTGGTTTAAAGATAAAAAACACTAAAAAAGATACGTGTGTTCAGTGTGATAGAATTAAAATGCAACTTTCAAATAATTCAAATGAAGGCAACAAAAAGATACTTCTTGCTGAAAAAAATGAACATCAAAATAGTGCAGAAGAGGCTTATAATTCAAAAAGAATGGATGCATCAACTATTTTAACAAATACATGTGTCTTAGACTTTGATCTCCAGCAATGCCTCCCAACACCATCGTTAGAGTCATCAGTTGTATTTTATAAGCGACAACTCTAGACTTACAATTTGACAATACATAATATTATTTCTTCTAATGCATCCTGTTATATTTGGAGCGAGCCTATAGCTAAAAGAGGGGCTAATGATATAGGTTCATGTTTGTTTGATTATTTAGGTAAGCTTTCAGATGAAATAAATCATGTTATTATGTATAGTGATTGTTGTGGAGGTCAGAATAAAAACAGCATTATTATGGTAATGTGTCTTTGGTTTTTAGAGAAACAGGAATCTATTACAGTAATAGACCATAAATTTATGGTCCCTGGTCATTCCAGAATGGAGTGTGATTCAGATCATGCCAGAATAGAAAAAGCTAGAAAAAGGTACCCAACTTCAATAAATCATCCTTATGATTGGTCACAGTTAATACGGTGGGCAGGAAAAGAAAAGTTTAAGGTCGAAAAAATGAACCAAAGCAAGTTCTATGATTTCAAGAGTCTTTTAAAAACAAAGTATTATAATATGAAGAAGAAGAATACACTTGGAGAGAAATTTGTATTTCAAGAAGTTAAATGGTTACGGTATATAAAAGAGGAAAAAAATACGATTTTTTACAAAACTTCACTAAAGGAAGATGCTATTTTTAAAAGGTTGGATTTATCTGGTACCAAAATTAATACTCGTAAAAATATTAATGATGTTATTTTACCAATTGCTTATAATGATACTCTACCAATTACAAATGAAAAAAAAATAGATCTATTAACACTATTACCATTGATACCTGAAGTTTTCCATGAATATTACCAAAATTTGAAAGCAAAGAAAGATGTCACAGATCCACTTATTTCAGATGAGGAACTTGACTGAGGCCTTAAGATCTATATTTTATTATATTATGATAAGTTTTATTATTTGTTGTGTTAATTTTGTAAATATTATTAAAAAGATTTAATGAGTGTTGTTAATGTTATTTTATTTTTATGAATACTACGAGTCTGAGTGAAATAATTTAAGTTTTTAATATTTTATTTTATTTTAGAAGGTACATAATACTGTATTTTATCAAGTGTATGATAATTTTTTTATAGAAATTTTACAATGTTTATAATATGTTCAATTTATAAAATAATGTGTTTGTAATTTGTAATTTTTTATTTCAATTATAAATAAATATGTGTTTATTTGTTATTTTCAAAGAATTACATGAATAATATTGTAAAAATATGTTATATGACAAAGGGCATAAGTCTTATAAAATTACATGCGATAGGTCTTAAATCATGATGCGAAATGGCTTAAGTCAAATCAGGTATATGCAATAGGTCCTAAGTCATTATAATGTGAAGAAAATAAATAAAAACTAAAATATATTTTATAGAAAAATAATAAAACACTTATTAAACATGATTATGAATACTACGTTTAAAAACATTTAAAATGTACACAATTATAAGGTTTTTTGTGTCTCCTGAAAAGTATTAATTTTTGACTTAAGCCCTTTCTCTTGAAAACCGTCCATTATTGTGTTAACGATTCAAAAATAAAATTTATGTATAAGCACATCAATATTTAATTTTGATTAATGTTTTTGATTTATTAGGTAGATAACAATTGTAAATTATACAATAAAAGTAAAATTCGTTAAATTTAACTAAATATAAATTATTTTAAAAAATTAAATATTTATTAATATTATATTTACCAAATGTTTCATATTGCTTAAATGATATCATACAATACATTATAACGATGGCGATAGTTTATATTCAATTAATAAACTTTATTTTTAGATGTATGCAAAAACATGTAGTACTATTATAATTTATGCATGCGTTTATGTGTAGCATAAAATTACTTAATTACATAATACTAAATAATATGTAATTATAATTTAAGTATCAAATGTAGATTACTTTATTTTTTATTCAGCTTGTAAGAATCACACGGTACGTAGTTATTCAACTACTCTAACTCAACAACTCACACTTATGAACTATTAACATTTTCCGTATGTTTTTAATGTAGTTATTTTGTTAATATGTATACATCTGAGTAAAAGTTACTATTCAATCATACTGTAACTTTAATACACTCTATTGGAGTACATGCTGACAGTGAATGAATCTGCATCGTCGACAAACACTTTTGTGCAACAAAGCACTACTTGAGGTAAAACATTGGTCTTATGGTGTTAGGGCTGAGTTATAAAGGATAAGACAATGTAAATAAAATGACAAAATGCAATTTATTGAATCCAAAACAGTAATTTAACTATATTATGTAGTACATTAGTAAATCAACACTGTGCGAACAAACGAACGTCAATGGTCCACGACGATTGACCACACACCTGCAACACATATGATAATAGATACTAATGCAGCACACACACACATTTGATATTTAAAGAAATACAAGTCGTCAGGACGTTTGATATCCAAAAAAGTAATCTGCAGTGCTGATTCAAATATTTAAAATAATACCGAGTAGGCAGGACGTACATACCTCATACGTCGTTTGGCGATTTTAATCGTTCCGTCCAATCACACTAACAGATTTCACATACAAACGGGGCAAACGGCGTTTAAAGTACACGGGCTACGCGAAAAATCATACCATAATGTCGAAGAAAAGCGTGAATCAGAACGACGAAAACTGAAAAAGTCGAAATTAAATCGGCGAGACGGGAGGCGGCTTCTACAAGCCTGGAATCGAGGCACACCAGCCGCTAGTCTTATATTATAAAACGCGTAATAGTTCGCCAGTTTGCCGTCAGCGCTAGGTGTATTTATAGTGAATTACCAATCAGAAAATTAGATTTTTTTTCGAGTCCCGCCCCGCCCGCCGATCATCATTCCTAGCCGTTTCGTTATCACCGCGATCGTTATCAATTATTACTTATTATTATTTTGAAAATTTTCCGTTTTTCACCGGATTTCGAGATTTTTCCTTCGTTTTTCGAGACCGTTCCGTACGTATTCGTGTAGTGCGCGACTTTTTCAAGCCGTACGTATACGGTTTGTTCTCTTATCGCGTTCGTGTCGATCGCCAACGTGGTAACAATTAAGGCCGCCGAACGACGATTTTTTTCAGTTTTTTTCCGCAGATCCGTTTCGTGTTTTACGACTGTTCGGTCCGAATTCGTGCGTGAAGTGCGCCTTTCGAAAACAGTACACAAATTCGGGTCGTGTGTTTTGGATCGCAGAGTGTATCGCTTATATTTGCTTTGTACTGTATATAAATATATATAATATATTATTATATTATTTTTACGTGCTTTAGGCCTATTCGTTACTTTTGTCGTATGCTACATCGTTTTCGATCGTCTACGTCTGTGAAGTATGGTACGAATATTATTACTTCATTAGTATGATACTCATAGTAGTTTAATATAGTTTTTAAACGTGTTACAGGTTTTCGGAGAGCGGTGATGTCTGTTCGACGCACAGTTTTCATTCACCCGTGTACACTACTTTTTATTGATTCAATAAACTGCATTCTATCATCGTATTTATATTGTTTTGTTGTTCTCAGTAGCTCGACCTTTAGACACATCTTAGACCATTGGTCGTGCTCTCTAGCACCAAAGTGTTCACCGCGTACGTTTGTGTCATACAGTATTGTATTTACTATTTAGGTACCCGGGTGTGAATTATAATATTATTTGTGAATATGATGGGCTCATTGGTGAAATATTGAGTTAATAACATTTAATATTTATTACTGACGTTCGATTGTACATTACTTTGAGAAACGTAAAAAGTATATTCCGTAGTTGGATTTTTATAATTTATATAATATTATTAAATCAATTAAAACCTGTGCTTCATTAATGATAAATAAAATATTTTAATTTTAATTATAGTTTGTATGGTTATAACATAATATTTTTAATGTTTTAATAAATACCATATAATACAAATTGTATTAAACATAAGATTTTGCTGGTAACGTTAGTATATTTTTGTAGTAGAAAGTAAAGTAGTGAGCAGATAAATTCAAGTATTGTATGTTGCACTCATAATATATTTCAATCTATATAATTATTGCAGACAAATACCTTGAATAAAAACATTCTTCTGTGGTAAGATTTATACATTATACAGATTAATTACCTATGCTCCTATTTTATAATATTTAGCCGTTAGTCAACTAAAAAAAAAAAAAAGCGGGTAAGTGAGTATCGCTCTGCTGTACATTAGGGGGTGGGGTGGACCTCGGACTATGGTAGGTTAAATTTGAATGCAATGATAGGTATCATTGTATACGAAAAACGATTCTGAACGGAGATGATTTGTCAGTCCAGGATATATTATATTTAAATATTATCATATATTCTATTTTGAAACTAATTCAAACATTTAAGTAAAAGTTTCAGGATCTTACGTTTAGTAATTTTTTAAAAATAACAAAAATCGAAAATTATTTATTAGTAAAACGTGATTTTACACGTCGTGTATTTTTGATTTCAAATTAAAATTAAAACTTTAAACACTCGTAAATTTTTTTAAATTGAACAATCCTCAAACTTTTTTATAATTATTCTAAGCTTAACTTATGGACAGCATAGTATTACATTTTCAATTCTTAGCTTTTGATAGAAAAATATTTATAAATTTTTAACTACCAAATAGTGAAAAATATTCATGATTTTGACGAATTTTTGTCAATATTTGAACTTCAAATGCTAATAAAAAAAAATTGTGCCTATGTATTTTTATAATTTTTGAATGAGAGTTAGAACAAGTTATGTAGACCCTTCAATTAAATTTTCAAGTAATTTGTCCCAGCTAAATTTTTTTTATCAACATTTATAAAAAAAAAATAAAAAAAAATTGAAAATTTCAATTGTCTATTAATAGCTCAAAAAAAGTCAAAATGTTTTGAAAATCAAATCACGTAAAGAAAATGGCAATCTAAATAACTGGTAAAATTTTCAAGTATTTACGACTTATACTGTTTGAATAACAACAAATATCAAAAATCGTTTGAGGCTAAACCGTTATTTAACGCGGTTTTGTAAAAATTTAAATTTCAATCACTCATAAAAATTTTTTGTTTTAGTCCGGTAGAGTTTTTTTTGCAGATAGTAGAAGAAAATTTTATGCAGAACCTTGTACCAAATTTTCAAATCTTAGTTATAAAAGGAAAAATTTTTACGATTTTTTAACCACAAAATTACTTGCCAATTTTCGCAATTTTGACATATTTCGTATAAATTCGAACTTTAAGCACTTATAAAAAAAAATTGTGACTAACGATTTCGGATTTTTTTTTATAACTTTAAGAACAGCTTATAAGAAACCTTGTATTAAATTTTCAAGATTTTCTGGCCGGCCAAAAAATTTTTATCGTTATTTTAAAAAAAAATACTTAAAAAAATTGAAAATTTCAACTGTCTATAAATAGCTCAAAAAAAGTCAAAATTCTTTGAAAATTTAACTGTGTATGGAGAACGCTAATATAAATATTTTGTGAAAATTTCAAGTGTTTACATCGATTAGTTTTTGAGTTATAGCAAAATAAATAATTCGATTTTGTCGAAAACTGGTTTTGCGTAAAAATTCCCGTTTTTCTGTCATTTTTTTTTTGTTTTTCTCGATTTTTTTGAAAACTGTTGGAAAATGTTTACTTTTCACCTCTATAATGCACCAAGGATATTCACTTTGCCATCGGAAACCACCCCCAAAGTTTGAAATCGAAGCATTATTTCGACTAGTTATGCTGTACACAGACACAAAAAAAAAAAAACAAAAAAAAAAAAAAATAAAAAAAAAAAAAAAAAAAAAAACACACATCATTGTAAAATCAATACATTCATCACTCCGTTCAGAATCTAAAAACAATAGGTATTTGTGTATAGTTTTTTTGATACAATATTTTAATATTTATGTAGGTATTAATTTTCTTTTTGGATCAAACGCATAATATATTTTAAATGTAAAATATACAATTTGGTATCAGTGTTAAAATGCTTTTTGTTATAGTAGTTATTATAGCTTCACTGAGTAGATTAAATTTGTTTAAATAATAATAAGTTTTAATTTATGGTCTCAATTGTTTTTATTTTATTATATTATATTATTTGTTTGTGTCTACAGATTTAAAATTTTTGAGAATAATTAATTATTATATATCTATATATATTATATTGTAAAACAATAAGTTAAAAAGAAAACTTATAACATTAAATGTTTTAGCACACCAATAATGAATATGTTATCTAACATAGATTTTGCTGTCAAGGTTGGTATATTTTTTCTTGCAACATTTGAGCTAAATTTTGAATAAATCTGATGAATTTGTATATTGTATACATCACTCAAAGAACATTTCAAAATTTATATCTATCATTGCTTAAAATAATAATTTTTTACTTTGGTAATATTTATATTACACAAATAAATTATGCTTTAATTGTGTAATAGTTGCCTAATGCTCAACTAGGTAATAAAATATAGTAGGTATATTAATGTATAGTTACTTACTACAATATTTCAATATATATATTTTGAATAGAACACCCAATTTATTGCAAAGTTAATGTTAAATATACATTTCCTTTGATAGTTATATTATAATGTTTTTTATTTATTATTTACAATATTATCGATCATGTAAGGACAAAAGTATTTATTAGGTATTACGTTTATGTTAAATTTGCTCAAGAAAAATAAATAAATTATTAAATGAACAATAATGATAATTAAATTATTAATCATCAATACTCTCGAGTTAGATATGAATTATGACCTCAATGATTTATATATAATAATTCATGATGTAGATCATCATGTATGAGCATTAGTATTTAATTTTTTTGATAAATTATGAATATTTTTAAAATGGTGTACCTATAGAGTATAGAGTATTAAACACATTATGCTCATAATACATAATAAAACATCACAGTGTAAACAGATATTGTAAATTAATACATCAAAAAGACTATAAATAAAGATATTCAAGTCTCATAACACTCGAATTATACGAATCGCATGAATAAAGCTGCAGTGTATAACAAAAAATTCGTGGCGGGTCGGAAACTGTTTATGTGCTCGAGATTTGCCACCAATTTTCAACTCAAACTGTAGTCGATAGGATTAGGCGTTAGGTTAGGATAGGAATAGGCAGGGGTAACAAGATCGAATCCCGCCCCGGTGTATGATCTGGTGGCGCTTTGATTAACACTGCGATTCATTTTTTGCATTTTTTTCTTTTTTTTTTCCTTTGTTATTCTAATTATTATTCTATATTATTATATTATTATTATTATATGTTAAATCAATCAAAACCTGTGCTTAATTAATACAAGGTTCATCAGGGTTTTATGCAAAATTACTATCATAACTTTCAAGTTTCAAAATAAAAAAATAAAACAGTATTACATGTTGTAATAAATGTATTGAAGATTATTTCACGTATTACACTTACAATACTTACATCGTCCGTGATCCAACGCTGTCGGATTGCTTACCTGAGGGGTTTAGTAACTGATAAAGAATATTCAATTTTTAGCAAATAAAAAATTCGGATTTCATTAATTGCGCCCACATAGTCTGCAATTCGACGCAGTCGGATTGCCTACATAAGCGATTTAGTTGTGTATAAATCGATTTTCTTTAAAGATAGGACGTAAACACTTCGTTAGACTTACACTTTTTCCTCTACAATACAACATCAGACTTTCGACGGTAGGAGGTATAACAATCCGCCGTAGGCGGATTGCCCAGCACAAGTATCGATTTGCACTGGTTGATGACTAATTGCTAGACACTCAATTACCATTATTTTATTTATTTATTTTATTCTCATGCAAAAAATCACCGGGCAAACGATACGATATGTATGCAATCCATAATTGCTCAGCGAGGTATCTATTTGCCCCGGTTTAGGACTGATGGCTAGACGCTCAATTACAATTTGGGATATATTATTTCTTTTACATACAAAAAAGAACCGGGCAGGCGACGGGACGCGATCTTACACCATATGATGATTGATAGCTAGACACTCAATTACCATTTTCGGTACACATTTATTCTTTTTGAATTCGAACAAGCACTGGGCAAGCGTCAATACAAAGTTTTAGTGACCGATTTCTAGACACCCGACTACAATTACCTACCAACCGAATTTCCCTTGAAACGATTTTCACTCGACTCCCTCGAAGGCGCCGGAGGCGGCTTCCACAAGCCTGGAATCGAGGCACACCAGCCGCTATTATATAATAAAACGTTAGTACTAATCCGCTCGGCGCTAGCAGTACTTTAAGGGAGAACCAACACGATTAATTCCCCGGACCTTTACCGTGTGTTTCCGTGCCGTATTGGCGTTTACCATGCCTTTTTCTAATTTTCCACACCGTTTTCGTGATTTTCCGACGCCTAAAACCCCAAAACGGCTTTTCCGGGGGCGGACCCGTCGCGGCGGCGGCGGCGTAGGCTTATCGTTTTTCCGTTATCACTATAGTTTATTATTATTATTTATTTGTTTTTTTGTCGTTTTTTTTTCGATTTCGATCGCTTTTTCACGGTTTTCCGGGTTTAAATCGTTAAACGAGTAAGTGTAAATCGTCCGTCGTGTTCAGACGAACGTTTACGCGTAACGTTTGCACGGGAAATTTTCGGAATTTAATTCTAATCCTCGATCGCGACGGCCCGCGGACCCGTCCGACGGTTAGCAGTTTTTTCGAGTTTTTTCGGTTTCGTTAACTTTTTCGACCCCGTTCGCACCGTTACGTCGTAGACCGTGTCTGTACGGATGTTTTGATACACGGAACGTGTCGGAAAACCGGCGGACAGAGTCGAAATCGCCATTTGAAGTGCCTCCGTTCGAACCGTCGTGTCGGACCTACATACATGTATAACGCTCTGTGGTAGGTTGTTTTTTCTTTTGAATTTGGCTTATTTAATAATTAAATTATCGTTTGCACTGTTACCGTGACTATAACAGTACTTTACGTGTTTCAGATTTCGTGGTCTTTCGTTCGTTATCGTCGTCAGTTACCATATTTGTTTATGCGTGCACACCATAATAATAATAATATATACCTATTAAACTGTGTTTTTTATTTAATAAATCATAATAATTGTATATTGTACTTATTTTGTTTTGTTCTTGGTAGCTAACTATTTATCCTACAGGAACCTCAGGTTATATCCTTGGACGGCAGAGAATTTGTCTGTCGACAAATAATGATTATTTATGATTATTTATTATGTGTTCAACTATCTAGGTGAGTTGTAAGACCAGGTTATACCGTCATGTTTTAATGTACAAGCACTGACTAAATAGGTGTATTATTTATACATATTACTGTAGAATATAGTAAAATATTCAAAAAAAATTTTAGTACTATAATAATATATATTCTTTATAGCTGTGGTGGTAATGAAATAATATTATGTAGCACACAAGTAATGTATTATATTTGTTGTACAGTGTATTATATATATATATTATTATATATATATATTATATATTATGTATATTATTAATAATATTATATTACATCTACTAAAATAAATACTTTTTGATTCAAAAAATAATAATTATTTAAAGCATAATACAGGTTAGGATATTGGTATTGATTTGTTTGAATAAATAACATAATGCTACAAGCATTGGCTAAATATATATACCTATTATAAACAAATTGTTGACAATACAATTCACAACACATTTCAATTAACTTCACGATTTAATACATAATATATAAATTGGCTTACTATGCCAAAAATATAGGTACCTATATATTATAACTATATTTTAGCTACTAGATTATTATCAATATTACTAATATAAATTACAAATTTCAGCTATTATATTCTTAGCTCATAAAATTCATATTGCTGTACTCAAATTAATTTCAATAGTATTTCATCAAATTTTATGAAAATTATTTAAAAAATCACAAAATATAGTTACTACTTTATCCATATCAATATATTATTTTTTTTTCACAAATAAACTGTAAATGTGCGTTTATGCTTTCATATATTCATTGCTACATCATTTATTTCATTAATTACGGTGGTATATAATCTATTTCAATAAAATTATTCAGTTTAAACAATAATAATTGGTTTCAATACGTTCCGCTGATACGCTTTAAGAGATCGAGTTTTGACATTAGTTTGCCACTCAAACTGTAGTCGATAGGATTAGGCGTTAGGATAGGATAGGATTTAGGCAGGTGAACCGAGTTCGAATCCCGCTCCGGTGGATGTTCTGCGGCGCCTTTGATTTAACACTGCCAATCATTTTTTGCATTTTTTTTCACTTTGATTTGATTTTTAATATTGTTCAATTTGGCATCGTTTTACAGTATCCTTAAATTCAATTTGCAAATATTATGTAGTACATTTTATTTTATTATATTAAATATATATATTTTAGAATATATCAAAACAGAACTTGACCTGAATGTAATGGGAAGCAAATTCCCACGGACACGATTGTATGTATGCATATGGGATATGTATAAGAGTTTATAGTGAATAGTTATTCCTTGCTAATCTATAGTTGTTATTACATAATATACCTTACTCACTTACTTATAGGTAGGTAGTTATTACACCTTACATTTACACATATTTATTAAATAAAGCAACTATCTACTCTCCACTGTAGTAGACAGTAGACAGTAGTACATTGCTAATTGCTATACAGCCGGGAAGCGTTTGATTATGTTTGATCGATTTTCACCCGATATCGATGATACTTAGGTATAACACAGTTGCTATGCTATATAATTTATAATTGCAGTACCTAGATATAAAACTATACAATGTACAATGAATTGATATTTGATATATTATCTGAAGAACAGTGATTCATTTATATAATACAGTTGGTCAAATACCCAAACAACTTTTTGAATTGAAAAACAAACTTTTTGAAAAAGACAGCGATTTTAAATTTAATTTATTTCAATGTATTTTTGTAGGTTGGACTTAAACCGAAAGGCAACTGCAATCAAATTCCACCTTGATGACTGATAACTACACATTCAAACTTCAATTCCGACTTTCCTATTTCAAAAAACATACAAGACCCGCATGCATGCTTAATAAACTCAGTTTTCGTTAGAACATGCATTTCAACCCATGGCTGGGGTATCATCCGCGATCCGTCATGAATAAAAATATAACGGGAATCGCGATTTTGACTGTTTTCACTGATAACTAGACATTCAAACTCAAATTCCGACTTTCCTGTTTAAACACACATACAAGACCCGGACATGCACGCTTAAACTCAGATTTCGTTTGAACATGCGTTTCAACCTACAGGGCTGGGCATCGTCGATTGCCTACCTGCCAAGGTAATTTGTTCTTTCTTTCGTCAGAAAGACAAAATTCTATCAGTGATGACTGATAACTAGACATTCAAACACAGATTCTGAATTTTTGGTTTAAAATCACATACAAGACCCGGACATGCACGCTTAAACTCAGATTTCGTTTGAACATGCGCTTCAACCTACGCCCGGGGCATCGTCTGCGATCCGACGTAGTCGGATTGCCTACCTGACTATGTAATTTGAACTTTAGCACACTTGACATAACCTGAAATGGTGACTGATTGCTAGACACTCAATTACCATTTTCGGTACACATTTAATCTTTTTGAATTCAAACAAGCACCGGGCAAGCTTCAATACAAACTTTTACAGCGAATGATAACTGATTACTTATAACTCACATTCATGATAATAAACTTTATAACAATTTTAGTGACCGACGATTTCTAGACACTCGACTACCATTTCCAACCGTAATTCACTTGAAACGATTTTCACTCGACCCCCTCGAAGGCGCCGGAGGCGGCTTCTACAACTCTGGGATCTCGAAGGCTAGGTCTACGTCTCAGCTTTCAAACATTTTTCACTTTCGAAAGAAGACCGCCAAACAATCGAACGTCATATCAATTCTCGACAACATCCGCCTTATCATACCGATAGAAGACTCGCAGTACCACCAAATCTTCATTTTTTAAAAACTTTCTGCTTTCAAGCTCTTCCATCCGTCCTAGGGTATTGCTTACACCGAGTTTCACCCAAAGCGAGTTTCACGGGCCGCTAGTCTTATATAATAAAACGTGAAGCAGTTCGCCCGTTGTCCGCCCGGGCGCTGCCAGTACTTTAGCAGAAAGCCAATCGAAAATTAGAATTTTTTTCCCGACCCGTTATCACCTTTTTGCGTTATGGCGTTATCTCGAAGTCGACGTTTAGTTATTACTGTATATATCGGTTTTCGAAAACTTTTCGACGTTTTAACCCCTTTTTTGTAATTTTTTTGGCGTTTTACGGCCCCGACGTCGTGTTTTTCGAGTACTCCGTGTTTTTTTACGCCCGGTAGAGTGCCCGTTTTCTACGTTTTTGTTTCGCTGCGTTCGCAGTCGCGTTAACCGAGACGGCCGCCGACCGACGTTCTCGCAGATTTAATTTCGACTTTTTCAGTTTTCGTCGTTCTTTTCACGCTTTTCTTCGACATTATGGTATGGTTTTTCGCGTACCCCGCGTCCTTTAAACGCCGGACTTTTACCACGTTTGTACGTGATATCTGTTAGTGTGATTGGACGGAACGATTAAAATCGCCTAACGACGTATGAGGTATGTACGTTCTGCCTACTCGGTATTATTTTAATTATTTGAATCAACACTGCAGATTATTTTTTTGGATATCAAACGTCCTGATGGTGTGTATTTCTTTAAAAATCAAATGTGTGTGTACTGCATTAGTATCTATTATCATAATATGTGTTGCAGGTGTATGGTCAATGTCGCGGACCATTGATGTTCGTATGTTCGCACAGTGTTGATTTACTCATATACTACATAATATAGTTAAATTACTGTTTTGGATTCAATAAATCGCATTTTATCATTTTATTTACATTGTCTTATCCTTTATAACTCAGCCCTAACGCCATTAGACCAATGTTTTACCTCAAGTAGTGCTTTGTTGCACAGAAGTGTTTATCGACGATGCAGGTTCATTCGCAAAGCACGGGTGTGAAGTTAGGGGACCATAGCTAGGGGACTATTGTTTCGGACGACTAGTGATAAGAAACCTTGTACGCCTAGTTGCAGTTTATTATATTCAAGGCGCCCGACGCTTAAATTACATTAAAACACAAGATAGCGCCATGTAATTAACCCAGTGAATACTGATTATTAGATATGTACTTAGATTTATACAATCTCTAGGTGCGGGAGGGCGCGCGGTTTTTAATTTTTTTGACAATGTTCCGGAAGGTAGCGAAGCGATTTGATAGTATATTCGGAAAGCCAGGAAAATTCTCTACCAGTTGTATATGAATCTAGAGTGCACACGCGACTCGGTTGTACCGCAATAGGCGACCGAAAGTCCAGGGGACCGTATAACATACGGTCTCTAGGTGCGGGAGGGCGCGCGGTTTTTAATTTTTTTGACAATGTTCCGGAAGGTGGCGAAGCGATTTGATAGTATATTCGGAAAGCCAGGAAAATTCTCTACCAGTTGTATATGAATCTAGAGTGACCGTTTGTTATGACCCCTTCACGACGCGTATAGTTTATGACTTTGTGTAGTTTCGATATCTGTTTAGCATGTGTATGATTATGAGCCACCATAAGTTGGTGGCTTCCAAAAATTATGTTAAATGATGAATTAACGTATAGTTATTAATATAGTTAATATTATACTTACTATCATTAGTCGTCTTTTCCAAATCAAGATCATTTATATCCTTTATTGTTTCTCGGCTAGTTGGACTTCTGCCTTTTTTTCCTTTTCTTTATTTAATTTTTGGTATTTAATATTGTTGTTGTAGGATGTTACATGCATTTTATACGTCCTTCTACATCATATTTTTTTAGTTTTTCAACCCAATTTTAAGAAGTTTGATATTAAAATTAAATTTTGAAATGTTGGACTGCTTGTTTGTTGAGTGGTTTCTCATATGTCCCATCTGGTGTTGTTTACTGTAACTATTTCAGTGGTAGTCTAGAATAATAACTGAATATTTAGTATTTAGGATGATCGATAGATGGCATTCCATGTTTTGTTGCAATGGATTACACAGCTATTATTCCTTTTGTTTTTATGGCTTTCAAAAAATTTTTTTTTATCTACATACCTATATGCGTACAAATTGCGTACTATATTCAATTATTTTATTATTTCAATACGGTTGTAGATTTATTTTATTTTATTACTAAACCCCCCCCCCCAGTGGCGTAACTATAAAATTCTAGCCGATGTGCAATATTATTTTGTGGCCCCTGAAAATAGTTATATGAATAAAATTAAACAATTACACATTACATTTATAATGTAAATGAAAAAAACATGTTCTTATGACAATATTTCTACCTGTTTCATGGAGGATTTATTTTTATACTCTATACGGGAATAATATTGTAATATCTATGACAGTATGACCAAATAATAGTATAATATTTATAGATAAAATTCTTCGTAATATAAAATATTATGATTTTATTGTAATTTATTATTTATTATAAAATAATTTAAAATTATTAACAAAATATAAAATGTTAATATACATATTTTAAACAAAGTATCAAAATTCATAGGCCCCCTTTTAGACCTTCTAGGCCCCAGGCCCCGGTGCAATGCACACCTATGCAACCATGTAGTTACGCCACTGACCCCCCCCCCTAAAAAAAATCCTGGCTACGCCACTGCATTACACATTACATTCCCTCTGCCCCTCTATCAAAGGTCACATTTATAACTCTACTCTTAACTATTCTAAAATATAATTATAAAAGATATAAGTGATATAACAATAAAACTAATAAACATTGCAAAAATGAATATATTTCGACCAAAACATTTGTCATTTTAAATATAGTTTTAAATAATTATAGAATTGTATTGTGTAGTATAATTATAAAAAATAAATTTTAATACTTTTAATTATAGGTATGTTAAAATTCAATATAATATAATATTAAACAGAAAAGTAAATTGGAATTGAATCGAAAGAAACCAAGGCCTGCAAATACCTATCATAATGTTATATTTATGACCCATATAAATTGTTTATTATACAATACACATAATATTCTAAATCATACTAGTATGATTGTTTGGCGTAAGCAAGTACCGATAAGATAATCGATTTCCGAAAAATAATCTTTAAAATAATACATATAACTAGTCAAATAATTTAACATGTATAATATTATACATATTTATTTATAATATTTAAAATTTGAAAATCAATTCACTCAAATACGCATAATTCCCACAAATTTATGACATGTGTGGTTTTTCAAAAATATAATTTTCGAATCATTTCACCAACTTCCTCATACGTAATATTATTATTATAACATTATCCACAACATAAAAATGTATTTCCAACAACGCAAAACATTTTCTCAACATCGCAAAGAATGCTCAACAGCGCTTTACAATATACCCTGATACAAAATCACTGTACGTCTGTACATAATTTAAGATAAGACCTCTGCCAGTATGAGAGGTAATGATAAAAATCAGTTTTTCTCTCTTCCCTATTCTGGCACACTACCCTCTATTTTATTAATATAGCCATGGTCTATCCATTCTTTAATATCTATGATTAAGTGCTATAATATTGGGCATTGGGCAAACGGAAATTGCGCCCAACGAAAGGAAGGAATTGTAAATTTCGCCCGGTATTTTTTAAGTAAATATCTATGTAGGAAATTGCGCCCAATAGAAATGTTATTTTTATAATAATAATTTATCATTACCCAGAGGAAACCGCGAGGAGGCGACTATCACTATCCTCCAAAAATTATTTTTAATATTATGGGATTAATAAGTTGTTTTAAATATTTTTAGGTTAATTTTTACAGTAAATAATAATAAAAAAAAATGAATACTAAAATATCAATTAATTTATATAATATAGAGTAAATAGTATAATAAATTTATAAGTTATATATCAGCATAGTAATGAGACATCAGTTTTACATATTCAGCTCTCGTAATAGTATTTTGAATTTTCATTGTATTGTTGAATTATTTTTTCCATTTTTTTGAGATTTATAAGGTTCATTTTATACTATTAATTTTTATGTAAATTTCGGACTGTAACTCTAATATTTTATAAATAAAATTATAAATATGATGATGAGGAAGTATAAAAGCTTTTATTAAAATGACTGTGGAAATATTCACAGGCATTAGAAGTCCGTGTTATGTTACGGAAGCTGAATATTAGCTGATGCCCAAATATTCGGAGGAAAGTCAGCAAATAAAATCGCTAATATTATAATAATAAACGGTTACGTTTGGTTTTTACACCAATATATGTACAAAAGTGTTTAAAACGGATGAATTCAAGGTCGCACTTAGATTAGATACTATGGGCGCATTTTACTACATAAAAATGTATACCTGAAAATTGTCGGGCGCAATTTACAATCGCTTTATCATCATTTTGTATTTCCTAATAAATTACGATTCTATACACATATCAAGTAATTAATATCAGCTTGGTAAATCCCATAGATATTAAACATATGGATGCGGCATAATACAAAAATTGTATAAAGGAATGCCGTATCCATATGTTTAATATCTATGGTAAATCCAGAACAATAAAAATCGGTCTTATTGTATGAAATAACATTTTACCAAAACGTGGTTTTAAATTTTTGTCAATCGAATTATCAAGTGAATTGTAAGTGTATACTGTATAGATTAAGTTAATAGGCCGATTACGCTGATACAAAGCTGTACAATTATGTACATCAATAATAGATATAATATCCTATTACGATGATTTCGAATTAGGTATTTGGTTTTAATTTTTATTATCTGCTTATTTTGTTGGGACTTTTTTGTCAATTTCTACTGTAAGATTTCTTTTTTTGCATGTTTTTAGTGCATATTTAGCAATATTTAAGGTCATATTATAGCGCATATTTATGCAATTTTAAGTGCTATAAAATCCTAACCCTGTCTTATTTCAGTCATTTGGATATAAATATAAAAACTAGTATTATTTTGTTTATGTTGTATAAATTATTATACATTTATAATCTAAATTTTATATACACTACGTTCGAAATAGGGTTTTTATTTACTGGCAAAAATATTACTCAGTGTCTAAAGTGTCTAAAAATAATGTTTTGTTTGATACTATCTGTGTTTTTTTTTCTATATCAATAATTTATATAAACTAGATAGTGTTACTTTCATCAACTTCTTATTCCTAGTACAATAATAGGTACATTTTTTTCTAGAATAATAACTTATTCAAATTCAATGGTTTTGATTTAGGTACTAAATTAAAAAATAAAAAGTGATGACTATAAAGGTTATTACTTGTATGATAATAACCTATCGCTAATATAGGTAATTTTAAAGTATGTAGATCAACTAAAAATTCTTATATTTCAATCTTTTGTGGGCCCTGGGGCCCCCACAACCCTAAATCCGGCGCTGAATATACATATTAGTATAAAATACTTAAATACATACCTGTTGACTTCTTTTATTTTAAAACTAATTATAGGAAGTCGATTGTTTTTCAAAATATATTATATTGAATACTTGAATACATTATTGTTTTTATATTATTTAATATAGTAGCAATTTGCAGTAAAAATACAATCTGTATACAAACTAAACATGTTTATATGATCTATATAAATAAAAATTAAAACATGTAGATACTTACAAGTTACAAATGTACAGAACACATTTAATGTATATATAATAATTAATTGAAACACAAAATTGATTCATTTAATTAATTAATTAAACAGACAAGCCCAATTACAATAATTATGTAAAAACATAAAATAACAACAAACAGTATAGAATATAGCTGTGGTGAGAGGTATACACTATACAATATGATTTAAATATAAATTTTCTACAGTAATTCGTTTTTGAAAAACAACACAATAAGAATATGACTAGTGAGTGCATGATAAATTGAGTGAATATCTAATGTTGTGAAAATTTCAAATTCAAATGCTCATAGAAATATATTTTAACTTTCTGGTAGACATTTTTTATTTGATAAAAGTAGACAAACTCACTAACTCATGAGAACTTAAATTAATAGACAATGAATATTGGATAACTAACGTATAATATGCTTTTATTGAATGAAATGTGATATGTACATATTATTATTCAGGTACCTATCTAAAAAGGGCATGATTACCAGATTACCTACATACATACATTATAATAAAATAAAATATGTAATAGGTATAACTTTATGTAAATATTTTACGTATTTATTTATTTGCCGCAGTATTAAAAAACCATCTGTAACTGTAATAAATTTTATTTGAGTCTATAAATTGTTATAGATGATTTTCAATTACCGCGGCAAATAAATACATAAAATATTTACATAAAGTTAAATTTTATATTTTATATTCTATTTCATTAGTGTGACATACATTTAGGTAATTATGCCCTTTTTACGTACATAATAATGTGGCAATATTGTAAAATGTTATATTATATTATTATGTGTTATTAATCTTATATTATATTAATTTATATTTTATATTTCTATATATTTAAGTATACTTAGTACTCGTACTTGGGTGGTTTTTCCCTTACGTCGTTATCGACGGACGGCGGACCGTTTTATAATGTATAGTCAAATAGTCAATGTAGTTTTATATATATATATAAACGGCGAGTCGGTCGTGATATGAAAACTAGTTTTGACCTTATTGTGGTATCGGTATGGTTACAGCCGTGCGCGGGGCGGTGGTTGAACACCTGAACGCTCAACGCTGCTGTTAAAATCACCAGAACAGCTACAGCACGTCATGCCGGCTGTAAATTTATAATTTTTTGACCGAAAACATGTTTCGTACTTCAAGTTTTTCTCATCCCAGGTTTGGGTAGTCGTAGACTCGTAGAAACATAATATTATATTATCAGAGCCTAGGCTCCCTTATAAATAAATAAATTAATTAATAAATTCACCATAGAGACGGAGAACCCCTTAAAATAAAATAAAAATTCTACTACCTAACCGGTATAGTGGAACGAAATTCGTGTACCTAATACCTATACCTTGTTGACGGGACACAACTAAGATGCCCCGGGTACGCGGGTATAAAAAAATTGAAAACCAACGTCATAGAGTAATAAGTAGAGTTCGGGACTTTTTGCAATTTTTGTAGTGGTCGTAGATTATGTTAGGTGAGTATAACTTGGTGCTTGTGCGTTATCGCGACTACCTTGATGTCGAACACATGGCCATACACGTTATAAATAAATAAATAAATAAAATTACGAATAACTACGTTTATGCGACCCGTATAAACGTATAAACGTTTTAAGTCAAAACTTATTATTTATTAGTATATTATAAAATAAGACTGTATAGTGCAGGGGTGGCCAAACTTTTTTTGTCATGATCTACTAAAAATATACTTCACGTCTTCACCTTTGAGGATTGACTTCCATGGAATTTATTTTTTATTATTGAATAAATATTATAACTATAATTATTAAGAAACATACATACATGCATAGGGCACGTGGCCATAAAAATAAATTTTAACATAATCGACTTTGAAATTGTCCGCGATCGACTGTTTGGCCACCCCTGATATAGTGTATAAAATAAATAATATGTATATTGTATAATATATATTATACATAGCCGGGAACATAAAGCAAATAGGCAATTATTTTTTGATACATTTTTTATTTTTCAATTTAAGCTCAATATATTTCATTTTACACATAATACCTAATATGGAGAAAACGGGATTAAACGCGTCCCGTTTAATGTTTGTCGGGACAAACGATGATCAAAAAGGGAACAAATATATATTTTGTTTATTTCTTCAGCTCAATAAAATCTCAAATGTCAAACGATTACGCGCCATATTTTAGTTTTCAATAATACAGTTTTTTTAAATATAGGTTTATAGATTTTTTTGTTTCATCTATATTAATAAATAAGTAATTAATTTTTAATAAATGAATACAATTTTTTTTGCATATTTCACATTTTTTTATGCATATTTTATAATTTTTTCGTGCATAAACAATAAACATATTATACAACTATTAGTTATTACTACTACAATTTTAATGTACTCCACGATAGTTTGTTTTAGAGTTATACCAATTACCAATATCTAAAATCGATTTCGTATTTTTTTTTGTTTTTCTCGACGCTTTTGAAAACTACTAAGAATTTCAAAAATAAATGGTAAAATATTCACCACCTGAAAGCATTATCTGCGCACGTCTATGGTCATAAGACTCATAACTAATAAGTAATAACCAATAACTTTTGTATTTTAGTAAATAATATTATTTTTTTTTTTATTTAAAACGGATTCTATCGGAATAATAATAATAATAATAGAACTTCAGGATCGTGTCTTGCTGTCGCTATATTATATACCTACTTATTAATATTATGAATTATGATGTATACAACTATGAGCTAATATCGGAAATCGAGGGAAATAATCGAAGAACCATATAGGAAATTTAATGTATTGATGTCTATTTGATATTCAGTTTAAATACGTTTTTGTATATTCGTTAGTGAATATACGTACAATATATTGACGATAATTGAAAACCAATGTATTAGTTTATATATTTCTATGATAACTTCAGTATATCAAGATTCCGATATCAAAAAAATAATTTGTGCGCGATGTACATAGGATATTTTTTGTATGGTATCTGCTGTACATGTTATAATAAATATATATTAGATATCTAAAAATGTTTATCTTGAATAAGATATTTGCAGTGTATCTATCTAATATCAGAAAGAATATATCAAAAATCTGATTTGTTAAAAATATCCAATAGATATTTTGTTAATGATATATACAGAATATAGTGTCACTTATATTTATATGATAGCTAAAAAAGGTTATCTCGAATAGCTTATTTGCAGTGTATCTATTTAATATTAAGAAAAATATATATAAAAAATCTGACTTTTGTAGAATATGCAACATATTATTATTATATTGTCATTCTTATTTAAGTAGCTATTCAAGAATGTAAATTCTCATGAGAATGTAACTCGATCATATAACTGCTCATTGATTATGGAATATGAATACTCTAATATTATAGTACTATAATAATAGTTCTGTTAAACATCATACATTTGTTTAAATCAAACCACAAAATTTGTGTTTACGCGTTACATATAAATTATAATAATATGCAGTTTATGTGAAAAAAAAAGTAGCTGTGCGATATCATAATTATTTATTAATTTGATTCTTGTACTGGCTACACAATATTTACCTAGGTATGTGCTTTATTAAATATTGAATTACTAATATAGGCTAATCATAGTAGTTAACTTACCTATCAACACTAAAATTTAAAACAGTACGTGTACCAATACATAGTGACATTCATATTGAATCACTGTCGATGAACAGTTCTGTACCTATATTACACTAGGTACATAGGTTGTGCGTTTAATAAATATTTAACCACCAATATAGATCATACGATTCATACGCACACCAACTAACTTACACAATTTGTGTTCATAGTTAAATAATAAATAAATATCATTATATATTATATATATATATATAATAAATACACATACAGACCAATACTAACATATTTTCAATGAGCAATTCTTTACCTATAGTAGTATAGTACATTTACACTATTGCACAATTTGTGTGGTTAATTAAATATTGAATGACCAATATGGGCTCCTCATATAGTAGCTAACTCACCTATATCAACACTAATATTTAAAACATTATGTGTAGCAGTACATACTGACATTTATAACACCGTCGAATGTCGATGAACAGTTCTGTAGGTACCCTTTATGACAAGTATAGTATATTACAATTTACATAACATTACGTCATATAGACTATAGTCGACCAGGGCTTAAATATATAAGTGTCTAATTTTCTGTTCAAATATCAGAAATCGAAAAACGTGTTATGCGTTTAATAATGGAAACCTTGTTTTTCCCTGGGCTCGGCGACTCTGTGAGCAACGTTGGTCACTCTACCCGCTTGGCCGCTTTGTCCGTTTGCCGGTCGTGACTTGACGTAACCGATGTCTATTAATAAGGTTTTCCCTGTGTTCGCGCATTAATTGTTTTGCTCATTATTTTATAGTCTGTGTTGAATATTGGTTATACGTAATAATATAACATAATATTATATATTAATTTTAATTTATCTGTGTAGTGACTACTAACTATAATTTTTCTATTTTGTATTAATTGTGTCTACTCAGTACGTTCTGTTTTGTACTTTTGTCTACAGTAATATATCTACTACAATACTACAGTCGTTGTTTAATTACGGTAAGTATTATTTTACTTTAGTATTAATTCACATAATAGTTTACCTATCGATCTAACTATGTTGAGATCAAATAATATGAGTAAATCTACCAAACGTCGGAGGTTATTAGAAGAATTAAATTTTATTCAACATCTGACTGACGGTAATGATTTGCCTGAAACAAATGATTTAGTTGAATTAGACAACCCATCCCCGTTAAATGCTGGTAATAATATTCCTTTAGAATTGAATAATGATTATCCTATTGAGGTTGAAAATTGTAATACTGAAATAATATATAATACCATCAATGACAAAGTAACTGATCACATAGGACTAAGCACTGTTTCAAACACCTCAAATCTAGATTTGAATGTGAGGAGTGTTGATGACAATGGTTCTGCCACAACACAACAACCATTTTCTACCAAATTAATTCAATGGGCTACTGAACATAATGTACCCAATAACACCTTTGACAGTTTATTAAAAGTAATAAATACTCATAAATGCTTTAATGATTTACCGGTTTCTAGTAGAACTTTCTATAAAACTTATTCGGGAGTATCTTATAACAATCCTGTTGAAGTTAAAACAGTTTCACCTGGTATATACTACCATTTCGGTGTACAATATAGTATAAAAAAGTACATTGATAAACAATTTTCAAGTGAAACTATTAAATTAGTGATTGGAATTGATGGGTTGCCTTTAATGAAAAGCTCAGGAAGTGCATTTTGGCCAATATTAGGTTACATTCGACAGGAAAATGAAACTGTATTCCCTATTGGCATATATTGGGGTTATAACAAGCCAGATGATAGCAATGTTTTTTTAAATGATTTTGTAGCTGAGATTAGAGAACTTGTATTAAATGGTATTGATGTTGAATTATTAAACAATAATATTTTAACTGTTTTTCATAAAAAAGTAATAGTCGACACATTCTGTTGTGATGCACCGGCTCGTGCGTTTGTGTTGAAAACTAAAACTCATACTGGCTTTTATTCTTGTGCTAGGTGTACAGTAAAAGGTCAATATGTAGAAAGGCGTGTATGTTTTCCTAATTTACAGTGTTCTATGAGAACTCATGATGATTTCATTAATAAAATTCAACGTCAATATCACTCAGATGGTGATGTAACTACAATTATTAGCATTCCAAATTTTGATGTTGTTCACAACTTTTCATTGGATTATATGCACGTAGTATGCTTAGGTGTTGTTAAAAAAATATTGATGTTATGGAAGGGGACTCTTGGAATTGGAAGAAAAGATGTTAATAATCAAAAATTGAATAATAGAAAAATTAGAAATATATCAGATAGACTTATGTCATTTAAAACATGCATACCATGTGATTTTGTACGTAAAGCTAGGTCCTTGGATGAATTGGCACGATGGAAAGCCACAGAGTACAGATTATTTCTATTATATGTAGGTGTTGTTTCAATTCATTCGATTGTGCCCAAAAAATTATATCAAAATTTTTTATCTTTAAGCGTTGCTATGACTATTTATTTGAGTCCTAACTACAGAGATTTAGCTGAAATTGCTAAGTATATAATGTTAAAGTTTGTTAAAGATTTTGGTAGCTTGTATGGAAATCACTTTATTTCTCATAATGTGCATGCATTAATACATTTATTTGATGATTATAACAGTTTTGGTTCATTAGATAGTGTAAGTTGTTTCAAATTTGAAAACTATATGGGACAATTAAAAAAACTAGTTCGTAAAAGTGATAAGCCACTTCAGCAAGTAGTAAGAAGATTTGAAGAACGTTCTAGTCTTATTGACCCTCCCATAGTAAACCTTAATAATCCTGAAAATGAAACTTTGTTAAAGTTATTTAAAATGGAACATAATGAAGGTCCATTAATAAGTGACACTACATCTCCTCAATTTAAAATTTTAATTTTAGATAAAATAAAAATAAAAATAAATGTCAATGCTGACTCGTTTGTTGGCTTACATATTAATTCATCTATTGTGTTAGTGAAAGTGATCAATATTTGTTATAGTCAAAGCTTAAAAAATAATGTAATATTAGGTAGAAAATTCAATAAGCTTGAAAGATTCTTTGAGAAACCCATAAAAAGTGATGAAATAGGTATATATAAGGTAAGCAACTTTTCTAAATCAATTTCCATCTATAAAATTGAAGATATATTCACAAAGTATATGGTGTTAACCACACATGATTTAGATTTTTCTGTAGCTCTTCCAATAATTCATTTTAATACCTAACTAAATTTAGTTAATTTGTATTTAGTTATTATAGTAAAATGCTATGATAAATGTAAATAAATCAAATAATATAATATTAATTAGGTATAGTTTTTCTAATATATTGAATTTTGTTAATTTGTATTTAGTTATTATAGTAAAATGCTATGATAAATGTAAATAAATCAAATAATATGATATTAATTAGGTATAGTTTTTCTAATATATTGCATTTTGTTAATTTGTATTTAGTTATTATAGTAAAATGATATGATAAATGTAAATAAATCAAATAATATGATATTAATTAGGTATAGTTTTTCTAATATATTGAATTTTGTTAATTTTTAGTACATTTATTGTTATAATAAAACTTATAATCACTCCATTTTTAGTATAATAAAATAAAATAAAATATAATATAATACTAACCAAACTATTTTCTTATGCGTGTTTTTTTATTTTTGAAAAAAACATAAGTTAGTTTAGTTTAGTTATAAGTTAGGTTCTTTTTATTGGCATAAATTTAACATAAATTGACTTTCAATTTTTGCTAAAATTATATTAATATTTATATTATGTTTTTTTTTATGTTAAGTAGTATATTATAGGTATATAGGAGGTGAGCTTATTCTAGAACTAAGTATGTGAGCTGTAGTACATTTTTTATCCGATAATTCTGTGGACTATGTACCTTCAATTTGGGTTAAAAAAGATGGCATAAAAACGGTATGTGCGTGGCCAAACAACGACAGTAATTTAAAAAAATTCAGATCCAGCCGTTCATATCCAAATAAAATAGACTACAGCTATTATAGGTGTAGAGTCATCTCTAAAGATATTGGTAAGTAAGTTAATCTTTTTAAAAATCTATAAACTATGAATCATTTTTTCTTTTATTAGCATTGTTATCTGAAGCTCTAAGCAAAACTGACAAAGCACAATTCACATCTGATGTATCTGATGGAAATAAATACAATAGAAAGCTAGAAAAGAAGAAATCATTAGATAAAGCAGCTGTTAGTAAAAAAAAAAGCTCTGTGCTGTCAGCTTGTAAGTGCATTGAATATATTTAACATATTATATATAACTATATACCTACTCATTTACTTTTAGAATTATAAAAACTAACATTTAATACTAAAAATTTGAAATTGCATTATTATAGTGTAATTAAATAACAAAAAAAATAAATATTATTGTTCGCAGGTTCTTCAACAAACGTTGGTAAATCAGATATAATATTGAAAAACTCTGATGATAGTTTTGCCTCCCAATCATTATTATCTGAAGCTCAAAGACAAGCTGAAAAAGTGCAATTTACATCTGTAGTATCTGAAGTAGAGAAATATAACAATAAGTTAAAAAAGATGAAATTATTAGATAAAGCAGCTGTTGGTGAAAAAAGAAGTTCTGTGCTGGCAGATTGTAAGTGCATTGAATATATTTAACATATTATTATATAATATACCTATTCATTTAATATAAAATAAAACTTTTAGAAATTGTAGAAAGTAATGTTTAAGGTCTAAAAATTTTGAAATTATTTTATTTTGATGTAGTAAATAACGAAAAAATTTTTATTGTTCAGGTTCTTTAACAAATATTGATAAAGAAGAAGATTTTATATTGGCAAACTCTGATGATAATTCTAACTCGCACAAAACAAGTGAATGTTCTGAAACTTGTAAGTTGTACTTATGTACAGTTAAATGAGTATTTATTACATTTTATAACTAAACTAATTATTTTTAACAGGTAAAAATAAACTTACTAGAAAATTTACTATTTTCTTATATTATATTTTTTCATTTACTAATTGTTTTATAATTATTTGTTGAATTCCTTTACCTATGTATTTATGTAAAGTTATAGTATATTTTGAATGTAAATATTTTTGCAGCATCTGTTATTGATGATAGTGATGTTGATCAGAATTATACTCCGAACTATCATAAGCAAAAACAAGATACATCTACTGAAATCTGGCCTACTTTGGGTAAGTACCTAATATAATAATTTTAAACATGTGAATGTAATATTATAAATTATTTATTGTAATGTTATTAGATAATGATATTGATGTAAATAATGAAAGTATGTATGCCATTCCATCTACCCTTTCACAATCTCAGCAACTACTACAATCTCAACTACCAATTAATTCTGCTTCATTTATTGGTAAAGTATCCTATATTTCATTTGTTATCAATCGATTAAGTAGTCACTTTGTTGTAAACTAAAAGTCACTTTTTTAGTCGCTTATTTAGAAAAATAAGTCACTTATCCTCCAGTTTTGTTTTGCATGCATTTAATTAATTATTATTTTTAATTAGTTAGTATGGGTACTTTTCATAATAATAACTATGGACTTATAATTTTAATCTGTAAATCTAAAAATATTGTCATATTTTAGGATATATAAGAAGCTCCTAATACTAATCTTGAATATTATTTTTTATTATATCATTCATTTATTTAGGTTGTATGATTTAATTATGTTACTCAAATTAATGTTTAAAATGACCATTTTTTTTTTGTATTTATTTTATAAAAGAAGTTAGTAAAAATCATTATTGTATTCAGAAGTTTAACAAAAAAATGTTTAATAATAGTAATAGTTTTTAGACATTTTTTTTTTTTTAATAAGCTTCAACAACTCGCAGCCCTGTTATGATACAACTTAGGTAGTTATTTAGTTTTTTTTTTTTGTATCGTCAATCACAAATGTACAAATTATTTTTGATAATATTTAATTTTTTGTTGAACTTTTTCTTAGGTTTTCAAAAAGCAACGTTAAATTACTTAGCTGTCCTAAAAGTAGAAATGTGTAAGATTGCTGATAATCAACAACACATAATACAAATGATACAATCGAAGAATGTTAATACCCAAGGTGATGAGTTTAATTGGGAACATGAAGTTGACTACTTTATACACAATTGGCCCATCTCTAATAAAGAAGACCTAATGAATATGGAAGAAAAAATGAAATCCGATGTTCATTTTCAAAAACAAGTTGTATGCTATTCTAATTTGTATGAAGATTAAATTGTAAACTTGACTAATGTAAATTTTTACAGGTATGCGAGCTTGCAAGAATTGGTGGTAAATCACTCAAAAATATGATTTACAAAATTATGAAAAGAGTATTCGTTGACAAAGTTTTGATTGCTTACACATATTATGGTCTACGAAACAAAGAAAACTTCTCATTACTATCTATCAATAAGGCAATTTTTGGTAATAATACATTAATAATATATTAATCAAACACACTCATTTTTTAGCTCAATTATAATATTTTTAGTTTTATGCATAATTATAAATTATCTGAACTATAGTGGTTTACAATATAAACTAAATTTATAATAATGTAATATTGTTGGTTTATATTTTATTTATAACACAAACTACATATAAACCATTATGAAACAATTAAACTTACTACATAATAACTTCACATAGTTTTTTTATTTTTTATTTTTTTTATATTTAGTTTGTTAATTATTGTTTTGTAACTTAACTAATTATATTATTATGACATGTAAATTAAACTTCAAATTATTAAAATTTAGTTAACACTTTTATAATAAATTTGTTTAGATGCAAGTAAGAAGTCGAACTTTAAAAATGCATCCAATGATGAAATCATCACTGCAATAGGGAAATGGCTAACTAGTGCCAAAGGACGGCTCGTTAAAAAAAATCAATTGGAAAATATTATGTAAATCTTTATATACCTAATTATAATTTGAAAATAAAAATTCAGGAAGAATTTTATTCAAAGATTTATTGTTGTTCACTTTATTCAAAACATTTCTTTAAGTCCATAATGTTATAGGTAATATACTAATATCTATTGTCATTGTAATTCAGACTAAATACCTGGTTAATTAATATATATAAGATTCTCTTTTGAACTACTTGCATATACTATGGACTCGAGTTCTATAGATATTATATAGACTTTACATACTAAAAGTATTGTATTTACCTATATATTTTAGACTAACATGATTAATATCATAAAATAATTATTAATTGTTATTATTTAATTTGTATCAGATATTTTTTTCAGGTAAGTGGTATACATACAATATAATATTAGAGTATATTATATAACTTATAACATTGATTAAGAATACTTAATCAATGCTTATAATATATACATTGTAGTATACAATTGTATAACTATTTATTATATAAAAATGCATACATACAGAAGATATTAATTTTTGTTTATATAATATATATTGTATGTATATGTTTTTGATATTAAAAAGTATATTAGGTAGATGTCTAAGAGATATCATATTGTATTAAAATCAATAATCATTGAATATACATTTGATATTAAAAGCAAATATCCCATCTTTATTTTTTATCTGATATTTGTTGAATATTTCACTTTCGACATCCATGAGATCTGGATGTTTGGTTCATAAGACATGTGACAGATATCTAATGTATGTTAAAAAATTTTCTATAGCGTTAATTTAGATATACAATAGACATAAATATACGAAAATGAATAATCAAGAAATATTCATTAAATATTCCTTTGCTATATGGATATAGCTATATTGGATACCTATAGGTATCCAATTAAATTGAACGACAACATACACGTCATGAATGCGGAATTCGTCAACATTAAGTTCGATCGTTCGTCATTAGGAGAATTTGTACTATTTTCCTCTCTCTCTCTCATGCTAATAATGTATTTGAATTGTACCTAAAAGTTGTATGCTATCTCTTTCTAACAACGTTTGCCCTGGACATTTCTCTCAGCTATCAGTCCATTTCTTTATATTTCCATGATTATACCGCGTAGCTTTTTGCAACAACCGCGACCGACCGGTCACTCGTCTCAGTCTTAGCCCAAACACGGCGTCTGCAGGTGCAATTCAAAAAGATGTAAGTACTATATTGATGACTACCTTTAAATATTAGTGATGGGTCGAATCCTGATATTTTTAATCGAACTGAATTTGAACCGAACTTTAAATTATTTTTTCGAACTCGAACTGAACCAAACTTTCATATTTTTTACGGAAAACAGAACCGAACCTATTATGATTTTAAGTCAAACTCGAACTCGAACTCAATACTTTTTATCGTGTACAATGTATCTACCTAGAAATTAAACAACCATAATTATTAATTACTATTGTATTTTTTAGTTTTTGTATTACCTATTCTACATTTTAACTTTTAAGTCTAAGTAATTGTATTATTTACAATATTATCAATAATTAAAAATTATAAATTATCATGTAGAAATACTAATTGTTCTACTGCACTAAGAGTTAGGACTAAGTCTCTGTCTCATCTTAGTAACTATTTGTCCGGCTTTAGAGAACATGCCCGCTACATATTAACACTTTCTATCGCCAATAGTCTAATTATTTCTAAATAATCATTATCAATTTTTATTTTTCAAAAATAACTTTTGAAGAATTGTACAAATATTTGGTTTTCAAACTATCATGGCCAGTAAGTCTGGTTCGACAAATATTTTCAAGTTCGATTTTCGAACAGTTCGACCCATCACTAAGGCTTTAATATTTAATATTTTTGAAACATTTTGTCTAATTTATGAATAATGAACGAGGACAGCTATTTAAAACTGATGTTCAACATGTTTATAAAATGTATACCTATTATTTAATTTATGTCTAGATGTCTATTATATACCAATATTATGGGGATGGTGGCGGTGGTGGAGGCGGAGGAGGAAAAAGAGGCCGCGGCAGTGGTGGCGCGGTGGCGGTGGTGGCGGAGGCGGTGGCGGTGGTGGCGGCCGTGGTACAGCCTCAAACAGAAACAGTAAGTATATTAAATACTTACTAATTTGTTTTTATAGATGAGTTAATGTAATATTCAGGAGTTCAGGTGTATCGTGTATCTAAATGTTACACATGCAGTGTTACACAATGACTACCTATAAAACATATTGTGTATTCATACATTTTTTATTTTATACTTAGGTATTTAATAATCATTATTTATTAATCATTAAGCACTATAATGATTTTCACTAATAATTATAAACATTGTTTATACATTTTGTTATTATTTATACCTTTTACTATATTCAGTGTAACCAGGGAAATAATGTTAGGGATTGTAACAATCTGTGCACTATAGGTATCCATTTAATTAACATAGAAACAGTGTCGGCCTGGCCAAGGGAGCTAGGCAGCAATCGCTGTCTGGGCAATGTATTTTTTTTATATGTATGTTTGGCCTTTTCTTTCACTGTCCATTTTTCCTCCGATAAATAAAATAATAAAATAATATTTAATATTACATTTTTTTATAATATAAACTATAAAGTAAATTAAAGTATAATAATACGACGTTTGATTGCTCGGTAGTCTCGAATTTTTAAAAAAAAATTTTAAAATTTTAATTTTCAATAAATATAAATTTGAATTTACTTCATAATATTGAACCATATAAATATGTTTGGTTTTTCTTTATAAAAATGTTCTTCAGAATGTGAATGGAATCAGTGTCGGACTGGCTCGAAAAGGCCCAGTCCGCGATTTGGAAAAAAGGGCCCCTAAGGCCCTAATAGGCAAATGACAAATGTTTTGATTAGCCCGGAAAAAAAATAACACCACCTGTGACATTAAACATTATAAAGAAAAACACCGATTTAAATTGTGTCATAGTTTCATATTTATTTTAATTACAACTTACAAATTTCAATAAGTACATTATTTTTATAATAATACATTTTAGATTCTAAACGGAGTGATGAATGTATTGATTTTACAATGATGTGTGTTTTTTTTTTGTGTCTGTGTACAGCATAACTATAGTCGAAATAATGCTTCAATTTCAAACTTTGGGGGTGGTTTCCGATGGCAAAGTGGATGTCCTATAGGTGCATTATGAGGGTTAAACGTAAACATTTTCCAACAGTTTTCTAAAAAATCGAGAAAAACAAAAAAAAATGACAAAAAAACGGGAATTTTTACGCAAAACCAGTTTTCGACTAAATCGATTTTTTTATATGGTTGTATAATTCAAAAACTAATCACTGTAAATACTTGAAATTTTCACCAAATATGTTTATGTTAAAATTTTTTTTTAAACTTAGTTTTGAAATTTTGGTACTAGGTTCTCCATAAATTTTTCTTCAAATATCTGTAAAAAAAACTCTACCGAACTGAGACAAAAATTTTTTAGGAGTGTTTGAAATTTAAATTTTTACAAAACCGCGTTAAATAACGGTTTAGCCTCAAACGATTTTTGATATTTGTTGTTATTAAAAGAGTATAAGTCATAAATACTTGAAAATTTTACCAGTTATTTAGATTACCATTTTCTTTACGTGAATTGATTTTCGAAATATATTGACTTTTTTCGAGCTATTTATAGACATTTGAAATAATCAATTTTTTTTTTATAAATGTTGATAAAAAAAATTAAGCTGGGACAAATTACTTGAAGGGTCCTCATAATGCGTTATTCTAGACAAAACAAGTAGAGGGATGAAAACTGTAAATACAAAAAAGTAGAGGGATGCCATCCCACCGTATCCCCCCCACTTCGAGCACTGGCGATGGGCCATGTACATGTGTTTAATAGCTAATTGCCTAATTATCATGATGTATTTGTTTTTATTATTGAACCAATTTCAACCGAGATCCCCTACTTCCTGTAAATATATGTTTTGGATCTGATCATTGTGATCTAGATCATTAAGTATTTGTAAGGAATAATAAATCAATTTCAATTCGAAAAACGTACATAATCCCTATTATACTCATAGATATAGCAATGGCCTATCCATTCTTTAATATCTATGATTATACTACATGCTATAATAATTGTAAAATGTAGCCCTCTTATCGAACGACGGGTTCCTGGTGGGCGGTGGCAGAATAACCGTGCGACTTTTGTCGGGCCACTTTATAAATAGGCGGCTATGGGAGTTTGGTCTCCTTATCTCTAATCTTCATGATATTTTCTAGGATACCGTCTGTATTCCAGGTTGAAGCGCGGCAGTTAAGACTCAAGGTCGCCATGTACAATAACAAAAAAAAATGTACGACTAAAACAGACTTCAGGTCAACCTGTTTGACATAACCATGAAGTGATAACTGAATAACTGATAACTGTATGATGTGAGCACAGCGCTTAGCACAAGTTTTTCACATGTTTTCCTTTTCGGCTTTTTATTGTCATTTACAAGTAACGCAGCTACTCATACTTTGTATTTGATTTAAAAAACGTTGAGTTGTTTTTATTTTGTTTAATTGTCTTAATTCATTTTTTTTTTAAATGCCGAGCTGTTTTTGGCTGTAGTAGATCGAGAAATGCAAGATGCAAAACTGCTAATATCTTTTTTTATAAGTAAGTTCTAATGAATAATAACCGTTATTTGATCATCTTTATTAATATGTATTTTATTTATACATAAATGTATTTTACATTCTTATAATTACTATTTATTATTATTCAGGTTCCTAGGTAAAGAAAATATTTGAGGAAAATGGTTGAATTTCATAAATGAAAATGGTTTAAATACAAAGGATATCACTAAGAACAGTTTATTATGTTCTGCTCATTTAAAATGAGTCATTTTGATTTAGAAAGTTTGATTTTTAATCAAAATCAAAACATGATGATTTTAAAAAACAACTGCTGTTCCAACTTATATTGTTGAAAGAGTGAAAAATGTAAGTTATGGTTTTATTGTATATACAAAAAATTCCTAAACATATTAAGTTTTTATATTATATTATTGCATTTTAGCCAATATTTATCCAGAACTAGTAAAAGCTATCCTGCCAAGTGCTTCAAACACTGATGTGCCTAGTACAAGTGACAACCGTGATTTGTTTGAAAGGACTGAAGTCAAGGTGAATAACATATTTCAATTATTACACATACCTAAATCAAATCAATTATGTTTTGTTATATTAATAAACTATTTTCTGTCACATTTTTAGGTGTGAAATTGGTTACAAACTGCCATTTCATTTTCTATCCTAAATGTGTGGAAAATATTTTGAAAAAAATCTGGGCATGAACAACCAAAAGAATCAATGGATATAATATGTACAAAATAAATACATATTATAACTGCTATCAGAAACCCACAACTTGAGGTATTTCTTATCAAAATTCTGATTGGTATTTATCAACACTAATCAGTCATTAAATAAACCTGTTGTGCATGAATTATATACAGCTTAAATTAGTAAGTATTGATATCACAACAATTAATAGTATATTCATTTTATTTTTGTTTCCAGTTAAGCATTTAAATATTTGTTCCACACAACAATATGGCTTTGGAAAAATTATTTGGACAAAAAGTATCCTCTAAAGAAATTCTATGTGCTATTTTAAAATCATTTGAATTTTATTTATTTTATTTTATTAGGTAAAATTAAATTCAGTGGTGGATCGAGATGGAAAAGCCTACTGGCCTACAATATTGTAGGTGGACATTTGACATTTTACCACATTCGGAGGAGCAATTATTATATTTTTATCAAACATAGCTGTGGCCCATGGAAAGTAATAAATTATTTAATGGATCTTTTTATAAGTCAGTTCCATATCCATAAAATATATTTATCTTTTTTAAAATTTAAATTTAAAACAAACCGATTTTTAATGTTTACTATCATGTCGGTCTATAAAGCCATTTATAAATGTCCTAAATCCTAATCCATATTTTGTAAATTAGTATTCATAGCTTAAATCAAACTTTTATCCCCCAATTGGTTTATTATTCTTTTTACTCGAGTAATATGTTACTAGTTATAGTAACAAGACAAGTTATAAGAAGTATTTATGCATAATTTAAGTCACTTTTTGGCAGTAATTGACTACTCTTAACTATTTTTGTCCATTAAATGTTAGTTTATTTATATTTTTGTAATTAATTGCATAGAACCTTGATGTTTTTAATATATTATCCAAAATTATAACCGCTGGTGTAAAATTTTAACTTCAGGTCTTCGCCTAACCTATGGTTACAAAGTGTTAATCTTTTTAAATACTGATTTAGATTATCTGTGTATCAAATTTTCACAAATTATTCTAATCAAACTTTTATTTCAGAAATGTAACTTCATCAAAATTTTGTTTTGGGAAGGTTGACATCTATGATGACCACATTCATTGTACCTTTTATATTGGATTGATCATTGTTGTTACGTCAAGTGAGTTTTTTTTTAAATATTAAATATAAATTAAACAAATCAAAACACTAAATGCCTACCCACTTTGAAATATCAGACTGCGGACTGTCAGTTATACAGATGTATGAAATGTATGACTGGTGTGGTTACAATTTGTGTTTTAAAAGTTAAAACTATTTAGTCACAATTTTTAATGTGCTTTAGCTCTAGGGTCTACTTAATAATTGCTATATATTTTAATTTCTTCATTTCTGACACAATAAACAGAAGAAATCATTAATTGCGTAATTAAAAATTCTCTTTTCTTTAGGGATGCAATTAATGGCTATCCAGCGACAACACAGAGAACACGACACCCATTCTACATATTCATCGTCCTGTGGACAACGGTGCTTATCTGAATGCCAGTTACAATATAAGCATATGTTTGTCATGTCTTCAGAATTTTCTAAGAGATAGGTCTTTAAATATTTTCTGTGAATGTTAGGATTGAAGTCTAAACTGAAATTAGAACTGTCCATAATTGTAAATGCATAGTAAATAACATAAACTCCACAGTTATATGTGTCTTTTTGTATTGGAATGTTTTCCAAAGGGCACACAATCGGTGTTAATGATGGACACTGTTGTTCATCGTTGCCGTAGGTAACGTTTGATTTCAATTTTTCAAATAATTTTTTGAATCGAAGTTTCGGTATTCTATCATTCATATCGTATGGACTACTTGGGTCCATGATGTAACATTGTTTGGTTTTGAAATTTATAAAGACTAAAATCCAGTGAGAATTATTATTTACTAACCATGGCATAATAACCATACTGTTGTGATTGAAAGTAATTTTATCGTGCTCTTCTCCGATTTCACTTTTTTCCATCAGCTGTGTAACACAATTGCAGGATAAAATGTGTGTGTTTTTTAAATTAATTTTATGTGCATATGACAACAGACATATATCTATGACAAAGTTACACAACCAATTCTCTCCAGACAATGTATCAAAATCTGATATGTACAGTTCTGTCATGATTTCACAATTTTGATCTCTAGGTATGTAATTGTATATTCCAACTAGATAATCTTTATTTTTTGGCATTTTAATTCGTTTGTAATATGTCAAATCTTTAGGGAGCATATTTTGGTATAAATCTATAGACTGCGCTAGTTGTCGAAACGGAGATTTATGACTGCCAGGTGTCGAAACTGATTTCATTAAACAATTTTCCGACCATGGCTTACTCAAATCATTCACAACCACATCGTTATTAATAGGTTCATCAGCAGTGAACATAGCCTCATTGTCACATTCTAGGAACACAACGCTTTCAATATCATTGACCACTTTGGGCGAAAGGTTATTTTCATGTGCTGTAGTGGTTGAAGACTTTGGGATTTTTAAAGACAGTTTTGTGAATGGACGGTACTTGGTGGGTTGGAGATGTTTGTGTTGTTTCTCTTTTTTTCCCCAACTTTCTATTGCCTCAAAATGTTTATGGCTAGAAATTTCTAGGGTATTTCTTTTCCCATTTCCTTTAATAGTACTCTGTTTAGACTTACTGTCAAAATTAAGGGCACGAGTGCATTTATTTTTTCTAATATTGTACTTCATTTGTTTGTGTACATTCATGACGCGCTCTCTCATATGTTTTAAAAACCGGCCGCATTTTAACCTACGGTCGCCTTCTAGTATGTCAATTTTTACCGTCTTAAACCAAGATTCAATGGTAGCATTACTCTGCCGGATTTCAATGCCATTGTTTACTTTACTATTCATAATAGGTGTCCACAATGCTAAGAAAGGTACACACTTCAATATGAATTCGTGTAAATATGATTCATCATGGTATTCATTAATAATTATATTTTCACTATTTATGGAAAAATTTGAGACTTTAGATTTAACCTGTTCTTTTATCGACTGAAATCTACAGAACATTGTGGAATTACTAGTGTTGGATTCGCATAGAAATTTATAAATGTCCTCAGAGTAATCTTTGCCTTCGTCGTTCGATTCATTTGGCATTTGGTATTTATCATTACACTTGGCTTTCATTGTACTAATAGCATTTTTGGTGTCTCCTGTACTATAAGGTGACAACAGTATTAGTGAAAATATTTTGAACCATTGTTCAACATCCTCCAAACTTGTTGTGTTGAAAAGTATACATATCCAATCAATGATATCATTTCTTTTCATTTTTTCTACAATCTTAGAATTGCCTGTCTCAGATTGAAAATATGTGTAGACATGGTTTACTATGATTTTTGTGTAATGGTTTACACATATATTTATGATGGTGACATTAGATCCGTCGTGGTTTTCAACCAATACTCTGTAACACCAGTTAAGGTAGTCGAATATAGAGGTAAAACCATTCCATCCAATACACAAGGCATTCATTTGGGCATAACTGAAATCTGTCACTATATTTGTGAATACTGGCCAAGTCAGTTTGTGTTTCAAAACGAATGCTTTAAAAGCGTTCAACCATTGTGAAATTGCAACTATGTCGTGGGCTGAACTAATCATTTCAACAACGGGACACAAGACACTCGAGTTTCTAGGTAATGGGACATTAACAACCAGAGCATAGTACAGAACCCTTTTGCTGTTCTTGTCAATTTTCCTGACCAATGTACCGGTTGCATCCAAATACCCGGTAACTATTTTTTGTTTTTTAATCAGATTTTTTATTATGTCCAACTGCTCGTTACTATAACAATGCACTGACGGTATACCGACATGCTTTACAAAGTTGTTTTCTTTGTCATTACACATCAATACAATATCATGAAAATCATCTTTATCATAATCATCGGCACTTAAGGCCTCTGATCTGATTTTTCTGAAGACGTCATCTGATTTAATTCCTTGCAAATTACCACAATTCAACTGAGTGGGTGATGACATGTCAATAGCATCTGACCTGAAGGAAAACGCTTTAGTTTTTTTTAAGCGTTTCTTTGTTCAATTCTCGCTGAAACCCTTTTACGTGGTTCGTGAGAGCATTGTCGTCGGGATTGTGATGGTAATCTAAACCAGAGCTATACACTTTCGCCACAAACATTCCGTTTTCAGACTGGACTCTAATCCTAAAAGTCTTACAGCCCGCATGGCTACAATACATGTACACATTGCAATGATTTAGATAATATCTAACCCTTTTTGCATTAATAACGCACGTGTTATTTACAGTTCTTATGCGCTTTCTGAACATGATAGGATATTTGGTCTTTTCCAAAAGTTTTTTACCATTACCATGTGTATATATCATATGGGACCACTCTTCATATGAAAATTTGAAAATTCCTTCAAAAAACGAACAATCATCGTTGTCGTATTGTTTTGGGAAACAATTTTTTGTTCCCAAAGGCAGCACAACACCAGACTTAACTGGGGTTTTCTTAAAGTATGCATTCCTAAGGGGACTTGGAACAAGTCCAACATGTCTTCTGCTTTCTAATTTACTTGGTGTAACAAGATCAGCTTCATTGCTAATGTTTTCTGGTATAATTGGGGTACTACAAGGTATTGCTGGATCCCTTATCATCCAACTGAAATCACTCTGGGGTGATACACTCGTGTATTCCAGTATGTCTTTTTGAACAAGTTCAGGCTCTGTGTGATCAGAATATGAATTGCAATTTTCAAGACCATTATTCTCAATGCCAGCATTCAATGGATTAGAAAAAGACATGTTGAAGTGTTTTTTACATTTTCTATACACTTTATAACGATTAACACTATTTACAGCGACTTTTATGTGTTTACAGATGTCACTTAGAGTTTTGTTATTGTAATTTACAAAATCATTAGATGTGTAATTACATTGTTCAATACATTTTGTTATTGTACTATTATTCATTTCTGATGTATTAATTACATCATTACTGTTCATAGTTTCAATGTACTTATGAAGAGATGAAGTTTTTCTATTCATAGCATTTACTATTGATTTTCTTAACTTGTGATCATTATTTTTCTTAAAAATAATATCGCAAATGTTAGTTACACAACTGTCAGAAACCGAGACATTCTCAAAATTCAATTCTGGATATTCAGTCTTAATATAATGAGCTACCTCTTTCAATTTATCTTTTAAACTCATTTTTAAGCTTATAAATTGATTGGTGTGTCTGAATTAAAAATCCGTCGACACAATTTTTAGTTGCCTGAGATTAGATCTCTTCGACAATTTCGTGTCTGAATTAAAAATTCGTCGACACAATTTTTAGTTGCCTGAGATTAGATCTCTTCGACAATTTCGTGTCTGAATTAAAAATTCGTCGACACTATTTTTAGTTGCCTGAGATTAGATCTCTTCGACAATTTCGTGTCTGAATTAAAAATTCGTCGACACAATTTTTAGTTGCCTGAGATTAAATCTCTTCGACAATTTCGTGTCTGAATTCAAAAATTCGTCGACACTATTTTTAGCTGCCTGAGATTAGATCTCTTCGACAATTTCGTGTCTGAATTAAAAATTCGTCGACACTTTTTTAGTTGCCTGAGATTAGATCTCTTCGACAATTTTGTGTCTGAATTCAAAAATTCGTCGACACTATTTTAAGCTAACTAAAACTTAAACTACAGCTAAATCTACCACTAAAACTAATTTTTTTTACCACTACAACTAAAACTACTTTTTTATATTTTTTTGGTTTGTTTAAAACTAAAACTTAAATTACTGTACCTACAACTACAACTTAAATTACTGAAGCTACAACTAAAACTAAAACTACTCTTTTTGGTTTTTTATTTTTTAAATATTTTTTTGGTTTGTTTAAAACTACAACTTAAATTACTGAAACTACAACTACAACTTAAATTACTGAAGCTACAACTAAAACTAAAACTACTCTTTTTGGTTTTTTATTTTTTAAATATTTTTTTGGTTTGTTTAAAACTACAACTTAAATTACTGTACCTACAACTACAATTTAAATTACTGAAGCTACAACTAAAACTAAAACTACTCTTTTTGGTTTTTTATTTTTTAAATATTTTTTTGGTTTGTTTAAAACTTTTTTTGGTTTTTTATTTTTTAAATATTTTTTTGGTTTGTTTAAAACTACAACTTAAATTACTGAAACTAAAACTATAACTAAAACTAACTTAAATTACTGAAGCTACAACTACAACTAAAACTACTTTTTTTGGTTTTTTATTTTTTAAATATTTTTTTGGTTTGTTTAAAAATACAACTTATATTACTGAAGCTACAACTACAACTAAAACTACTTTTTTTGGTTTTTTATTTTTTAATTATTTTTTTGGTTTGTTTAAAACTAAAACTTATATTACTGAAGCTACAACTACAACTAAAACTACTTTTTTTGGTTTTTTATTTTTTAATTATTTTTTTGGTTTGTTTAAAACTTTTTTTGGTTTTTTATTTTTTAAATATTTTTTTGGTTTGTTTAAAACTACAACTTAAATTACTGAAACTAAAACTATAACTAAAACTAACTTAAATTACTGAAGCTACAACTACAACTAAAACTACTTTTTTTGGTTTTTTATTTTTTAAATATTTTTTTGGTTTGTTTAAAAATACAACTTATATTACTGAAGCTACAACTACAACTAAAACTACTTTTTTTGGTTTTTTATTTTTTAATTATTTTTTTGGTTTGTTTAAAACTAAAACTTATATTACTGAAGCTACAACTACAACTAAAACTACTTTTTTTGGTTTTTTATTTTTTAATTATTTTTTTGGTTTGTTTAAAACTAAAACTTAAATTACTGTACCTAAAACTACAACTTAAATTACTGAAACTACAACTATAACTAAAACTACTTTTTTTTTTTTGTTAAATATAACTAACTACAACTTAAATTAAATTTTTAGATTCTGAACGGAGTGATGAATGTATTGATTTTACAATGATGTGTGTTTTTTTTTTTTTTTTTTTTTTTTTTTTTTTTTTTTTGTGTCTGTGTACAGCATAACTAGTCGAAATAATGCTTCAATTTCAAACTTTGGGGGTGGTTTCCGATGGCAAAGTGGATATCCTTGGTGCATTATAGAGGTGAAAAGTAAACATTTTCCAACAGTTTTCAAAAAAATCGAGAAAAACATAAAAAAATGACAGAAAAACGGGAATTTTTACGCATAACCGGTTTTTGACAAAATCGAATTTTTTATTTTGTTATAACTCAAAAACTAATCGATGTAAACACTTGAAATTTTTATCAAATGTTAACATTAGCGTTCTCCATACACAGTTAAATTTTCAAAGAATTTTGACTTTTTTTGAGCTATTTATAGACAATTGAAATTTTTAATTTTTTTTAGTATTTTTTTTTAAAATAACGATAAAATTTTTTTGGACGGCCAGAAAATCTTGAAAATTTAATACAAGATTTCTTATTAGTTGTTCTTAAAGTGATAAAAAAAAATCCGAAATCGTTAGTCACAATTTTTTTTTATAAGTGCTAAAAGTTCGAATTTATACGAAATATGTCAAAATTGCGAAAATTTGCAAGTAATTTTGTGGTTGAAAAATCGTAAAATTTTTTTCTTTTATAACTAAGTTTTGAAAATTTGGTACAAGGTTCTCCATAAATTTTTTTTCAATTATCTGTAAAAAAAACTCGACCGGATTCAGACAAAAAATTTTTATGAGTGTTTGAAATTTAAATTTTTACAAAACCACGTTAAATAACGGTTTAGCCTCAAACGATATTTGATATTTGTTGTTATTCAAACAGTATAAGTCATAAACACTTGAAAATTTTACCAGTTATTTAGATTGCCATTTTCTTTACATGATTTGATTTTCAAAATATTTTGACTTTTTTTGAGCTATTTATAGACAATTGAAATTTTCAATTTTTTTTTATTTTTTTTTTATAAATGTTGATAAAAAAAATGTAGCTGGGACAAATTACTTGAAAATTTAATAGAAGGGTCCACATAACTTGTTCTAACTCTCATTCAAAAATTATAAAAATACATAGGCACAATTTTTTTTTATTAGCATTTGAAGTTCAAATATTGACAAAAATTCGTCAAAATCATGAATATTTTTCACTATTTTGTAGTTAAAAATTTATAAATATTTTTCTATCAAAAGCTAAGAATTGAAAATTTAATACTATGCTGTCCATAAGTTAAGCTTAGAATAATTATAAAAAAGTTTGAGGATTGTTCAATTTAAAAAATGTTACGTGTGTTTAAAGTTTAAATTTTAATTTGAAATCAAAAATACACGTGTAAAATAACGTTTAACTAATAAATTTTTTTCGATTTTTTCATAATATATCCTAGACTGACAAATCATCTCCGTTCAGAATCGTTTTTCGTATACAATGATACCTATCATTGCATTCAAATTTAACCTTCCCTAGTCCGAGGTCCATCCCACCACCTAATGTACAGCAGAGCGATACTCACTTACCCGCTTTTTTTTTTGTTTAAGACTACAACTTAAATTACTGAAACTACAACTACTACTACCACTAATACTAATTGTAAATACTCTGAAAGTTGTTGTGATACTGCTGTAGGTGGGCTTGGAAATTGATCGGAAGAAAACAGGATCACAATACCTGAAAAATGTTTAAAATGGATAGGTTTTAATTTTAAAATTACAAAAATGTATCATTTACAATAATTATACGCTTCTGTTTTAATTCATCATTTAACTTGTGAATAATATGACAATAACAGACATGGTGAATACAATTAAGAGTAATTTAAATATACTGATAATGAACAAAGTTTTAATTATCAAACATTATAAACAGATACATATACCTATATGAATTATAAACCAATAACTTAATTTCATAATTTATTTATTAAAAAAAAATATTAACTTAACCATGTCTGTACTGAAATTTAACACTTTTTCAACATAACTTAAGAATTAAATCTAAAATGTAAAAAGGATACAACAATATTGTGTTAAATAACAGATTCAAGTAGGTATTCAACGATGAGTTCTTGTAGTAAACCATAAAATATAAACAGTAAATGTAGATGGCAAGACAGAAGAAGATAAATGATTTATAAATGCAACATATTATTGTAGTCTTGTCATCAAATTAATTTTGTAACAGCTTGTGAGATGAAATCTGCTATTCATGCTGAAATTCAAAAAAAATATACGTTTTTATCATTACTCTTCATATCTTATAGAATTAGGTGTGTTACCATGGCACCATATGGTCACAATTTTAATTTAAGAACTGTTTGGTGTTATGTTATTTATTATGTACCTATCAATTTTTAACCTAAATGGAGCCACAACAACTTGGAACAGCGTTCCAAGTCCCTACATTGTGTAGAATCAACATTTAAATATTTAAACATTTATTTTAATTTTTAATTGTATGTATTTTTCTTTCAATCAGAATTATAATTAGGTATCCATTAAAATTATAATGAGCATTGGTGTTTCTATGTTTGTTATGTACCTATTTATTGAATAGTTTATGTTTGTAATTTCTGTAAATTAAATTGTAAATAAAAATCTATAGTGTTATTAAAAAAAAATAAATAGAAATTTAGAAATTTGTTTCCTGAAAATAATTGTTTAAATTATCTTATTTCATAAAGTGTAACAATAATATTAAATAATAGTTTATTACTTAATTATAATAATAAATTTTGATTACATCACAGTGTTTAGGAGGAAATAATATGAACAATTAAAAAATTTAATTTAATAAGATTTATTTTAAATTATACATATAGGTAGCTCTAGTTTATCAAATTGTGAGTTCACATCACAAATCGAAATCAAAATGTCATGAAGTAAATCATCTGAAAATTATATTTAAAATATGGCTTGCCATTTAAGACACTACACACATATCAACTGTTGTCTTCGTCTTACAAGTACGTAACAGCAAATTTAAGCTTATCAGATCACAGTAATTCTGTTAGTTTATAAATTATAGTAATATGACCTATAATGAAACTCCGAGGCGTAGCCAGGATTTTTTTATGGGGAGGGCTAAACACTTTTAACATGAGTCATTGAAAATCAAAAACAACAAAAAAATTAATAAACACTTTTTTAACTCAAATATTCTATTATACAACTAATAACAAGAAATATATTATTAAAATGTTTAAGACAATTTTCATATTTAAATTTAAATATTTCAAAACAATATAAAAAATATAGACAATGGGAGAGGTTATAGCCCCTTTAGCCCTCCCCTTGGCTACGCCACTGAATTGAACTTGATGATTAGAACATTATCTGTGTTTGAGTGTGGTTATTTTACGATTACTTAATTTTTAGGTGAATTATGACTGTTATGAGCATTTTTTATATACGCATAACTTGCTACAAAATTGAACTACCTACCGTAAAAAAAACCCACATACAAACACAGATAATGTTTTTAACATCAAGTTTCATAAAAGTCGATTCACTCTAATTAGACGGAGACAACAAATGGTCGTGTAGCGTCTTCTTAAAAATAATGAAGTTCCGTTGCGTATATGCAAAATACATGAATTACAAAAGAAATTTAAGTCATAAGAATTTATGATCGATTAGCAAATATAATTGAAAGATACATAACAGGGTAATGAATGACAGAGCGACATCCACATACCCGTCATACCCGCTTTTTTTAAAAACTTAAAAACACAAAAATTGTATTGTATAAAATTAAAATCAAATATATATTGTAAAATTACGAAAGTGTACATAATTATAATTATTTAAACACTTATAACGATCAATGAATATAGGTAATACTAGGTAGGTATTTAATTATTTCTGAATAATTAAAATATTTTCGTCTATGAAAATAATCTTGTTTAAATTTATTTTGTTGGTTTAATATAAAAACAATTAAATATCTAAATCATATAATAAACCTTTTTTAATAATTTAATAATAATTTGTAGGTATTTTATAACTTTCATATTTTATTAAATAACATAATTATTATTCATTTACAATACATTTTGGATATTATTATGCAGTATACCTAACACAATCAAAGTGTTTAAGTATATTTTGATTTACTCACCAGTTACAGAGTTGAAGATGGACGTAAAAAAAAAAAAATAAAATAAAAAAAAATACTGTTGAAACAAACTCAAAAACTTAGAAAATTTCACGAATACACAACACATTTAAAGCATAAGTAGAGAGAATTAAAAAAATAAACTTATGCCGTGTTGAACTGTCCTCGATAAAATCTTACGCAGGAATGAAAACCATAGTCGAAATTAGCCAACAATATCTTTAAATTACAGAAATTCAAATTATACCTTTTTTATCTTAATACTATTGTTGATATTTTTTCGGAATCGATCAGTCTAATACAATGAGTTTAATGTTTATCTAACTTTTTGGTAGGCCTTGCCGCACACTGTATTGTGAGAATGCATGACAAAAGATTACCGTCGCGCCGCTCGCCGTCAAAGGTCCAATGGTCAAAATACATTAGGGTTCAATCTTATTGTGTTTTTTAACTGGCACGTTTAAAATCGTAAATAACTGTTATCGGTTTCTCATGACAAAGGCATCATGATTGAATTATCCTGGTATATTATATTTACTGGTTGTACGATGAATAATTTGATACATGTATTATAATATATTAAATGTTTATTATTTACAACATCTAAAAAGACATTAACCTTGTTGTAAGGAAACTATCAAAACTCATCATAAATGCTAATTGACAAGAAAATAAGAATGTTTTAATATTTATTTACAACATTAGAATGATATAGGGGCATAGGGCCACTGTGTACAATAAAAATAAAAAATAAAAAATAATTATAATAACAATCAAACACATATAAATATTAATAGGTAAAATTACAAAATAAATACATAGGTTTACATAACATAACAATATACAAATATTATGCGACTTAGGGCGACATCTGCTTTACGGGATCGGTGTAATAATACGGTCCCCTGAAATTAAATGAGAAGCAACCCAACATACAAGGTTTCTTATCACTAGTCGTCCGAAACAATAGTCCCCTAGCTTTGGTCCCCCAACTTCACACACGTCGCAAAGCACTGTCAGCATGTACTCCAACAAAGTGAATTGAAGCTACACTATGTTTTTGATATAATTAAATAGTTACTTTTACTCAGGTGTTATATATATTACCAGCCTAACCAGATTAAAACATACGGAAAATGTTAATAGTTCATAAGTGAGTTGTTGAATTAGAGTATTTGATTAACTATGTATCGTGTGATTCTTATAAGCTGAATACAAAAAAATGTAATCTACATATTATGATACTTAAATTATTGTTGTACAACTCTACATATTATTTAGTATTATGTAATTAAGTAATTTTATACCACACATAAACGCATGCATAAAGTATAATACGTACTACAGTTTTTGCATATATCTTAAAATAAATTTTATTAATTAAATATAAAATATTAAACTATCGACATCGTTATAATGTATTGTATGATATCATTTAAGCAATATGAAGCATTCGGTAAGTTCAAAAGAATTAATTAGCAACCATAAGTATTTTTTAATTGAATAGCCATCATAAGTTTCAGACGAAAAGTAATTAAATAGTTTTATAAATATTTAAAATTATACAATTGAGTATATTTGCAATCTATACAATATTTAGCTTATCAAAATAAATTTTACTTTTATTGTATAATTGTTATCTACCTAATAAAACAAAAACTGATAATTATTTATGTGTAGGTATTATATACGTTTTATTTTTTGAATCGAGAACACAAAATATAAATTGAAAACGTTAAAATTTTGTTAAGAATGTTGTTTGTATATCTTATACTAACCATTTACAATGTTCAACGACATTTAATAGTATTATTAATTTATTTTGTGCATATTTAATTAGAATATAAATAGTTTATAAATTATTTTAATAATAATTAATTACTAAAAATAAGTTTGTGTTTGACTATACTTTAAAGGCTCAACTTTTAAAAGTATCATATTGATCATTGATTCATGATTTTATAGGGTTTAAAACGTTGAATACCTCCATTAAATTTTTTTATTTATATGATATAATTTATGCAATATCAAACATTTGGTAAGTTCAAAAGAATTGATTAGCAACCATAAGTATTTAAAATTTTTTAATTTAATTTAATAGCTACCATTTAAGTTACAGACGAAAGGTAATTAAATAGTTCTATAGTCTGATAGTAAATATTTTAAATTATACAATTAAGTATAGGTATTTACAATCTATAAAATATTTAATTTTTTAAAATAATTTATCTTTAGTTAAATTTAATGAATTTTTCTATTATTGTTTAATTCTTATCTACCTAATAAATCAACAACTGATAATTAAATATTGATGTGTTTAAATAAAAATTTTATTTTTGAATCGAGAACACAATTAATAAATTCCAAACATTAATGTTTTGTTAAGACTGTTGTTATCATGTCTTTTGTAAGTATTATCCATTTATTATATGCATATTTAATTAGAATATAAACAATTTATAAATTTATTATATTAATAGTAATAGGTACATGACAAAAAAAAAAGTTTTACTATACTTTAAAGGCTTTTAAAAATATTATATTGATCATTAATTCATAATTTTATACAATTTAAAACATTGAATACCTAACTCAATTATAATTTTTTTATTTACATAATATCTAACACGATACATGTATTTATAATAAAAATATGTATAAAAAAAATACAATGAAAAATAATAAATATAAATAATATAACTATACAAATATAAATGGTAATTATACCTATAGCAATATTTTAAATTGCATTTTTTTTTTATTTATAAATAAACACTTCGACCACATAGGTCATTGGCCTAGAAAAGAACAAAATGAGTTATATAAATTTCATTTGTAACATGCATTTTGTATATAATTTGGAATTATAGTGATCAGGTTCCTATACGAATTTATAGGTACATTAAATTAGTGTATACCTACACTATAGTATGATAAATATATTAAATATGTCATCACACACAACCAAGGTGTTGTGTATTGCTATATATTGCATGTTATGTACAATTTACATTTTGCCATTCGACTTTGTTATTATGTTTATGCATACAATATGCAGTAGGTAATATGCTATAATAGTAGTAATCAGTCACGATGACATCAAATTAGAATAAAAATGTTTGTTAATTAATATTAATAATAACAATAAATAAGTTTGAATTTGACTTTAATGTATTGCCTGAAGTATTTATATTAATTTTGTAGACTATTTAAGTATAGTTTTAGAGGATTTAAATTTCTGAATAAATTTGGTTAATCCAAAAATTATATTATTATATTATTAAATTAATATTACAAATGAATGTAATGCACGTAAAAAATTACAATATGTCAAAAGATATTGTTCGCAAATGCATGTAAAAGACAATTAATAAAAATATCCAACTCTCATTACATATGAAATATATTAATTACACAAGAAAAACAGTGTTTAACGCAAAATTCGTTGCGGATTGGAAACGGTTTAAATGCTCGAGATTTGACAGAGGTTATCAACTCAAACTGTAGTCGATAGGTTTAGGCGTTGGGTCCCCATGAATAAAATAGGCAGGTATAACAAGATCGAATCCCGCCCCGACGGAATTAGCAGCGGCGCATGCCGTAACATGGCCGTCCGGATTTTTTGCATTTTTTTTCTCGATTTTTTCAGAAATATTTTGTTTTATATTTATTATGAATAATGTATATAATAAATACACGATTAAATTTACTTCCGTATTTACAGTTTCTTTTTCTGTAAATTAATAGAATAAATTACAAATTGTAACTCCCATGTTATGAATGTTGTTAATATTGTATATTCAATACATAATATACAATTCAATACAATTTCAACTATCCGCCCACATTGTCCGCGATTCGACGCAATCGGATTGCTTACTTGATTACTTTAGTTGTGTATCATAATTGATTTTCCCCGTTGATTGCTGACTACTAAAATTCAACACGCGATTTACCTCTGACTTTTTTACGAGCATATCAACACCCGACTATCGACTTCCGAGGGAACATGACAAAATATATAAAATATATTTGTACATAACATATTTCGAAATGAGAATTAATGAAAAGTTCTTATTATTTCACCAATTCCGCCCACAAAGTCCGCGACCCGACAAAGTCCGATTGCCTACCTGGTAGGTTTATTTGCGTGTAAACTGATTTTTACCATAGATAACTGATAATTTATCATATTTCCAAATGTACAAAATAATAATACCAATTATTGAATTTAATCTACGGTAGATATATAACTTACTCCTTCAGACATAATCAAAATAAAATACTGTCCAATAACATCAATGGAAGCCGAAATATAATTTAGTCGGTATAAGGCAATTTTAGGACAAAATCAAAGATCTTTTGAATTTCAATATTTCAAAATGACTGTTATCATAAATTGTAATTAAGATAATTAAAATTTTTATTTATTTTTAGCTTTTTTTATTTATATTTTATAATTTGTAACACCTTTTTTTTATTAATAATTTTAATATTTAAAATATAATTTGTTTCATTAGAAAATCATATGGATTTATTATGTAATTAAATATTAATAAATAAATCATATTAGTAAAATACATATTTTGATATTTTTAGCACATATTTATGTACATATTTTGCTAACGTAAATACATATTTTGATTTCATAAATACATATAAATCCGAGCCCTACTGATAAAGTATTTAACATTCAAAAACTCACTTTGACTTAAAATATTTTACCAACAAAACAGCATCCGCCTAACGATTAAAAGGCAATAACATTGCTTTAAAAAACTTTTACGTTGCACAATTTTTTTATTTTAAATACATACAAATACAATAAATGAATGGATAAGATTTACTTCCATATAAACAGTTTGTTTTACTGTGAATTACTGATTAATTAATAATACCATTGTCATAGTGCATGCGTTGTACACTCAATAGTCAATTCATATAATAATTTGATCCATGCGCCGACATAGTCCGCGATCCGACGCAGTCGGATTGTCTATCTGGTAGGCATAGTTGCATTGAATTTATTTTCACAAGTGATTACCGATTATTCAACGCTCAAACGACAACATCGACTTAAACATTTTTTCCTACTTTTGAATGCAGGAGGTTAGACAATCCGCCGTAGGTGGATTCCCCAACCAGGAATCTATTTTACCGGTTGAGGGCTGATAGCTAGACACTCAAAATTCTACGTCTCAGCTTTCAAAAATTTTTCACTTTCGAAAGAAAACCGCCAAACAAGCGAACGTCTTATCAATTCTCGACAATACCCGCCTTATCATCCCGATAGAAGACTCGCAGTACCACCAAATCTTCCTTTTTTAAAAACTTTCTGCTTTCAAGCTCTTCCATCCGTCCTAGGGTTTTCACTTACACCGAGTTTCATCCAAAGCGAGTTTCACGGGCCGCTAGTCTTATATTATAAAACGCGAAGAGGTTGGCCCGATTCCCGCCTGGAGCTCTTGCTGTACTAACCGTGGTTCCTTAAACGGAAAAAAGAATGCGCTCCGGTCGTCGCGGCCCGCCGTTATCGCGCCCGCCCGGTTATCAAACCGACGACGTTGGACGACTATACGATTATTATTATTATTTATTATTAATTTTTCACTTTTCTACGGATTTTATAACTTTTTTCGAGTTATTCCGTATTCGCGTAGTGTACGTTATTATTATACGTACCAATTCTATCGTGTGATCACGACGAGCTTTTGGGTGTAAGACAAAGTCGTTTAATACATATATAGGTATATATTAATAATAAATATAAATAAAATATACATAAAACAATTATAACAAATATATTAAATATACATTCAAAAGAAAATTAACAAGAATGTCTGTGTGTGTGACGTGTGTGTCTAATTAAACAGGTAAAACGATGTATAATACAAATTCAGTGACGGTTCGGAAACGGTTTAAGTGCTCGAGATTTAGCATAAGTTTTCAACTCAAACTGTAGTCGATAGGATTAGGCGTTAGGATAGGATAGGATTCTAGGCAGGTATAACGAGAACGAATCCCGCTCCGGCGGTCGTTCCGGCGGCGCTTTGATTAACACCGTGAATCATTTTTTGCATTTTTTTTCACTTTTTTTTATCATGTTATTCTAATTATTATTTCATATTATAATTATATTATATTATTATTATTATTATATATTATGGTAGGTATCATATATAATATTAATATATAAAATATTATATTAAATAGGAGGTTGACTTGGCAAAATTAATTACACTAATAGGTACATTGCCATTATTGATTTGATTTTAAATATTGGTCAATTTTGCACCGTTTTACAATATACTTTAATTTAAATTTGCAAATATTATGTAGTAGGTATATTTTATTTTATTATATTAAATATATAAATTTTAAAATGTACCAAACCAGAACTTGACCTGAATGTAATGGGAAGCAAATTTTATCTTTATTATATATTATATTATGTATTATGTATACGAGTTTATACTTTATAGTGAATATTCCTTGAATCCTTGCTCACTTATAGTTGTTATTACATATATCTTGCTCACTTACTTATTATAGGTAGATAGTTAAAATTACATAGACAGTCATATGAGTACATTGAGCTTTTGTTTATTTATTAAAATGTATTAATATATTATAATATTATACCTACTGTGTATGCATATAATATATATATATTGTATTAATGGTAAACATTTACACTTAACATTGTCATTACTACTAAAGTGTGCGATAGCACAAATTTACTTCCAACATATACCTACGTCAGCAGTAGTATTAAAATATAATATAAGCTATTTGAATGCATAATACAGATTGGACAGACACAGTGACTTATGCTTTTTACTTACAATGATGGATTTATATTTTTATAAATATTATGTTATGTTATGAATGTTATGATTATTATTTACACAAATAGTGTACCTATGCTTCTATGCTTAAATATATTGTATTGATTGATTTTCCTATTGTCACTGTCATGAGCTTGCAGAAAAATATTGACAATACCTATATTAAAAACTATGTATGTGATAAGCTTATTGTTGAATTGTTGAGTCATTTAATAACATTTAATATTTATTACTAACGGTCAATTGTACATAACTTAAGAAACATACTAAATGTATTCTATGTAATTTATATGGTCTTTATATGTATGTAAACACTATGTAATGTAAATTGTATTAAACACATGATTTTGCTGGCAACGTTGGTATATTTATGTAGTAGAAAACATTTGACATCATGTGATGAGATAAGTATTGAATGTTTTACTCATAATATATTTTCAATACCTATATATAATTATTGCAGATTGCAGACAAACATATTAAATAATATGTTATGTTATAGGTATAAGATAACATATATAAGAAATATAAAATTTGCTTCCCAGTAATTTTTTTAATTCTAATATATATAATAAAATAAAATGCACTACATCATTGTCAATAAGCAAATGAGATCCTTGCATAACATTTGAAAATTTAATATATATATATACATAGACACAGTAACTTATGCATTTTACTTACTGTTCAATACTATTACATAGACAGTCACACATGTATATTGCAATGCACAAATATGAGAATACACATCATTTCGTTTTAATATTAATATATAGTATTATATTAATGTACATGTATAATGTTTTATTGTTAGACATTTACACATAACATTGACCTTATTTAATGTCGAATGGCACAAATGTACTTACAACCATACACTTCAGCAGTAGTATCACAATTAAATTTAAGCAGTTTGAATGCATAATACACATTTGATAGACACAGTAGGTTTACTTATGCATTTTACTTACACAGTACAAGTGTAATGATGAATTTGCACGAATGGTGGGTGTAATTATGTTTAAAAATATCATATTGATAAAGATTGTCCTACCTAATTTCATAACCTTTGTCACTGTCATTGGCTTGCAAAAAATAATGTCAATTAAATAATACCTATTAGGTATAATATATTACTTTATTTTTTTATACATTTTATTATATTAGTTATTATATATTATAGTTATTAGTAAACAATAGTATTATACTATTACCAAAAGCTAAATAATAAAACAATGCTAATAAATAATTAATTTCTTTAAACATACATGTTTAGTATATTATTAACCTTTAACTTACATTTAAATTTAATGTCGTAAGTAATTATATTGAACTTATGGTTACTAATAAAACATTATTTAAGTATTACACCACATGTTATAATATATATACACATTAGGACGATAGGACCGTTAAAGAAAAACACATATAAATTAATTTTTCAACATTTATTGAACATTCTGAAAAAATAGACATTTACAAATTATAAATTACAATGTATTTAAATTATAAATAATGTATAGTTTTCTTATATATTAGTATATTACTTACGTCCACATGCATGGCGGCCAAACGGCTCACCACCGTCGACGAGGAGGAGCTCGAGCCCCGCTGCTGGCGCGGGGCCGAGTCCTGCCGCTGACGATGGTGAGTTGGTGCCGGGGTACGCTGCCGATCGCGGGGTGGTGCCGATTCCCGCCGCCGGTCACGTGGTGGTGCCGACTTTCGCTGCCGTTCACGGGGTGGTGCTGTTACCGCAGGTGGATCGAGCCGCCGCCGATCGCATGGCGGTGCCGACGCCGCTGGTGGGTCCCGCCGACGCCGCTCACTTGGTGGTTCCGATGGCGAGTGGTGGTCCCGCCGACGCCGCCGCTCACGGGATGGTGCCGCTGACCACAACTCCGGATTTTTGGGCCTCTTGCCTAGATAATAAATAAACAAAAATAATTTAAATGTATCGCTTACGTGCAAAATTTACGTAGATACATACAGTCACGAGCCATGTGGCCCGTCTTTCGACAGTTATAACATCCTGAAAAAGAAAAACATATAACATTGCAATATTTATTATTAATCATATTAATATTCATGCAAACTTTTGATGACGGCCTTCGACGGTGTTAGGGTGTTCACCGTCACCCTACAATTTTTTAAGGTGAACATTCCTTCCATTTTTCTATAAAAATTCTATATAAAAAAAAAAATTAATTTTAATTTTAATGACATACCTATTATATAATTACAGTTAACCTAAAACTAAACACATGAAAAAATATCGTGAACGAACGTGTACTCACTTCAGAGGGCTGATGTAAAATAAATGGAGTCCAAACGACAATTTTGTTCTAGGCCTCGCATTGCATATTACGTAATTATGATTGGTACCAATAACGCAGGTCTGTCCATTGTTCTGTCAATCCGCGACGATTGACAAATAGTTTTAATAATTAATATTATTAAATTATATGTGCGGTTATACTGGAGCCATGGGGCGCGGAGTGGAGAGCGAAAAGCGTCGCGGACCTGGGTCCGGTAACAGTCCTCCTACTTCAGTCAGCTTTTGACTTTTCTACGATTAGCGTTTGTGCAATACGTTTGTCATTACGTACACATCTACGTACACCCAAATTTGCACACTTTTTTATCAACTTTATTTTTTTTTACTTCGTTGGACGTTTTTGACACCGGTGAGTACATTTTTTATTATTTAAAAGCTCAATGGATGCCTCTACCCCGTGTATAGGTATATTCATTTACGCACAACACGGATTTTTACCCGAGCGTGTGTGTTCTCCCGATGTCCGCACATGGTATTCCGAGAATTTCGCGTTTTTTATTATTTGCAATTCAATGTGTTCTATTATTTCCAATCTCTTTCCCGGGACCGTTGTCATTCGGTGTGATCAACATACGTTCGCATTACGTACGTCGTGCGCATCTCGCAATTTTTTCATGCGTATATTTTTTTTGTATTCAGACATTCAGCTATTACCGAATTTTCATTATGCTTTTGATTTGTACCGTTTCGTAAACATTATTTTCCATATACATTATATTATGTGCCATTAATATTCACAGTTTTTCTAAAAATAACACAAAACTCTTGGAATTCCCGTATTGCTGTATTATCACCACTGATAGCATTCTGATAATAACGATATAATGATGCCGAGTGTTTTTACGTAGGTACATAATACAAATACAATACTTATACACTATTCATTTTATTTATTAATAATATAATAAAGATGTTTATAATTAATAAATGCACTTATTACGTTTTCGATTTGATCCTATTATATATCTTTAAAATGTCACTTTTCAGGACTATCACCATGGTCAAACGTTGCGTGATCTGTGGTAACGTCGATGACGTTGAAGGCGTTTCTGTGCACAGGTTATTATATATTTATTATACACATTTTCATTATTCTATTACTCTGGCCTTACACTAAAACTCTTCATAACTCGATGGTTCTATTAGGTTTCCAGTAAATGACGAACAGAGACGTCTGTGGGTGTTGTTCGCCGAGAACAACGGTGTAAATCCACGACAGATATTTGCCACCTCCAAGCTGTGCTCGAGACATTTTGTTCATGGTCGTGACTATATGGGAGAAGCACGCCGTCGCCATCTATTCCCTGGATCAGTGCCTTCTTTAGTGAGTATATCATGATTTTAAAACATCAATACATATTATTTGTATTAATGTGCTGTATTTTGTTAGCTGCTACTATGATTAGTACGTCATACATTTTATGATTATTATTAAGTATTCCACTGACACTATTTTCATGTTATTCTTTAATACTCTCTTAATACATCAAACATTAATAATTATATTAAGATAATTATTATTATTTTATTAATATAACAATGTGTTGATAGGTAGGTAGTAAGAAATGTGATAAGTTGTGTTTTAATAAGAAAAATTACATAACATCATGCTTAATTTGTAATTGAACATTTATAACATTAGATTACATTACAGTTGACTAAATTAATTAACTTAAATTTTTATTTTTGAAATAGTTATAAGACACATTTCATTATTATATTATTTAAAGTCATAATACCATGCACAAATATACCAAAGCATTTTCACTAATAATTTATTTGTACATTTATTTAATGATTATGCCTTTGTTAACATGTTTTCACTTTATTTATTGTAGGTACGTTTGCTATTCCCATTCCTGGATCATTTTAAGGTGTATTATAAATGTATTGTGTTCATTATCAGAAGGGATATAGCTTAGGATATAACTTATTTTATTTTATATATATATATATGTATATAATTACTCAAAAAATGCTACTATCACACTATATTCTATAGTATTTTAAGTATACTTCACTTTGGTATGGAGTTAAAATGTAAAAAAATGTCACTTATTAATTTATGTTTATAGAACTGTTTTTAATTGTACTTATTATCTAGCGGTGAGTTAATTTGTATATGCTTATTAAGTAATGCTTTGTTACTATTATATATCACATACTATGTTAAGCTTATGTAATATTATGCATGCAATAAAACTGATCTCCTTTTGATCTTACAGGTAGTTCAACCGGTCTTTGAGATTGTGGCACCGGGCGGCGAAGAAGGAGCGGACGTAGCAATGGCTGATGACAACGAGATGGAGATGGAAGTTGTTGAAGTCCAAATGGACGACGATAACATTGAAGTCGTTGAAGTCCAGATGGACGAGGTAATGATGGACATACATGAAGAACCATTGCTACAGGAGGAAGTGGTACAAGATGACATTGAGTTTGTCGATGTACTGCCTGCAGACGCAGAGGCAGTATTTGAATTTAGGGATATATTCGACGTTTTACTACCAGACGTCGATGAGGAGGTCAGTAAATATGTCACATTTAAATCGATGTTATTGTTTTTTTTTTATTTGTACAACTGTGTCATTTACATTTTAGTTTATGCCGATTCCTCCGAGAATGCCAATGAGAGACCGTCCAGCTGGCATTCAACACGAACTCCCGGAGCGTCATAATATAGGGCAATTGGATGCACTCTGCACACATTGTGGCGCACGTCATTTCTCATGCGAGCGGACAATCAGGAATCATTTTAATACGTGTTGTAATAATGGTCAAATGGCTCTTACAGGAGAACGTGTGTTGGGTCAACCACCTGAATTATTAATTCGTTTGTTAGTTGATGATTCACAGGTAGCCAAACATTTTCGAAAAGAAATCCGCCGGTACAATAACACTCTGGCATTTGCTGCGTTTTCCACTGACCTTAACCCAAGACGTTTGCCAGGTCACGGACCTAGAGTGTTCACCGTTCACGGGCAGGTGTACCGCAGGATTAGCAATGACGTTGTCAGAAATGAGCTGATGCAACCAAGATACTGTGAGTTGTATTTCATTGAATCCGGGGCAGCCAACCAGATCCGCATGGCACAACAGCCACGCCAACGACCACTAATGGAAGACTTGCTTGCAGACTTAGATAATCTGTTACGGCAAAACAATCCATTCGCAGTGGCTTTCGAGTAATATATTAAATTAAAATATATATATTTAGCAAAATACACACATCACACTTATTAACAAATTAACTATATTTAAAATTATTAATTTTATTTACTATCAAATACAAATATAACTTCATAACTCATAACATATCATTGTTTAAAAAAGAAAAACAATTATAATATAAACATGATGTTGAATACATTATTGTTACCTCAACAATAGGTGTAGTACGTTCAGGTATTTCTATATGATACAACAAACAACTTGAGTAATACAGTGAATATTTTATTGAATATACTTAAAATTTTTATTATTCATCCATTACTGTAATTCAAATATTCATTGTTTACATTTTAATCTCTACTCCCTCTCATTACAAAACCAATTTTAAATTTTAGGAATATGATTAAACTCCTACACCTCCTTACAATATTTAATTCACCTTTCCTATTATTATGACACTTAATGTACAGTTAATAGTAAATTTTTTTGATTTTCTTTTATTATTATGTATTGTACTTATGGCACTTTCACTTAATACCTCTTACCTTATTTTTTTTTGATTTTATATTCTTCTAAGTGACCATGATTTTAACAATATCAGTACACTTCCGAATAACACAAAAACTGTACTATAGATCAGGTTAAACTTGCATACGGATAACTGTAATATGTCATGTAGTTACACTGAGAGCAATACATCATGTGGCTTTCATAATAAAACAATATTGTTGCGTGACGTTTGTGTTGTAGGTATTTGCCTAATGAAATTAACAATTTTTTTTATCCATAATTATAATATTAATACAGATATTGTACATATATATTTATCAGTCTACACACATTATGCTTTATGACAATGTTTTAATTATATTTAAATTTATTATTTATCAAGAAACAATATAAAATATGAATGTATAGGTAAATTAAATAATTTGATTTGCAAATTAACTGATTTTATTGTTATTAATACTATTTAATGGCACTTTGGTGCGCTGTGGGTTTATTGTGTGTGTTATTGTTACCATTATAGGTTTAGTACTATACTATATTTATTTATGTAACACCAACCTATTTACTTGAGGCATAGGTATCAGGAACTTTTTTATTGTTAACACAAATTTATTTGTATTTTTATGTACTGAGACATTGAACATAATATTAATATTCATAGCTTTAAACTATATTTTAAGAGCATAAAACAAATATCTCATGCACACTATCATAGTCTTGCTTATAAACTAATTGTATGTTTCATCTTATACACTATTCCCATAGGTGTGAGTGTTGTTGTAACACTCTGTAGGTATTATGCAAACAATGAACTAACGAAAATTAGAGTACTACCTCTCCAATTTTTTATACTTTTAACCAAATTAGATTTTAACTTAACATAATAATTCCAGGCTAATTTTTACTTACATAAACTGATTTATATGTTTATACATACATATTATCACCAATTGAAATACACTTCCAAATAATAACTAATATACATTAAATTGTGCTATAATTTGTGTTAGACTTGCCTCCACCATGCATACATTATAATAACAATAATACTTTCATTCATTATTTACAACATACAAATGTTTACCTTAATACTGTACACATATGTGAATATATCATGTGGCTTTAATAATAAAACAATATTGATTTGTTACAGAAACATGCGACAAGTGTGGCAGAGGGAACAAGATGCTGCTGCTGCAAATCCCATGTTGCAACCGAGGAGGGTGACCATGCACATCATCGCCGACCCAAATAACGACCCTCGGAGATACAATCAACCAGCTGCTCATGTGAATGAGGTAGCAGTTGTCTTTGTTGGTGAAGATGGTCTGCCACCAGGGAACCTCGATCTGGTCATCTACGACTCAAACCCAGTTGATCCAAATCACCGGATGCAGAGCATTTCAGCAGGCTCATCTCACGCAGATCCAATGCTATATCCCCTTTTTTTCCCGTACGGGGAAACCGGTTGGCATTACAACCTGCTGCAAGAAGGCAACCGCCGAAACGCGGTTCGTGTAAGGAACACTATCAGGGAGTTTGTGTGTTACCGGCCATTAGATACACTGGAACCAATAGCAATGGGAATGAAGGCCATACATTTAGTTTAATACATGCAGGTGGTTTTTTATTACAGCAGTACATGTGTGATCAGTATGTTCGCATGGAAGCGAACAATCTGCGCTACACTCGAGACAATCAGAGAGCGCTCTTTGCTGATGCGTATCAGGGCCTTGTGGACCACATAAATCAACAGCTTCACGTTGACGAAGTCGGCCCTGTAGGCCGCAGGACGATTCTACCATCCACGTTTGTAGGTGGCCCTCGGTACATGAAACAATGTTACCATGACGCGATGGCCATTGTGCGTAAGTATGGAAAGCCAGACCTATTCATAACGTTTACGTGTAACCCCAGGTGGCCAGAGATAGTAGACAACATTCCAACTTGGTTGAAAGCAAACGACATGCCCGATTTGGTGGCGAGGGTGTTTCATGCAAAACTGAAGGAGCTGATGCGTGACATAACGACCAACAGGGTGTTTGGTAATATAGATGCTTATGTGTACACAATTGAGTTTCAGAAACGTGGTCTTCCACACGCCCACATACTTATCATCTTGCACGAGGACAGCAAGTTGCTTACCGCTGAGGATGTCGACAGTGTTGTGTGCGCCTACTTGCCTGACCCGGCAACTGAAAGGCGCTTATTTGACAGTGTGAAATCACACATGGTTCACGGACCGTGTGGACAACTCAACCGCAACAGTCCGTGCATGATGGACAACAGTTGTTCGAAGAAGTATCCCAAAGAATACAGTGAAGAGACTGTGTACGTTTCAGATAGTGGTTATCCGACTTATCGCAGACCGAACAACGGACTTGTGGCAAACGTCAGAGGTCACCCTGTAGGCAATGAGTTTGTTGTCCCCCACAACCCGTACTTGCTGGCCAAGTATGATGCACACATAAATATTGAGGTGTGCTCCACTATAAAGAGTGTAATGTATTTGTATAAATACGTCTACAAGGGACATGACGCGGCTACCTTGGAAGTCTGGAATGGAGATGAAATAGAAAAGTAAGTGAATCACACTTATAGTTTTTACATTTATTTTATTACTATTTTGTTTTTTTTTTACTTAATTTATTATTTGTTATTTTTTAATATTTCAAACATAATTATTATACGTTTGCTACACAAATTTACACAATTTATAACAACTACTACTACTATTACTGTATTTTTGTAATGTGATGATTTGGTATTACATTACTACTTTAAATAATTATTAAATTATAATTGTTTAATATAATTTATTAGATGTTATAATTATTATTAGTTACACATTAGCAATACTATTTACTATACATTATATAGGTTGACTTTATACTTAACAGAATATTTAACATTATAAGTTACAAACAAATTAAAAAAACATAATTTTTTAATGTTTTTAAGTCATATTATTGTACATTTGAACGCATGTGTAATGCACAATTTTTATATCAAATTGCAACCAAACCTCATAAATTGTTAGTACCTATTCATATTTTTATTGTTATTTTATATGTATATTTTCTTTTTGCAATTTACTTATTGCACATCTGTGTTTTTTCTATTTTATTAACTTTGGTAATTTTACCTTATGTATTTCTCTACATTTCTAATTTATGTCGTTCATTTAAACTGATATTTTCATTAATATTCATATACACAATTTAATATAATATTACATTACTATAGCAATTTGTGATGTATGAACCAAGTTAAAATGATTCAATTTCAAGAAACTTTTAATTGTTTTATCACTGTACTTGGATGTAATTAACAACTCTTATTCATGATAATATTTTATTTATATTTATAATTGATATTGAAGTAACTTCATAAATGAACCACAACAATTGTTAACTAAAATAACATTGCACACCACTTTCTTTTATTAATTAACTATACTTTAAACTTTTGATATATACATTTTCATAAAACGTCAACCTGACATAGTTTATTTATAACATTATGTTCTATTGAAATTGAATTAAATAAAACTAATCACATTTCTATAATTTATATATATATAATATTTTATTTATTTATTTATTTAATAAATTTATTTGATTATGATGTTGATTTCAGTTACATAAATTCAAGGTACGTCAGTCCACCAGAAGCCGTTTGGAGATTGTTTTCTTACGAAATGCATAACAAAAGTCATACGATAGTCAGACTTCCGGTCCACCTGGAAGACTATCACAACGTGTACTTTGCACCCGAACAGGTACTAGAGCGAGTGCAAAACGCCGCCCTGGGTCGAACCAAACTCACGGCTTTCTTCGAACTCAACACAACAGACGTCGAAGCTAGACAGTACCTGTACCAAGAGATACCGGTACACTACACTTGGAACGCGACGCGCAAAACGTGGTCCCGGCGGCAAAGACTGGTGACGTACGAGACGTTGGCTCGAATGTACGTCGTCAACCCACTTGATCGAGATCGTTTCCATTTGCGACTGCTACTTCTGCACAAGAGAGGCCCACAGTCTTTTCGGGACATGAAGACGGTAGACGGGGTAGAGCATCCAACCTACGGTGCTGCAGCCGTCGCGATGGGACTTTTGGAAGACGACCGAGCTCTGCTGGCGTGCATGGCCGAATCGGCAACATTGGACACTCCGGCCCAGCTTCGTTACCTGTTCGTGACAATGCTATTGTTTTGCGAGACCGCAAACCCACTGGCGTTGTTTCAAGCAAGCGAAGCACACATGATGGATGACTTCAATCACCGATTGCAAGACGTCGACCGCGCGAGGGCGGCGTGTCTGGACGCAATCGACAGGCTGCTTCGCGGTCACGGGAAATCGCTCGCGGATTACGGTTTGCCACTACCAGACGTCGCACTGCTGGAAGAAGACCCGGACGACGACATGTTCGGTGCAATAGACGCGGCGGTACGCTGGGCCGTACAATTGGAGAACTTGAACGACGAACAACGGACAGTGTTCGATCGTGTGATGGCGGCCGTAGACGACAACAGAAACGTCGTCAAACTCTTCTACGTGGACGGCCCCGGTGGAACAGGTAAAACGACACTATACGGATGCCTCATATGTTCGCTTCGCAACCAAGGGCGATCCGTGTTGTCCGTGGCTTTTACAGGTATCGCAGCGTCGCTCATGGACGGTGGCATGACGGTGCACTCGACGTTCGGTTTGCCGTTCGGTACGCTGGCCGACGATTCGACGTCGACCATCACCATGCAGTCGTTGCGTGGTCAGAGGATACGTGACGCGGCACTAATCGTCTGGGACGAAGCTCCCATGTCTCCGGGATTACAACTGACTGTGGTCAATAGGTTGTTGAAGGACATCATGGGATCGGAATTACCGTTCGGCGGTAAACCGGTACTGTTTGCCGGTGACTTTAGACAGATACTGCCTGTCGTGCGCAGAGGGACGAGGAGTGACATCGTCAGGTCGTCGATCAAATACAACTCTTTGTGGCGCGACTTGGAACAGTTCAATCTGACGCGGAACATGCGCGCCGACAACGACGTGGACTTTGCGACTTGGTTGCTTCAGCTCGGGAACGGCCAATTGCCAGAGGTCGACGGTGTTCGGGACACCGTGGAAATCCCGCGGGAAATGGTATGCGACGTCGCTAATTTGATCGATTTTGTTTTTCCGCAGCAAATGTCGTTGGCCAACGTCGACGAGTTTGCTCGGAAAATAGTTTTATGTCCCAGGAACGACGAATGCAGGCAGGTCAATCGTACGGTGTTACAGCGCATTGACGGAGCTCACCGGAGCTACACGGCCATAGACTCTGTGGTGGTCGACGATCCCGACGAAGTGGCCAATTATCCTACAGAGTTCCTGAACACCCTGGAACCGGACGGACTGCCGCCGTACAACTTGACGCTAAAGGTAGGTTCGATTGTGATGTTGCTTAGGAACCTAGATTCTAAGAGACGTCTCTGCAACGGAACGAGATTGGTTGTCACTGAACTGCGACGATACAACTTTAAGGCGAGGATGTTGTCTGGTGGTGCACAGGACGATATAATCATACCTGCGATACCACTCACGTCGAGTGGAGAAGACGACCTGCCCATCATAATGCGGCGAGTGCAGTTCCCCGTACGTCTGTCATTTGCAATGACCATCAACAAGTCACAGGGTCAAACGTTCGATAGAGTTGGATTGCTTCTGCCTTCACCGGTGTTCACACACGGACAATTGTACGTAGCCTTTTCACGAGTGAGGAACTCGCAATCCATTAGAATTGGTATGTACGGTGACGATCGTGGAAGATTTGTTACCAAGAACATTGTGTACAGAGAAGTACTACAAGCAATGCAATAAGTGTACAATGATGCCTTCAAGAACTTGGTGAACATCAAATCTGTGTGATAAACTGATCTGTGTGATCAAAGTAATCTGTGTGATACTACTGATCTGTGTGATCAAAGTGATCTGTGTGATCAAAGTAATCTGTGTGATGCTATATTGATCTGTGTGATCCAAGTTGTCTGTGTGACCTAAAACTTGCGGAGAGAAAGTTCGGCAACCTCCACGCGGTTCTCTCTGGATGCGGATTCACTTTGTAGTGAATTTGTAACTAATGTCGAACATGTATTTAAACATGCTGCAAACACACGAGTTGGTAAATTACTTAAAATTATTTATTTAATTAATATATCATTAAACCATATTTTTTATTTGTATTGTTTCAGAAACACAAGAGGCAATGATTTATGATGGATACTCTTATATCAATTCAAATTAGAACAAAAATAATAAAAAACAATAATTGTCCTAACAATTTGTAACTATACCAAAAACTGTTAACTACAATAATTGGTACACCGTGTACAACATTTTAATTGTATGTTTGTTAAATATTTACTTAATAATTAATTAGTTGTTGTGGATTTATTATTGATGACAAACATGCATTTAAATTTTAATTGATTAATTAATTAAACATTTTTATATTCATTTTTTATCTTATAATTATAATATAGCAAGTAACGTACGTAACTGATGTTTATAATTGATTGTCAATTGATGTATGTACAAAATGTTTGATTTCCATGTTTTGCATCAATCACAACTTGGTTAATTTTTTAAATACATTTATTGTAACTAAAGTAAAAACTGTTGACCATAACTGATCGCTACACACCATGTACAGCATTTTATTTATGTATTTTCATTAATTTGTTAATTTACTTAATAATAATTATAAAATGTTTATCAATTGTATTATTATAATATACAATATATGAATATTGTATATTATGAATGTAAATATGAATTTATTTAATTATACAAAGAATAAAAAAAAGTTAAAATTGTAAAATAAAAACTTAAACATATTATCATTTTACAAATATTGTATTGTATTAGTAACTAATGCCAAGTTTAATTACTTAAATAATACATAACATCATAATGTTATTGTTTGTTGAATTCTTTTAATTATCTATAGTAGGTAATAGGTAAATACATTTAAATTTACTATATTATATTTATAATCTTTGTATTAATTTGTATCCAAAGCAAACTGTTGACCAACCTGTTGCTGTGTACGCTATGTACAGCATTTTGTTTGTGTATTATTATTAGTTTATTAATTTACTTAATAATTGTCTACAATTACATAATATTATACTTTACCTATGTCATAATTTTGTGTATGTTAAAAATGTCTATCAAATATACAATGTTAATATTTATTTTTTTTTTTATTATTGTATTACTGCTATGAACAATATTAAAAAATTAAAATTGTAAACAAACAATACAAATACTTAAATATATTTTACATATTTTACTAATATTGTATGTATTGTATTGGTAACTGATGCTAAGTTTAATTTTCATTTATAATACATAATATAATATATATATATATATAATGATATAAATTGTTTATTAATTATCTACAATATATATACATTTTATTTTACAACATATGTTAGGTCTTTTAAATTTCTTTACACATGATTAATATTATTTTTTGCATTATTGCAAACACATTTCAAAACCAAACAAACTATAAGACATGTGTACAACATAATATATAATGACATAATGTGATGAACTAAATAGATGTATTATTAATAATTTATACATATACACAATAATGTGATACACTACAGCAGATGTCTGTATGCAACACTTTGATTTCACTTGCCTTGAACTACCATTTCCAACCAAATTACCCTTGAAACGAATTTTACTCGACCCCCTCGAAGGCGCCGGAGGCGGCTTCTACAACCCTAGGATCTCGAAGGCGCCGTAGGCGGCTTCTACAAGCCTGGAATCGAGGCACACCAGCCGCTAGTCTTATATTATAAAACGCTAATAATAGTTGCGTTCACTAGGGCGGGGAGCGCTTGCTGTACTAACCGTAGTTGCGTTCGCAAAAAAAAGAATGCGCTTCGGTCGCCGCGGCCCGCCGTTATCGCGCCCGGCATGTTATCAAACGGACGTTGGACAACTATACGATTGTTACTATTATTATTATTATTTAATAATTTTTCACTTTTCTACGGATTTTATAGCTTTTTCCGAGCTTTTCCGTATTAGCGTAGTATACGATATTATTATACGTATCAAAACTCTGTCGTGTGATCACGAAGAGCGTTTGAGTGTAAAACAAAAGTCGTTTAATACATATGTATAGATATTATATATATAATAATAATAAAACGCATATTGATTACAAATATATTCAATTGAAAATTAACAAGAATGTCTGTGTGTGTAATGAAATACGAATTAAACAGGTAAAACGATGTATAACACAAATTCAGTGACGGTTCGGAAACGGTTTAAGTGCTCGAGATATGACGATAATAATCAACTCAAACTGTAGTCGATAGGATTAGGCGTTAGGATAGGATAGGATTTAGGCAGGTGTAACGAGATCGAATCCCGCAACGGCGATTCTTTCGGCGGCGCTTTGATTATCAGTGCGAATCATTTTTTGCATTTTTTTTCACTTTTTTTCTCATGTTATTCTAATTATTTTTTCATATTATTATTTTATTATATTAAATATAAGGTTGAATTACCAAAATTAATTACACTAATAGGTGCATTGCCATTATTTATTTGATTTTAAATATTGTTCAACTTAACACTGTTTTACAATTTATTTTAATTTTAATTTGCATACATTATGTAGTAGGTTTTATTTTATTATAATAAATATATATTTTAGAATATACCAAAACAGAACTTGACCTGAATGAAATGGGAAGCAAATTTTATATTTATTACATATTATGTGTAGATATATTAAAATATTGTAATTATTTGTTTATTATTTAAAATAATTCAACAATTACAATAAATTCCACGGACACGATTGTATGTACCTATAGATATTTATAAGAGTTAATAGTGAGTAGTTATTCCTTGCTCACTTATAGTTGTAATTACATATACCTTGCTCACTTACTTATTGGTAGGTAATTAAAATTACATAGACACTAGACAGTCATATGAGTAGGTACATTACACACACTTTTCATTTATTAAAATGTATTATAATATTCTATTGTACTGCAGTACTATGAAAATAAAATAAAATATAAGCTGTTTGAATACATAATACAGATTAGACACACACAGTGACTTATGCATTTTACTTACACTCTTCAATAAAAGTGCAATGATGAATTTATATTTTTATAAATTATGTTATGTTATTATTAATTATAATTATTATTTACACGAATCGTGTACCTATATACTTATTGATGTTCCTATTGTCACTGTTATTGGCTTGCAGAAAAAAACTGACAATATCTATATTATAAACTATATATGTGATAGGCTTAATGTTGAATTGTCGAGTCAGTTAAAATGTTTAATATTTATTACTAACGGTCAATTGTACATATCTTTAAAAAACTACTAAATGTATTCTGTAGTTAGATTTTTATAATTTTTATTAAATCAATCAAAACCTGTGCTTAATTAATGATATATAATATATTATATCTTTCTTTTTATGTATGTAAACACTATATAATGTAAATTGCATTAAACATATGATTTTGATGGCAATGGTGGTATATTTTTGTACTAGAGAGCAACATTTGACATCATATGATGAGATAAATTCAAGTACCTATTGAATGTTTTACTCATAATATATTTCAATATAGATAATTATAGCAGACTACCAAATTAAATAAAATTATTTTTCTGTGGTAGGATTTTTATATTATTCAGATTAATTACATATACTCCTATTGTATAATAGTTACTGGTTACTCAACTAATAAAAAACAATATTTCAATATTTATGTACTAATTTTCTTTTTGAATCAAACACATAATATATTGTAAATGTTAAATATATGTTTTGGTATCAGCTTTGTTATTATGTTTTTTTGTAATAGTACTTATTAACTAGGTACCACTGAGTATGTTAAATTTGCTGATGATCAAATAAAGATTAATAATTAGGTAAAAAATGTTTAAAAAAATTTAATTATATTTCTAAATAATATATTATATTGTAAAAAAGATTGGTACCTACCTAATGACACACAATATGTGTATGTATGGAATACTTGGGGAATATTTTAAGAGACTATGCTATAATGTATTTATTAAAGTTATATAGATCAAGGATGCACATTAATATTTAACTTATTTAATAAATTTGGTATGTTAAAATAGTGTATATTCTATACTAAGGACAATATATACGAACATCCAAGCTTCATCAGGGTTTTATGCAAAATTACTAATAACTTTCAAATTTAAATTGTAAAGATAAAAAAATATAATACATTAACAACATGATGTAATAAATGTATTATGGACTATTTCATTTATTAAACTCACAATACTGACATTGTCTGCGATCCGACGCAGTCGGATTGCCTACCTGAGGGGTATTAGCAACACATAAAGTATATTCAATTTTTAGCAAATAAAAAATTCAGATTTCATTAATTGCGCCCACATAGTCTGTAATTCGACGTAGTCGGATTGCCTACCTAAGTGATTTAGTTGTGTATAAATCGATTTTCCCAAAATATAAGGCGTTAAAATTTCGTTCGACTTAAACTTTTTCTCCTACAATACAACATTAGACTTACGACGTCAGGAGGTATAACAATCCGCCGTAGGCGGATTGCCCAGAACAACTATCGATTCACACTGGTTGATGACTAATTGCTAGACCCTCAATTACCATTATTTTATTTATTTAGTTTATTCTCATGCAAAAAAGCACCGGGCAAACGATACCATATGTATCCAATCCATAATTGCTCAGCCAGGTATAATATATTATATTTGCCCAGGTTGAGGACTGATAGCTAGACGCTCAATTATTTTTGATATGTTATTTTTTTTTTACATACAAAAAAGAACCGGGCAGGCGACGGGAAGCGATATTACACCAAATGATGACTGATAGCTAGACACTCAATTACCTTTTTCGGTACACATTTATTCTTATTGATTTCAAACAAGCACCGGGCAAGCGTCAATACAAACTTTTACACCGAATGATAACTGATTACTGATATTTCACACTCAAAAGTAATCAACTCTATAATAATTTTAGTGACCGATTTCTAGACACCCGACTATCTTTTTCAACCAAATTTCCCTTGAAACTATTTTCACTCGACCCCCTCGAAGGCGCCGGAGGCGGCTTCTACAAGTCTGGAATCGAGGCACACCAGCCGCTAGTCTTATATTATAAAACGCTAATAATAGTTGCGTTCACTAGGGCGGGGAGCGCTTGCTGTACTAACCGTAGTTGCGTTCGCAAAAAAAAGAATGCGCTTCGGTCGCCGCGGCCCGCCGTTATCGCGCCCGGCATGTTATCAAACCGACGTTGGACAACTATACGATTGTTACTATTATTATTATTATTTAATAATTTTTCACTTTTCTACGGATTTTATAGCTTTTTCCGAGCTTTTCGGTATTAGCGTAATATACGATATTATTATACGTATCAAAACTCTGTCGTGTGATCACGAAGAGCGTTTGAGTGTAAAACAAAAGTCGTTTAATACATATGTATAGATATTATATATACAGGGTGATTTTTTTATCAAACAACACTCATTATTTCGAAAAGTATTAACTTTTTTCAATTTTTTTTTTTTTCAAAATTTTTAGTTTTATGCTTTTCTAAAACTATGTAAAGTTTTTATTTTTTTCACTTAAATATTTAATAGTGAAATCACTATCAACTTTTGATTTTCAAATGGCAACCTATACTTAAAATGTTATAAAATAGTAGGGATATTTTTTTTATGAATTCTAACGATTAAATTATTATTTTTCATTTAACCGTTCGCGAGTAATAGCTTTTCAAAGTTGGGCGGTTTTCGGTTTTAATTTTGAAGACCAGTAGTCACATGGGTAATAAATAATAATAATAGGTACATATTTTCACATGTAATAAACTCGTTATCGACTATCGTTCAACACAGTAATGACAATGAACTTTGTACCTGTAGATTACAAATTAATTGTTATAATTATTATTTAAATAATAATTAATAACCTGATTAAAGTATTGATAAGAAAATAAATGAGTTGGGTACAGTGCGAGTCGTCCGAAGGTCTACCACTGTTAACATTTTTCGGACAAGTGCTTATCACTCAAAAAAAAAAAATATAATTATAATTTAAAAAATTTTATGTTGGTGATAGATTTTACACGACTATTTTAGATTCTGAACGGAGTGATGAATGTATTGATTTTACAATGATGTGTGTTTTTTTTTATTTATTTTTTTTTTTGTGTCTAACGACAACATTTGGAGCAGTAATATTGCTTCGATTTTCTCAAACGACTCAAAAAGTATCGTTTATGAAGCAAAAGTGAATCTAGTTGGTACTTTGGGGGGTCAAAAATTAAAATTTCAATATTTTTCAAATGCGTCGGAGAAAACCCTAAAAAAGTAACGGAAAAACGGGATTTTTTACGTAAAACCAGTTTTCAACAAAATCGATTTTTTTATTTTGCTATAACTCAAAAACTAATTGATGTAAATACTTGAAATTTTCACCAAATGTTTTGACTTTTTTGAGCTATTTATAGACAATTGAAATTTTCAATTTTTTTAAGTATTTTTTTTTAAATAACGATAAAAAATTTTTGGCCGGCCAGAAAATCTTGAAAATTTAATACAAGGTTTCTTATGAGTTATTCTTAAAATGAAAATTGTGACTAACGATTTTGGATTTTTTTTTAAAAGTGCTTAAAGTTCGAATTTATACGAAATACCTATGTCAAAATTGCGAAAATTTGCAAGTAATTTTGTGGTTGAAAAATCGTAAAAAATTTTTTTTTTATAATTAAGTTTTGAAAATTTGGTACAAGGTTCTCCATAAATTTTTATTCAAATATCTGTAAATAAAACTGTAACGGACTAAGACAAAAAATTTTTAGGAGTGTTTGAAATTTAAATTTTTACAAAACCGCATTAAATAACGGTTTAGCCTCAAACGATTTTTGATATTTGTTTTTATCCAAAAAGTATAAGTTGTAGAAACTTGAAAATTTCATCAGTTGTTTATAGGGTTCTAAATTTGAAATATTTCAATGAAATATTGAAAAATATTTTTTCTTCTTTTAAACATGATCGGTTATAGTTGATAAGAAATAATATATTGATTAAACACAGAAAATATTCATGATAATTAATATACAAAAATATGTACTATAAATTTTTGATATTTTTTAATTTATCACTTGTATTATTAATTGGATCCTTATTGGTTATTTTTATAATTATTTATTATACATATTTTCTTTGTTTTACAATAAACCAACTTTTGAAAATCTTCATTTGCAAGTTGACGTTATTATAAACTTTAAGATATAATAATTTATATTATATTTTTCATTGCAATGAAATATTTCATTAAAATTTCATGAAATTTTAAAACCCTAGTTGTTTATATTAGCTTTTCTTAATATAATTTTATTTTCAAATATTCACTCATTTTTATTCAATTTATAGGCATTTGAAATAATCAATTTTTTTAGATTCTGAACGGAGTGATGAATGTATTGTGATTTTACAATGATTTGTGTTTTTTTTTTTTTTGTTGTTTTTGTGTCCGTGTACAGCCATAGGCATAACTAGGGGGGCGGGCTTGGGTGGGCTTCAGTCCCCCAGAATTTTTGGGTAAATATATGTGTATATAAACATATTTAAATTAACTTTATTTTTGCCTACAATTTAAAAAAATATAATGTTTCATATAAACGAATAATCATTCAAATCAGTTGTAAACACAAATAGAAATAATTAATAATAAAAAAAGATTTTTAGGAATTTATTCCCCCCTAACTTAAAGGATTAGTTACGCCTATGTAGTACAGCATAACTAGTCGAAATAAAGTTTTAATTTCAAATTTTGGGGTTGGTTTCCGATAGCAAAGTGAATATCATTGGTGCATTATACAGGTCAAAAGTAAACATTTTCCAACAATTTTCAAATAAATCGAAAAAAAAACAAAAAAAGAGTAACAGAAAAACGGGAATCTTTACGCAAAACCAGTTTTCGACCAAATTGATTTTTTTATATGGTTGTAATTCAAATAATAATCACTGTAAATACTTGAAATTTTCACCAAATGTTTAGTTCGTGTTATCTTTATACAGTTAAATTTTCAAAACATTTGGCTTTTTTTGTTATTTATAGACCACTGAAATTTACGAGTTTTATGAGAATTTATTTTTTAAGTGTCGATAAAAAAATTGTGGATTACAAAAAAAATTGAAAATTTAATACAAGGTTCCTTAATGAGTAGTTCTTATTGTAGCTAAAAAAAAATTAAAAATCATTAGTCACAATTTTTTTTCATAAGCGTTTATAGTTCAAACTTTTACGAAATATATCAAAATCGTGAAAATTTTCAAGTAATTTTGAAGTTTAAAAATCATAAAATTTTTTGTGTCTATATCTAAGAATAAAAAATTCAACACTACGTTTTCCTTCAAGTAGCTGTAGAGAAAATTCGAAAACAATCATATAAAACATCATTATAGGAAAAATTTTAAGTGTGTTAGAATACAATTTTAAATTTTTACCAAATAGCGTAACGACAACGATTTATCCTCAAACGATTTAAAAATATATTTGTTGTTTTTAAAATAGTGTAAGTCGTAAATACTTGAAAATTTCACTAGTTATTTAAATTGACATTTTCTTCACATGATTTGATTTTCAAAATATTTCGACTTTTTTTAAGCTATTTATAGACAACTGAAATTTTCAATTTTCCTAGGAATTTTTTTTTGTAGACCGATAAAATTTTTTTGGAGGAGTCAAAATATTTGAAAAATTAGTACAAAGTTCCTCATAACTCATAAGTTATTCTTATGGCGATAAAAAAATCATAAGAAACATAGGCGCAATGTTTTTTTATTAGCATTTGAAGTTCAAATATTGACAACAATTCGTCAAAATCATGATTATTTTTAACTATTTTGGTAGTTAAAAATTTATAAATATTTTACTATCAAAAGCTTAGAATTAATAATTTAATACTATGCTGTCCATAAGTTAAGCTTCCCACATAGCAAAGATATATCCTTTGTATATTTATCACATATTAGTTTTTAGATATCTTTATCTATGGAATATTTGAGGCTTCATTATACAAAATTTTTTAATATCTTAGTGATATGTGATAGATGTCTTATGAACCAAAAAGTTATATCTCCTGAATATATTTAATAAAATATTTGTCAAATATATGATTCTCAATGTACAATAGATATTTACAAAAACATCTCAGAAATATGGTTGAAATATTGAGAAATATGATTTAGATTTCAAATAGATATACAAATTGGAATATCCAGTGCATACATGTTTTATAATGTCCTATAAATATCTTCCAACATCTATGGGATTTTTCATACATATTTCAAAAACCATTTATTTAGATATATTAAAAATATCCAGTGAATATTATTATTGTTTTAATATATTCAAATATATATTATGTTATGCTTTTAATAATTTAATATATGTATACTTTAAATAAGCATAATATTTATATACTTATATAGTTATATACATAAAATATTTAATTAAATCTGAGATGTCAGGTTTGTATTATCCTTGGTATAACAAGGACTTAAATTACCAAAAATGTTAAAAACACAAATTTATTCAAATACAATTATAACCTTTATTGCAAAGAATAATAAAAAAAATGAATAGCGTACGTTATTACATATATATTAAATTTGTAATACATTATTTTTATTTAAACGGCTCTTTGCACTTGTCAACCATTTTCCAATTGTTGTTATAATTTCATCATCAGATACATTTTTGAATTTCGATCTCTTTATTGCATCTAAAAAGTACATGAGAGTATATAAGATAGGTATCACATTTAAGTATTAAAGGTGTTTATAAATAGTTTTGTTAATATTATATAATATATTATAGCATGATATTTTTTTGGAAAAATAAAACTAATCAATTTGTAAATATAATTTTAATGGTACAAAACTTTAAATTCTAAGACTTAGTAAAGTGGTTTATTTTTATATTTTATAAAGTACCTAATAACTTTTTTCAAAATATTCTTTTTTGAATAAAAAATGTAAATAAAACTTAAATTATTTAATATCCATAATAATATTATGTTAATAATTTTTGTTACACGTTAATCTAGTATCAATTTTTAATTTTAATTTGTATTAATATTCAGAATTTATGAAACTATTTTGTTTATGCACAAGATTTAATGTTAACATTTTTGTTTTTCTTGTATAATTTATTAATTATTATTGGCAAATTAAAGTATTTCAAAGTTAGAAAGTTTTGAACATATTATGTAACTATTTAAAAATCATTATATTAAATAATTAAAAAAAAAATCTTTCTCCAATTAATTTAATATTAACTCAAATACTTTTTTTGTAAGCAACTTTTACAACACTGGGCAATCAACACAGAATATATTGTAATTAGCATCCTATTAAACTCATATGATTTTAAAATAATAATTCCTATAAAGTATTATTACCAAATATTGCTCTGTTGATGGCTAATAATGAAAAATTCTCTTTATTTCTTAATCCATAATATGTGTATTGTATTAATATGCCATCTTCAAATACCCGTTTCATGATTTTGTAGATCATATTTTGAATTGATTTGCCACCAATTCTGGATAGTTCACATACCTGCAACAAAATGTAATAATATTATAAGTAAACATTAATTTTTCCTTATAAAGAGTAATGCATACAACTTGTTTCCTGAAGTTTTGGTCAGATTTTATCTTTTGTTCCATATTTAACAAATCATCCATGTCAGATAAAGGCCAATTGGATATAAAATAATCAACTTCATGATTCATTTGCATATCACCCGGACATTGAGATGTATTACTTATCACATTATTTGTTTGAATAAATGTAAGAATTTCTTGTTGAGTATCAGCGATTTTAGTCATTTCAATTTTTAAAGAAGCTAAATAATTAAGAGCTAATTTTTGAAAACCTAATAACATAAAAAAAAAAATAGATGAATATTAAAAATAAAAATTTACATTCAATTGATAAAATTATAGTATACAACAGGAAATTGATTTTAATAATATATCATTACCAGCATTTGCAGAAGTTGGACTTGCAGCAGACGTGTTTGATTGCGATAGTATATTTTTTGTACTTGGAGTATTCAAATAAGCTAGAATATTAATTTATAAAATATAATTTTTAACTTATACCAAAGCATTTATAATTACATTAAAACATTGTAGCATTTAATAAAAATATTTTATACTTAACGTACCCATAATTTATTTCTAAAGACAATAATATTTTACAAAGATTGAGATTACATACCACAACTATTGTGTGAAACATCAAATTCCTTTTGATTTGAATCTGACAATTTTATTTTTTTTGTTTTATCCATACTTGTTATTTTTTTATTTGTAGCTGAAATTATGTCATTTTTATTTTAATTTAATCCACTGTTTATACATTACTTATTAAATTTACCTTCTTGTACATTAATTAAGTTATATTCTTCATTTGTTAAACCACTGAACTTATCATCAAATTCTGTAATAAGTACATAATATAAGGTTATAATTTTTAATAATTTAACATAATAAATATGAATAACATTAATTAATGATTTAACATAGGTAAATATATTATTAATACTGCACTACTAAGAAATAGGAATACTATTAATTTATACTGCAATACTATACTACTATGATACTACATACCAAAATTTTGGTCACTATCAACAATAAGTTCATTTTCATCATAAGCAATCTTTTGCTGATCTGCAGGCAAATAATCTTTATCTAAATAATCATCATCGCAATCATCAAGTATTGATGCTGTAAAATATTATAGATGTATAATACAATTAAAAATAGATAGGTATATCAATGTAATACATATTTAATTTCCAAATTAAATTAAATTATACTGCTACTGCTATTTAGATACAAAAAATAATTTGACTTACAGACTTCTGATGAATGGGATTCATTAATTTCATTTAAAACATCATTGTTTTTTTGAGTTTTTTCAGAAGCAAATTTTACTGATGAATACTTTTTTTTATCTTTTTTTTTACGTGTATCAAAGTCAGAAACATCTGATGTGTATTGCGCTTTATCAGCTTTAAGCTGAGCATCAGTCAACGATTCTAAATAATTAAAAGTATTATAATATAGTAAGTTAAAACAATAATGTTTTAAATTAACTTACCAATATTTTTAGATATAACTCTACATTTATAATATGTAAATTCTAATTTGTTGGGTGCTGCTCTGTTAGCTCTCATTTTTTTAGCTAAATTATCATTGTTCGGCCAAGCACATAAACGGCTATCTTTAGTTAGCCAATATGATGGCACCGCTTCAACAGAGTTGTCGAAAGAAAAATGGACAACAGCCCACATTACAGCCAACTGTAAATGTAGCAAATGTACTTATTTAAGTACTTATATTAGAAAAGTAAAATTATTTAATATTTTAGTCCTAATAGGTAATACTAAAAATAGGTATAATAACAATCAATATAATAGTATTGTAATATTTACAAAAAATTGTGACACAATAAAAAAAAAATAATTAAAAATATATTTACAGATCATAATAAAGCATAAAATTAAAATAATAAATTTTTAATAATTAACTAATTAGTTATTGAAATGAATTATGGGAAAAGCAACAACAAAATCTAAGTCTTCTGCAGTTAAGACCATGTATTTTGTCTTAACATCTTCAATATTATATGAACAAATAGTTTTGGAAAAATTATTTAATTTATATATACCAATCTGATCACTTTTTAAAGGTCTTTCAAAAAATCTCTCAATTTTCTCAAACTGTCTACCTAATAAAATATTTCTTTTTTTGATGTGGCTATAACAAATATTAACAACTTTAATAATAGTTAATTTTGAATTTATATTTAAACCAACATATGAATTAGCATTGGAGTGTACTTTAATTTTAATTTTATCCAAAGTTAAAATTTTAAATTGGGGTGATGAAGTACCATTAATCAATGGTCCTTCATTATGCGCCATATCATATTTTTGAAATATTTTAGTTTCATCATATAGTGAAATAGTTGTAGGATTTAATATGTTACACCGCTCTTCATATCTTTTAACTACCTGCTGAAGTGGTTTCTCACTTTTACGTACCATTTTTTTTAGTTGGAACATATAGTTCTCAAATTTAAAACAACTTACAGTATCTAAAGGGCCAAATTTGTTAAAGTCATCAAATAAATGGATCAAACCATGGACATTATATGAAATAAAATGTTCACCATATAATATGCCAAAATCTTTAACAAATTGTACCATTAATATTTTAGCAACATTTGCTAAATTGCTGAAGTTTGGACTGAGGAAAATGGTCATAGCAATACTCAAAGATAGAAAATGTTGGTATATTTTTTTTGGAACGATTGAATGAATTGCAACAACACCAACATACAATAAAAATAGTCTAAATTCTGTTGCTTTCCAACGGGCTAAATCGTCTAATGATCTACACTTCCGGGCAAAATCACATGGTATACTGTTTTTAAATATTATGAGTCTAGCTGAAATTTTTTTAATTGCAAGAGAATTTAATTTTTGTTTATTTATCACACCTTTTCCTATACCAATGGACCCTTTCCATAACATAAGTATTTTTTTAACTACACCTAAACATACTAGGTGCATGTAGTCCAATGAAAAATCTTGTACAATATCAAAATGTGGAATATTAATAATTTCTGTTGTGCTATCTACAATGTGATATTGACGTTGTAGTTTTCTAACAAAATCTTCATGGGTTCTCTTGGAAAACTGTAAATCGGGAAAGCATACACGCCTTGATAGATATTTGCCTTTTACGGTGCATCTACCACATGAAAAAAAACCAGTATGGGACTTAGTTTTCAACAGAAATGCGCGAGCAGGAGCATCACAACAGAATGTATCTACTATAACACTTTTGTGAATAACAGTTAAAATATTATTACTTACAACTTCAACGTCAATACCATAAGTTATAATCTCTTTTATCTCATCTACAAAATATTTTATGAACATGTTACTATCGTCTGGCTTATTATACCCCCAATAAATACCTATAGGAAACACAAATTCATTTTTCTGTCGTATGTAAGCTAAAATAGGCCAAAACATACTTCCAGAGCTTTTAGCCAAAGGTAAACCATCCACCCCTACAACTAATTTAATTACTTCATCAGAAAAGTCTTTATCTAAATACCTTTTAATATTACATTCAACACCAAAATGGTAATAAATGCCAGGTGGAACTGATTCAACATTTACGAGTTTATCATAAGTCACTCCAGTGTGAGTTTTATAAAAAGTTCTACTAGTAACCGGATACTCATCGAAACATTTATGACTTTTTAATATCTTTAATAAATCATCAAATGTATTATTTGGCACATTATGCTTGGTCGCCCATTGAATTAAATTTTTAGCAAAAGATTGTTCTGTAGTACAACTATTAGCATCATTATGTTCAAACTCTTCACTATCATCAACCAGATTTTCAATATTTAACTCTACATTTTGAACAACTCTGTTATTAAATACTATTTCATCAATATTATTATAGCCACTCTCAACAATCGATTCATTATTTTCCAACTCAAATGAATCACCGTTATTATCTAACTCTACTGAATAATTTGGACTAGAATCAACATTTTCAATAACATGTTCAATTAAATTAGTTTCATCTAATAATCTTCTACGTTTAGTAGATTTGCTTAATTTATTTCTTCTAAGCATAATAAATAGGTATGTACCTATTTAATAATAACAATAATAATATAAGTACCTACTTATAATATTTCTATGTTTTATAATCTAATATAATAATACCTATAATAATTATAATATAATATCAATATGATACTTACGTGCGAATATTTAGTGCTTACCCAAAAGTATAGTGACAAATTGACAATTGTGAATATAATAAATATTTTATTGTAAAATGTCCGCTGGTATGATGATGAATGCCGAACTGCCGAGTCGAAGTGCCGACTGTTGCGCGCGTAAACGTGTTTTAATAATAATAATAATATGTTTATCGATACGCGCGTCGCGACGCTCGCACTGCTATGACATGGCTATTTATAAATTGGTAAATTACGTCGATTACAATATCAATAATATAATAATTCTGAGATATTATATGATTATGTCGATGTATCGCGGTTATTTATACTCAAAATAACCGTGGTCGGTTAGGTTAGGTTGTATAGAACTGATAAAACTGAAATTAAAATTTTTTAAATACATTATTATTATTTACTATAATTTTAAAAGCTTTTAACAAAATTAGTAAAACTTACCAATAAATTATTCCAAGTTCCTGATAGGTCGTCATGTAGTATTCACAAGCGTAATATCAATTTAAATGAAACTTAGGTTTAAATAAATAGTTAAACAAAATACGTCATAAAAAAACTACTTATGATTACCCATCATATTTAATATAATTTTTACTTATTTAACAACATTATATTAGAGAATAAATGTTTCAATATTTAATTATATTATGAATGTTGGCGTATGACGTGTTTACTCTTTATGTTAGCAATGAAAGTAATAAAATAATTGAATTTTCAATCACAGAAAAGACGATTTAAATTAAACTTATTAAACTAAATGTCACATGAATTTTATATTTTTTTGTTTAAAAGTTAAAGAACATTATTTGGCATATTATTAACATAGGCCATAGCAGTATTATAGACGTATAGTACTGAAAACTGAAAAGTAAACAATTGTATTATCTATTTTTATTGGGAATACCCAACGGTTTGGTTCGATGAGAGTTTATCTGTGATTAAAGTATTATATTATCATTTGTCATATGTAGTGGTCACGATTAAAGATATCTTTAATCGTGGTAGTGGTTTAGGAAGTATTTTCATATTATGATATTGTTATCATAATAAAAATTTAAAATGATAATATCTGTTTCATCTGATTTATTATTAATCATAATTTTTGATATTACGGACATAGGCGCAAATCGCAGGGGTGCTAAGGGTGCTTAGCACCCTGAATTTTAATGCTAGCACCCAGAATCCCGTGATTATAACTTAAAGTACTACCATCTGGTCTGTTTCCTCCAAAAAAATTTTGGTGCTTAAGCCCCCCTGATATTTTTAGGTGATTTGCGCCTATGATTACGGATACAGCGCGTCAGTGCCATAGTCCACGATAGTCCATAGTTCGTATAGTTCGTGTAGGTAGTAGGAGGTACAAATTAAACTACAACGATATTAGTACCTTTGGTCGAACGATAACGATTTATAATTTGAACTACTGGTCTTTATAATTATTATCTAATAATTGTGTTCTAATCAATGTCTCACAGCCGTAATAACCTTTGGGACTAACACCTAAAAACCTCAAACCACCCAACTTTGAGCAGCTATAACTCGCGAACGGTTAAATGAAAAATAGTAATTTAAACGTAAGAATTCATTAAAAAAATATCCCTACTATTTTATAACATTTTAAGTATAGGTTGCCATTTGAAAATCAAAAGTTGATAGTGATTTCACTATTAAATATTAAAGTGAAAAAAATAAAAATTGTACATAGTTTTAGAAAAGTATAAAACTAACATTTTTGAAAAATAAAAAATTGAAAAAAGTTAATACTTTTTGAAATAATGAGTGTTGTTTGATAAAAAAATCACCCTGTATAATAATAATAAAACGCATATTGATTACAAATATATTCAATTGAAAATTAACAAGAATGTCTGTGTGTGTAATGAAATACGAATTAAACAGGTAAAACGATGTATAACACAAATTCAGTGACGGTTCGAAAACGGTTTAATTGCTCGAGATATGACGGTAATAATCAACTCAAACTGTAGTCCATAGGATTAGGCGTTAGGATAGGATAGGATTTAGGTAGGTGTAACGAGATCGAATCCCGCAACGGCGATTCTTTCGGCGGCGCTTTGATTATCAGTGCGAATCATTTTTTGCATTTTTTTTCACTTTTTTTCTCATGTTATTCTAATTATTTTTTCATATCATTATTTTATTATATTAAATATAAGGTTGACTTACCAAAATTAATTACACTAATAGGTGCATTACCATTATTTATTTGATTTTAAATATTGTTCAACTTAGCACCGTTTTACAATTTATTTTAATTTTAATTTGCAAACATTATGTAGTAGGTTTTATTTTATTATAATAAATATATATTTTAGAATATACCAAAACAGAACTTGACCTGAATGAAATGGGAAGCAAATTTTATATTTATTACATATTATGTGTAGATATATTAAAATATTGTAATTATTTGTTTATTATTTAAAATAATTCAACAATTACAATAAATTGTATGTACCTATAGATATTTATAAGAGTTAATAGTGAATAGTTATTCCTTGCTCACTTATAGTTGTAATTACATATACCTTGCTCACTTACTTATTGGTAGGTAATTAAAATTACATAGACACTAGACAGTCATATGAGTAGGTACATTACACACACTTTTCATTTATTAAAATGTATTATAATATTCTATTGTACTGCAGTACTATGAAAATAAAATAAAATATAAGCTGTTTGAATACATAATACAGATTAGACACACACAGTGACTTATGCATTTTACTTACACTCTTCAATAAAAGTGCAATGATGAATTTATATTTTTATAAATTATGTTATGTTATTATTAATTATAATTGTTATTTACACGAATCGTGTACCTATATACTTATTGATGTTCCTATTGTCACTGTCATTGGCTTGCAGAAAAAAACTGACAATATCTATATTATAAACTATATATGTGATAGGCTTAATGTTGAATTGTCGAGTCAGTTAAAATGTTTAATATTTATTACTAACGGTCAATTGTACATGTCTTTAAGAAACTACTAAATGTATTCTGTAGTTAGATTTTTATAATTTTTATTAAATCAATCAAAACCTGTGCTTAATTAATGATATATAATATATTATATCTTTCTTTTTATGTATGTAAACACTATATAATGTAAATTGCATTAAACATATGATTTTGATGGCAACGGTGGTATATTTTTGTACTAGAGAGCAACATTTGACATCATATGATGAGATAAATTCAAGTATTGAATGTTTTACTCATAATATATTTCAATATAGATAATTATAGCAGACTACCAAATTAAATAAAATTATTTTTCTGTGGTAGGATTTTTATATTATTCAGATTAATTACATATACTCCTATTGTATAATAGTTACTGGTTACTCAACTAATAAAAAACAATATTTCAATATTTATGTACTAATTTTCTTTTTGAATCAAACACATAATATATTGTAAATGTTAAATATATGTTTTGGTATCAGCTTTGTTATTATGTTTTTTTGTAATAGTACTTATTAACTAGGTACCACTGAGTATGTTAAATGTGCTGATGATCAAATAAAGATTAATAATTAGGTAAAAAATGTTTAAAAAAATTTAATTATATTTCTAAATAATATATTATATTGTAAAAAAGATTGGTACCTACCTAATGACACACAATATGTGTATGTATGGAATAGGCCTAACCTACTTGGGTAATATTTTAAGAGACTATGCTATAATGTATTTATTAAAGTTATATAGATCAAGGATGCACATTAATATTTAACTCATTTAATAAATTTGGTATGTTAAAATAGTGTATATTCTATACTAAGGACAATATATATATATATATATATATATATAATATAATAAAAGCATGACATATTGTAGATAAATACATTAAAAAGACAATTAATACGAACATCCAAGCTTCATCAGGGTTTTATGCAAAATTACTAATAACTTTCAAATTTAAATTTTAAAGATAAAAAAATATAATACATTAACAACATGATGTAATAAATGTATTGTGGACTATTTAATTTATTAAACTCACAATACTGACATTGTCCGCGATCCGACGTAGTAATTTAGTAACACATAAAGTATATTCAATTTTTAGCAAATAAAAAATTCAGATTTCATTAATTGCGCCCACATAGTCTATAATTCGACGCAGTCGGATTGCCTACCTAAGTGATTTAGTTGTGTATAAATCGATTTTCCCAAAATATAAGGCGTTAAAATTTTGTTCGACTTAAACTTTTTCTCCTACAATACAACATCAGACTTACGACGTCAGGAGGTATAACAATCCGCCGTAGGCGGATTGCCTAGAACAACTATCGATTCACACTGGTTGATGACTAATTGCTAGACCCTCAATTACCATTATTTTATTTATTATTTTATTCTCATGCAAAAAAGCACCGGGAAACGATACCATACGTATCCAATCCATAATTGCTCAGCCAGGTATATCATAGGCGCAAATCACCTAAAAATATAAGGGGGGCTTAAGCACTAAAATTTTTTTGGAGGAAACAGACCCGTGAGGGGCGAAGCCCCTCACACACCTCAACAGTACTACACCATATATATTAACAAAATACAAATCAGTATTCACACAAATACATCTAAATATTTTATGCAAAACCAATTTATTTTATTGATTACAAATTTAATGACAATGTACGCTTATTTTCAGCATACTTATTTAAAATAATCTCATTATCAATAACTATATCCCTTTCAATATGAATAACTGATAAGTCCGATAGTCTTTCCTGACCCATGTAGTACGTGTCCAAGATTTTATTCTTCACATAACTGAAAAGCTCCTTTCACATGAAGCAGATGAAATCGGTAAAACTAAGGCCACTTGAAGTAACTTGAATAGATTTGGATAAACAGTTTCACTGATTACCTGTTTTAACTCTTTTAACCCAAATTTGTCAGTAAGTTGAATCGCACAGTTTCTAGCAACTGTAATTTCCGACTTTAAATACTCCTTATTTATTGAAAAAAAATCCTTTAACATAGAACCATTTTATTATATAAATGTACTTAGGTAATATATTTAATATAAGGGGTTAAAAAATAATTTTCAAACCTTGTAATGGTTAATAAAATATAATGCATTGGTATAGTCAAGACTCATAAGACTTTCTGTTGATTGTGCTAATTCTTGCGATTCTTCGGAAAGCCTTGATTTTAAACGATTGATTATAGTATCAATAATAGGGTAATAAAAATGATTACACCAATTATGTCATAGCAGTTTAATATATCCAGATGTAAATTTGATATATTATATTATTAATTTATTAAAACAAATAATTAAATAAATCTGTTTTTGAATTTTTAATAAATGTAATTAGGTAGGTATTATGGAAATATTAAGGTAGTAGTACTATAAGTTATAATCACGGGATTCGGGGTGCTAGCATTAAAATTCAGGGTGCTAAGCACCCTTAGCACCCCTGCGATTTGCGCCTATGGGTATAATATATTATATTTGCCCAGGTTGAGGACTGATAGCTAGACGCTCAATTATTTTTGATATGTTATTTTTTTTTTTACATACAAAAAAGAACCGGGCAGGTGACGGGAAGCGATATTACACCAAATGATGACTGATAGCTAGACACTCAATTACCTTTTTCGGTACACATTTATTCTTATTGATTTCAAACAAGCACCGGGCAAGCGTCAATACAAACTTTTACACCGAATGATAACTGATTACTGATATCTCACACTCAAAAGTAATCAACTCTATAATAATTTTAGTGACCGATTTCTGGACACCCGACTATCTTTTCCAACCAAATTTCCCTTGAAACGATTTTCACTCGACCCCCTCGAAGGCGCCGGAGGCGGCTTCTACAAGCCTGGAATCGAGGCACACCAGCCGCTAGTCAATCTTATATTATAAAACGTGAAAAATGGTTCGCCCGTTTACCGCCAGCGCTAGGTGTACTAACCGTAGTTACGTTACCGCCGTTACCGCGGCTCGCCGTTATCGCGCCCGTCCGGTTATCAAACCGACGACGTTGGACAACTATACGATTATTACTATTATATTATTATTACGGATTTTATACCTTTTTCCGAGTTTTTCCGTATTCGCGTAGTATACGTTATTATTTTACGTACCAAAATTCTGTCGTGTGATCACGACGAGCGTTTGGGTGTAAGACAAATGTCGTTTAATACATATATAGGTATATATTACATATATATATAATAATAATGAATATAAATAAATTACACGTAAAACGGATATTGATTACAAATATAGTCAAAAGAAAATTAACAAGAATGTCTGTGTGTTATGAACTTATGAAATACGAAATAAACGAGTAAAACGATGTATAACGCGAATTCAGTGACGGTTCGGAAACGGTTTAAGTGCTAGAGATTTGACGTTAGTGTTCAACTCGAACTGTAGTCGATAGGATTAGGCGTTAGGATAGGATAGGATTTAGGCAGGTGTAACGAGATCGAATCCCGCTCCGGCAGTTATTCCGGCGGCGCTTTGATTAACACTGCTAATCATTTTTTGCATTTTTTTTTCACTTCTTTTCTTAATTAACTTTCTTAATTATTATTTTATATTATTATTATATTATATTATATTATTTTTTATTATATTAAATAGGAGGTTGACTTGCCAAAGTACATTTCTATTATTGATTTGATTTTAAATATTGTTCAATTTGGCACCGTTTTACAATATACATATACCAAAACAGAACTTGACCTGAATGTAATGGGAAGCAAATTTTATATTTGTATTTTAAAACAAAATTTAAAAAAAATTGACAATACCTATGTATGTGATAGGCTTATTGTTGAGTCAGTTAATAACATTTAATATTTATTACTAAAGGTCAATTGTACATAACTTTGAGAAACATACTGACCTGTGCTTCATAAATAAAGTATTATATTTTTATTTATAGTGTGTATGGTAATAACATTATATTTTAAATGTTTTAATAAACACCATATAATGCAAATTGTATTAAACATAAGATTTTGCTGATAGGATATTTTTGTAGTAGAAACTGACTAGAAAGCAACGTTTGACATCATGTGAGCAGATAAATTCAAGTATTGTATGTTGCACTCATAATATATTTCATTCTATTTAATTATTGCAGACAAACACCTTAAATAAAAACATTCTTCTGTGGTAAGATTGTGGTAGGATCTGTATACATTATACAGATTAATTACCTATGATCCTATTGTATAATATTAACCCGTTACTCAACTAAAAAAATATAAATATTTGTGTATAGTTATTTTGCTACAATATTTTAATATTTATGTATTAATTTTCTTTTTGGATCAAACGCATAATATATTTTCAATGTAAAATATACAATTTGGCATCAGTGTTAAAATTCTTTTTGTAATAGTAGTTATTATAGCTACACTGAGTAGGTTAAATTTGTTTAAATAATATATATGTTACATGAGTACTTACCCTGTGATGAGAATAGGGTTAATGAATTTTACTTACATTGTTCAATATAGCACAATGATGAATTTATTTTTATTTATTATATCATGCTTAGATTATGATTGATTATTTTATTATTATTATTATTATTATGAATAAATAGTAGGTAGTAGTAGTAGTAGTAACAATAAAATTCCACCTTTACTTATAATACCTAAAAAATTATTAAAAATATACCATACTATAAGTATTATTCTGCATACTGACTGCATACTGTTGTTGGCATGCAAAAATGTATTACACGTGATAGCTTATAGCAATGTAATACCTATATTATAATAAATATATACCTGTTATTTACCTATTTCTTTAAAATATAATATAAAATGTATGATATTATGTATATATGTATTATGTACATTAACTTATAACTGATATATGTTTAATTAATAAGAGTCACTCGAAGAGTTTGGTACGTTAGGCAGATTACATGTTACCAAGTGTTGTTAAGAGTTAATTTGTTTGTCTTAATATTTGCAATACAGTTATTACAATACCTTTAACTCATAGGTAGGTACCTAGGAGTTTCAATAGGAACTTGGTGTGTCAAATGTTGATCACAACGTTGTTACATTTATTATATAATATATATTATATTACTATTATACTGTGAGAATCATAATAATAATGAGTAAACATAAAACTATTGATGTACCAATACCATTACCAAACGCTAAATATCAACACTAACCTTACCTACAATAAAACGTTGCAGACACTCAATAAATTGATTTCTTAAGGGGATTCGATACCGTGATTTTCTGTTTTTGTCTAATGCACGCGAGACATGGGATTTTAGACGGATCCTTTGCCAATCATACCAATTGATCTAATGAAGCGATAAGAATTCTGAAAACAGATTTGAATTTGTTGTCAAGTCTATTTGGAATCGACTTTCTCACATTTTTGATATTTTCCTCCAAATTTCTAAGAAAATTATGTAAAAAAAGAGTAATTAAAAATTTCCGTATTTCAATTTTTGGAGAAGTTAAAATCAAAAAGTCAAAAATCTGGGAAAGTCAATTTCAAGTAGACTCAATGACAATCTAATCAAACAAATTTTTTTAGAATTCTTATCGCTTCATTGGATCAATTGGTATGATTGGCAAAAAATCCGTCTAAAATCCTATGTCACGCGTGTGTTAGACAAAAATAGAACATCACGGTGTCGAATGCCCTTAAAACTAACATGTTCTATCGATTCAATGATGATTCATTTAAAATGACCTATAGGCTACACAAATATCTGAATTGATCGAACTTATGCTTTGCTGTATATGTGTCAGTTGTATGTGTAGGTATGTATATATAACCAAAAAACATTAATTAAATAATATACATATTATATAAATATATACATACATATGATGATATCATGTCTTACACTAGGAATACCCTTAAAGAAAAACACATATAAATAAGTGTGGTAGATAAATTTTATTATTATTATTATAATAATTAATAATTAATTGTTCTGAAAAAATAAACATAACATATTAGAAAAATAACAACAAAATAGAAAGAAATAGTAAATAAGAGCTGATTAGTGCTTACCGCTTCACAAAATACATCTTCCTATAAAAAAAAAAATGAATTTATTAATTATATATTTTCAACAATTTATAACAAATATATATGTGTACATGAATAAATATTTTTATTATTACTTACGTCCACGTGAATGGCGGCCACACGAATAGCGACAGACGACGCGTTGCTCAGCCCTCGCTGGCGTGGCGACGCGTCCGGGTCCTGACGCTGGCGTGGGGACGCGTCCGGGTCCCGTAGTAGTGGTGGCGTGAGGGTCCGGTCCGAATCCGAACGCTGGCGTAAGGACGCGTCCGGGTCCCGCCACTGGGGTGGGGCCACGTCCACGTCCTGACGTCGGCGTTCGGATGCGTCCGGGTCCCGCCGCTGGCGTGGGACCCCGTCCGAGTCCCGACGTCGACGCAAGGACGCGTCCGGGTCCCGCCGTCGGCGTGGTGCCCCGTCTGAGTCCCGACGTCGACGCAAGGACGCGTCCGGGTCCCGCCGTCGGCGTGGTGCCCCGTCCGAGTCCCGACGCCGACGCAAGGACGCGTCCGGGTCCCGCCGTCGGTGTGGTGCCCCGTCCGAGTCCCGACGCCTGCGTGAGGACGCGTCCGGGTCCCACCACTCACGTGGGGGCCCGTCCGAGTCCCGACGCTGGCGTGAGGACACGTCCACGTGCCACCGCTGGCGAGGGGCTGAGGAGCTCCTCCGGTCGTCGCGGCTGGCCGCTTCACGACGCTGACCACGTGCCGCCGCCCACCGCTCATTCCGCGCCTCATTGCGGCGCTCGCGTGCCGCAAACCGGCGTTCTTCACGGCGCGGCGCACCACCACGACTTCTTGGCTTTTTGCCTAGATAATAATAATAATAATTTAGACGTATTTCTTACGTGTAACATATATACACATATATAAATACAAAAGATACGTACAGTCACGAGCCTGGTGCCCGGGTTTTCGGCAATTATAGCAAACTGAAAAAGAAGTGTATACATTGCAATATATTATAATATACATAATATTTATATTATTATATATAATAATATTCATACATACTTTTAACTATACCACTGCCGTTAGCAGGGGTGACGGGCGCAGACACCGTCACCCTGCAATTTGTACAGTTATTAAATCTGAACATTCCGTCCATGATGCTGTAATATTAAAAAAAAGTTATCCTAAGTAAAGTCGTCCAAAAAAAAAACCACGTGGAAAAATATAATTAAAAAACGTGTACTCACTTCAGTTGTTCGATGTCAAATGAATACACTATATAGACTATAGAGTTCATAAGACAATTTTCTTCTAAGCCGCGAATTGCACATTACGTATTTACTGGTATCACAGTGCCGGCGCTAGGTATTGCGGGGCCCTGAACAAGGTATTAGCCATTGGGTTCCTCAGAGTACCCCATTATATATAATATTATATATGTGTGATGTGTAGTATAGAATAATATATTTATAGACTTATAATTTAAATTGTAATTATGTAAAATGTCAATGTATCTCACGGTATTAAGACGATAATTAAAAATCGAGGGGCCCTGGACATTTGTTCCATTTGTCTTCCTCTAGCGCCGGCACTGGTCACAAAAACAGCGGGTCGTCCATCGGTGACAGATGACAATAATAATAAAATAATATGATAGACAAATTAAATTATATTTGCGGTAGGTAACATTTGGTAATACTGGTGCATTGGTACCGTGCGGTGGTGGAGTAGAGGACGAAAAGCGTCACGAAACCGGGCCGGGTCCGGTTCTCCTACTCGCTACTTCAGTCGACTTTTGACCTACCACGACGAGCGTCTGTGCAATACGTTTGTCATTACGTACATATTAACGTACACCTAAATTTGCACACTTTTTTCATTATTTATTTATTTTTTTTCTTACATCGTTGAACGTTTTAGAAACCGGTGAGTACAAATTTAATTATTTTAATGCTTAACGCTTAATTGGTGCATCTACCCCGCGTATATACCTATTCATTACAGTCGCCCAATAATTTCTTTTTCGCCCAACTTTGAGAGCAACGCGGATTACTACCCGAGCGTGTTCCCTCCAAGTCCATACGTGGTATTTCGAGAATGTGGCAATTTCATGTGACAACTACTTTTTCCACTATTATTTCAGATGTGGTGTGGTGGAATTACATTCCCGTTACGTATGTCGCGCGTTACCTTGCACTTTTTTCACGGGCATATATTATTTCTGTTATTACGGATATCCCATTTTCTTATGCGTTTGGTTTGTAACATTTCGTAAGCATTATTTTTCATCTATATTATGTTCCATAATATTTAAAGCTTTTCTAAAAATAACACACAACTCTTGGAATTCCCGTATTGCGGTATTACCTCCACTGATAACATACTGATAACAACATACGGTGTAAAGACGCCGAGTGTTTACTGTTTATTCTATATTTTTTTTTATTAACATATTAATTATTATATGTCAAAATAAATAAACGCGTTTTTAATTAATAAATACGTTTATTACGTTTTCGATATAATGCTATTTTTTATTTTATTTAAAATGTGTTCTTTTAGACACATCACCATGGTCAAATTGTGTGTGATCTGCGGAAACGTCGATGGCGTTGACGGAGTTTCTGTGCACAGGTTACTATATATTTCTACATAATATCATAAGGCCTTTTATACTATTATAATACTCTAGCCATACACTACAACTATTCATAACTATGGTTACATTAGGTTCCCAGCGAATGACGAACTGAGGCGTCTGTGGGTGTTGTTTGCTGAAAACAATGGTGTAAATCCACGACGAATATTTGCCACCTCAAAGCTGTGCTCGAGACATTTTGTACTTGGTCGTGATTACATAGTTGGAGCATATTACTGCCGCCTGTTACCTGGAGCGGTGCCATCTATAGTAAGTGTATAATAATTTTTTTTTTTTTTTGTGACAATAACATGCTGTATTTTTAGTATCATTGTAACAAATTTGTTAAATGTTTATATTACATTAGGTTATTACATACACATTAATACTGACCTCCTTTGATCTTATAGGTAGATATATTGTACACATATTTTTATTACCTATTATTAGGTATTCAAATGACATTATTATTATTTCAATGTTATACTAAACGACATATTAATACCTTAATATATTAGATTATTATGATTGTATTAAGTTAATTATTTTTTTTATTAATTTAACAATGTGTTGTTAAATTACAAAGCACTCATTGCATTAAGAAAATATCTTGCATACTTTTTAATTGAAGTGTAAATATAATATTAATACTTTTGTTAATATCATAAATGTATTGTACATTACAAAAAATAATTTTTAAAAAAATATTGTTATTAAACTATATTCAGTTTTAACTATTAAGTGTACCTAATTCACTATGATGTGGTGTTCAAATGTCACTAATTTATGATTAGTCTTTATGGAACTATTTTTTATTTCTTTAATATGTCGTGTTTATTAGTTATTACATTCCCTAGCGGTGAGGTCATTCTTATATGTTTGTTAAGTCATTTTATTGGTATACAGTTTATCGTTGTAACACATTTGTTGAATGTTTAAGTTTATATTATATTATATTATATTAATAATATAGGTTATTACACACACATTAATACTGACCTCCTTTGATCTTATAGTTAGTTCAACCAGTCTTGGAGATTGCAGCACCAGACGGCGAAGAAGAAGCGGACGTGGCAATGGCTGATGACGATGAAATGGAGATGGAAGTTGTTGAAGTCCAAATGGATGACGATAACATTGAAGCCGTTGAAGTGCAAATGGATGAAGTAGTGATGGACATAGATGAAGACCCATTGCCACCAGAGGAAGTGATACAAGGTGACATTGAGTTTGTCGATGTACTGCCTGCTGACGCAGAGGCAGTATTTGAATTCAGGGATATATTCGACGTTTTACTACCAGACGTCGATGAAGAGGTCAGTAAATATCTCATATGTTACAATCAATATTGATCAAAAATTTTTTTTTTTTATAAACTCATTTTTATTACAGTTTGTGCCGATTCCTCCGGGTGTTCCCAGAGCTAATGTGCCCATGAGAGACCGTCTGGCTGGCATTCAATATGAACTTCCGGAACGTCATGACATAGGACCATTGGATGACGTCTGTACGCACTGTGGTGCCCGTCATTTCTCTTGCGAGCGTACAGTCAGGAATCATTTTACAACATGTTGTAATAACGGTCAAATGGCCATTACAGGAGAACGTGTGTTGGGTCAACCACCTGAGTTATTAATTCGTTTGTTAGTTGATGATTCACAGGTAGCTAAGCATTTTAGAAAAGAAATCCGTCGGTACAACAACACTCTGGCATTTGCTGCGTTCTCCACTGACCTTAACCCAAGACGTTTGCCAGGTCATGGACCGAGAGTGTTCACCGTTCATGGTCAGGTATATCGAAGGATTAGTAATGATGTTGTCAGAAATGAACTGATGCAACCAAGGTACTGTGAGTTGTATTTTATTGAATCCGGAGCAGCCAACCAGATCCGTATGGCACAACAGCCACGCCAACAACCACTAATGGAGGACTTGCTGGCAGACTTAGATAATTTTTTGCGACGAAACAATCCATTCGCAGTGGCTTTCGAGTAATATATTGAAATTATAATTTTAGTTAAACACATACATACATTAAACTTATTAATAATTATGTTTAAATTATAAAATTTATTAACTATCAAATTAAAATATAACTTTTACATTTCATTATGTAAAAAAAAAAAAACAATTAGATAAGCATGATGTTGAGTTCATTGTCACCTTATAGGTATTGTACTTTTAGGTATATATGATATGATGTCTATATGATATAACAAACGACTTTGGTCATACAGTGTTAATAATTTATTTAATACACATTCGTGTAGACTGTAGTATAACATTTTTATTTAAATATTCATAGTTTACATTACCGCTCATTAAGAAAAAACAAATATTAAGTTTTAAGATAAATTCCTACAGCTCCTTACAATATCATATTCACTATTCCCGTCTCTGCTTTTATGATTATGTATGTATTGTGTAACACAAAACTGAATACACTTAGTATAGTTAATATTTTAGTTTTTTGATTTTAATTTAATTAAATACAGTGTGTACTGTATCAAACAAGATTTACTTCATAGCTCTAAGCTCATTATTATTTAATTTTGTATTATACTAAATAATATGTTTTTAACAATATCAGTACACTTTCAAATAACATAAATATTTTACTATACTGTTAACTATACTTTGATCAGTTTACTCTTGCATATATATAACTGTAATAATATTATTGATTAAAATTATTTTTCAAACAAGTAATACATACAAAATGTGCTAATACATTAAGAGCAATACATCATTTGTGTTTGATAATAATACAACAATATTATTGTGTGACTTTGCCTTACAGAACTTAACATAAACCATAATTATAATATTAACATTCATAGCTTATTTAATTTATGAAAAAAATATATATACATCATAATATGTAGGTAAATTAAATAATTAGATTAGCATATTTTTTTAAATTGACTGATTTCATTGTTATTGTATATATCTTATTACTTAATGTCACTTTAGTGCACTGTGGGCCTGTTGTGTTGATTGTTACCTTAATAGGTACAGTACTTTAAGGTATTTCTTTATGTTACACCAACCTACTTAAGTCATATGAGTATTTGTACACTAATTTATTTTTATTTTTGTATCTGAGACATTTGGGTCTCACTTACCTAATGGCACTTGCAATTGTTGTTATTATATTCACAGCTTTAACCTACAAGTACTATAATATATTACATATTAATGAATACCCCCTGTTTATGAAACCAACATTTTAAGACCATGATTAAACAAATGTCACAAAACATGTATACTATCATAGCTAATATTCTTGCTTATAAACTAACTGTAAGTCTCACCTTATACATTATTCACATTGAAATTGTTGTAACACTCTGTAGGTATTATGTAAACACTAAACTAACGAGACTTAGAGTTATATTGATTTTACCGGGTTTTACTTAAACTACATTTTATAATATATACCATGCATACTACCGCATCAATTTTTTTTTACCTAACTAACTTAGATTTTAGCTTACTAACTTTAAGCTACTTTTTCCTTATAAATATTAAATACCTACCAGTTTTTGTATTACACAAACTGTTATATAATATACATATTTTTAACAATAGGAGTCAGTACCAAATAATACTTATATATGTATTGTGTTATTATATGTTATACTTGACTCTGATATTATTAATTATTATTTGCTACATACAAATGTTTATTATTACACTGTACATATATGTGAATATATCATGTGGCCTTAATAATAAAACAATATTAATTTTTTACAGAAACATGCGACAAGTATGGCAGAGGGAACAAGATGCTGCTGCTGTCAATCCCATGTTGCAACCAAGGAGGGTGACCATGCACATCATCGCCGACCCAAACAATGACCCACGGCGATACAATCAACCAGCTGCTCATGTGAACGAAGTAGCAGTTGTCTTTGTTGGTGAAGATGGTCTACCACCAGGGAACCTCGATCTGGTCATCTATGACTCAAATCCAATTGACCCAAATCACAGAATGCAAAATATATCAGCAGGCTCATCTCACGCAGATCCAATGCTGTATCCACTGTTCTTCCCGTACGGAGAAACTGGCTGGCATTACAACCTGCTACAAGAGGGCAACCGCCGGAACGCGGTTCGCGTTAGGAACACTATCAGGGAGTTTGTGTGTTACCGCCTGGCCATTAGATACACTGGAACCAATAGCAATGGAAATGAAGGCCATACATTTAGTTTAATACATGCAGGTGGTTTTTTATTACAGCAATACATGTGTGATCAGTACGTTCGCATGGAAGCAAACAATTTGCGCTACACTCGAGACAATCAGAGAGCGCTCTTTGCTGATGCTTATCGGGGCCTTGTGGACCACATAAACCAACAGCTCCACGTCGACGAAATCGGCCCTGTCGGACGCAGGACCATTCTACCATCAACGTTTGTAGGTGGCCCTCGGTACATGAAACAATGTTACCACGACGCGATGGCCATTGTGCGTAAGTATGGAAAGCCTGACCTGTTCATAACGTTTACGTGTAACCCTAGGTGGCCAGAGATAGTAGACAACATTCCAAGTTGGTTGAAGGCAAACGACAGACCCGATTTGGTGGCGAGGGTGTTCCATGCAAAACTAAAGGAGCTAATGCATGATATAACGGTCAATAGGGTGTTTGGTAATGTAGATGCTTATGTGTACACAATTGAATTTCAGAAACGTGGTCTTCCACATGCACACATACTCATAATTTTGCACGAGGACAGCAAGTTGCTTACAGCCGACGACGTTGACAATGTTGTGTGTGCCTACTTGCCTGACCCTGCTACTGAAATGCGCCTATTTGACAGTGTGAAGTCACACATGATTCACGGACCGTGTGGACAACTCAACCGCAACAGTCCGTGTATGATTGATAACAGTTGTTCAAAGAAGTATCCCAAAGAATACAGCGAAGAGACTGTGTACGTTTCAGATAGTGGTTATCCGACTTATCGAAGACCGAACAACGGACTTGTGGCAAACATCAGAGGTCACCCTGTCGGCAATGAGTTTGTTGTCCCACACAACCCATACTTGCTGGTCAAGTATGACGCACACATAAACGTTGAGGTGTGCTCTACTATTAAGAGCGTGATGTATTTATATAAATACGTCTACAAAGGCCATGACGCGGCTACCTTGGAAGTCTGGAATGGAGATGAAATAGAAAAGTATGTGAATTAATTAAACTTATAGTTTATACAATTACAATTAAGTAATATTATTGTGTTAGTTTATTTTTAACTTAATTTATTTTTTAATGTTTTAAAATATACTTATTTATTTAATTGATTGACGTTCACTGCTACACAAATACATTACATAAAAACAATTTTTATAATTTGACGATTTAGTATTATCAAGTGCACCGTAATAACATTTTACATGTCATTTTTAGGTACATATTGTAATACTTCTTACTATATATTACCTTAAGTTGACTACATTAAATCAATGATGATATTATAAGTAACAAACAAATACAAAACACAAAATTAAACATTCTTATGTACTGTACTATTTTATTTATTATATCAAACTGCAACCAGATTGCATGGTAATTACTATTGAATAATATTTGTTATTATTTTTTTTTATTTCTATTTCAATACAATACACTTAGGCGTCTTATAATATTAAATAATAAAACAAAAATGGTATTAATATTATCAAAAAGGTCTACTAAAATTATTTTAAATTTGTATCAATCTCACTAATGTTAATTTAATTGTTATTCTACCTTTCTGATTCATATTGTTTATAACTGTTATTTTCTTTGATGTTCATATACAATGTACACTAAATTATATTATATATAACATTTTTCTTAGATAAAATTAGCAATTCGTTTCATGAAAATGTAGGATTTATTTTTAATATAAAAGTAGTTTAATAAACTACAACCATAACAATTGACAACTATAATAACATTGCATATTGCTGCATACTACTCATATATTAATTTACTACACTTTAACCTATTAGATATTTTCATACAATGTTAAATTAACATTAATTATTTATTTATTTATATTAAATTATATGTATTTTCTATTGGCATTGCAATGGATATCCAATCACATTTATATGTTTTAGATGTGTATTATTATATTTTGATTATGATATATGTTGTTAATGATTGCAGTTACATAAACTCGCGGTACGTCAGTCCGCCAGAAGCTGTTTGGAGGTTGTTTTCGTATGAAATGCATAATAGGAGTCATACGATCGTCAGACTTCCAGTCCACCTGGAAAACTATCACAATGTGTACTTTGAACCTGGGCAGGTACTAGAGCGGGTGCAAAACGCCGCCCTGGCTCGAACCAAACTCACGGCCTTCTTCGAGCTCAACACGACCGACGTCGAAGCTAGACAGTACCTGTACCAAGAGATACCGGTACACTACACTTGGAACGCGACGCGTAGAATGTGGTCACGACGGCGAAGACAGGTGACGTACGAGACGTTGGCGCGAATGTACGTCGTCAACCCACTTGATCGAGATCGTTTCCATTTGCGACTGCTACTTCTGCACAAGAGAGGCCCACAGTCTTTCCGGGACATGAGGACAGTAGACGGGGTAGAGTATCCAACCTACGGGGCAGCAGCCGTCGCGATGGGACTTTTGGAAGACGACCGAGCTCTGCTGGCGTGCATGGCAGAATCTGCAACATTGGACACTCCGGCCCAGCTTCGTTACCTGTTCGTGACGATGCTATTGTTTTGCGAGACCGCAAACCCGTTAGCGTTGTATCAGGCAAGCGAAGCACACATGATGGAGGACTTCAATCACCGATTGCGAGACGTCGACCGCGCGAGAGCGGCGTGTCTGGACGCAATCGACCAGCTGCTTCGGGGTCACGGAAAATCGCTCGCGGACTACGGTTTGCCACTACCGGACGTCGCACTGTTGGAAGAAGACCCGGACGACGACATGTTCGATGCAATAGACGTGGCGGTACGCTGGGCCGAACAATTGGATAACTTGAACGACGAACAACGGGCAGTGTTCGATCGTGTGATGGCGGCCGTAGACGACAATAGAAACGTCGCCAAACTCTTCTACGTCGACGGCCCCGGAGGAACAGGTAAAACGACACTATACGGATGCCTCATATGGTCGCTTCGCAACCAAGGGCGATCCGTGTTGTCTGTGGCTTTTACAGGAATCGCTGCGTCGCTCATGGACGGCGGCATGACGGTGCACTCGACGTTCGGATTGCCGTTCGGTACGCTGACCGACGATTCGACGTCGACCATCACCATGCAGTCGTTGCGTGGTCAGAGGATACGTGACGCGGCACTAATCGTCTGGGACGAAGCGCCCATGTCTCCGGGACTACAACTCACGGTGGTCAATAGGTTATTGAAGGACATCATGGGATCGGAATTGCCGTTCGGCGGTAAACCGGTACTGTTCGCCGGTGATTTCAGACAAATATTGCCTGTCGTGCGCAGGGGGACGAGGAGTGACATCGTCAGGTCGTCGATCAAATACAACTGTTTGTGGCGTGACTTGGAACAGTTCAGTCTGACGCGGAACATGCGCGCCGACAACGACGTGGACTTTGCGGCTTGGTTGCTTCAGCTCGGCAACGGCCAATTGCCAGAGGTCGATGGTGTTCGGGACACCGTAGAAATCCCCCGGGAAATGGTATGCGATGTCGCTAATTTGATTGATTTTGTTTTTCCGCAACAAATGTCGTTGGCCAACATCGACGAATTTGCTCGGAAAATAATTTTATGTCCCAGGAATGACGAATGCAGGCAGGTCAACCGTACGGTGTTACAGCGCATTGACGGAGCTTACCAGAGTTATACGGCCATAGACACTGTGGTGGTCGATGACCCCGATGAAGTGGCTAATTATCCTACAGAGTTCCTGAACACTCTGGAACCGGACGGACTGCCGCCGTACAACTTGACGCTAAAGGTAGGTTCAATTGTGATGTTGCTTAGGAATCTAGATTCGAAGAGACGTCTCTGCAACGGAACGAGATTGGTTGTCACTGAACTGCGACGATACAACTTCAAGGCGAGGATGTTGTCTGGTGGTGCACAGGATGATATAATCATACCTGCAATACCACTCACGTCGAGTGGCGAAGATGACCTGCCCATCATAATGCGGCGAGTACAGTTTCCCGTACGTTTGTCGTTTGCAATGACCATCAACAAGTCACAGGGTCAAACGTTCGATAGAGTTGGATTGCTTCTGCCTTCACCGGTGTTCACGCACGGACAACTGTACGTAGCCTTTTCAAGAGTGAGGAACTCTCAATCCATTAGAATTGGTATGTTTGGTGACGATCGTGGAAGATTTGTCACTAAGAACATTGTGTACAGAGAAGTCCTACAAGCAGTACAATGAAGTCTTCAAGAACTTCGTGAACATCAAATCTGTGTGATAAATCTGTGTGATAAATCTGTGTGATATATCTGTGTGATACAAGTTGTCTGTGTGACATACAATGGAGAGAAAGTTCGACAACCTCCACGTGGTTCTCTCTGGATGCGGATTCGCTTTGCAGTGAATTCGTAACTAATGTCGAACATTTATACTTGCAGCAAACACCTAAATATTGGTAAATTATTTACAATTATTATGATTAATTATATAATATGTTGATAATTATTCAAGCTTACATTATATATTATATACATACTTTAATACTGATCTTCTTTTATTCTTATAGGTAGTACAGAATAAAGAATCAACCAGAAAATAGGAGCTGATTAGTGCTTACCACTTCACAGAATACATACTCCTATCAATAAAATAAAATAATTCTAATTTTATATTTTCAACAATTTATAACAAACATATCTATAAATATTTTTAATATTACTTACGTTGACATGTGTGTTTGTGTGTTAATCAATAACATTTTGTATTAATAATATGTTTGTAAAAAAATTATTATCGAACTAATTTGTAACAAAAACATAAACTGATGACCATAAGAATTGTATAATAGTTACTGGTTACTCAACTAATTAAAAACAATATTCCAATTATTATGTACTAATTTTCTATTTGAATCAAACACATAATATATTGTAAATGTTAAATATATGTTTTGGTATCAGCTTTGTTATTATTTTTTTTTGTAATAGTACTTATTAACTATCACTGATTATGTTAAATTTGCTTATGATCAAATAAAGATTAATAATTAGGTAATAAATGTTTAAAAATATTTAATTATATTTCTAAATAATATATTATATTGTAAAAAAGATTGGTACCTACCTAATGACACACAATATGTGTATGTATGGAATAGGCCTAACCTACTTGGGTAATATTTTAAGAGACTATGCTATAATGTATTTATTAAAGTTATATAGATCAAGGATGCACATTAATATTTAACTCATTTAATAAATTTGGTATGTTAAAATAGTGTATATTCTATACTAAGGACAATATATATATATATATAATATAATAAAAGCATGACATATTGTAGATAAATACATTAAAAAGACAATTAGTACGAACATCCAAGCTTCATCAGGGTTTTATGCAAAATTACTAATAACTTTCAAATTTAAATTTTAAAGATAAAAAATATAACACATTAACAACATGATGTAATAAATGTATTGTGGATTATTTCACTTATTACACTCACAATACTGACATTGTCCGCGATCCGACGCAGTCGGATTGCCTACCTGAGGGGTATTAGTAACACATAAAGTCTATTCAATTTTTATCAAATAAAAAATTTAGATTTCATTAATTGCGCCCACATAGTCTGTAATTCGACGTAGTCGGATTGCCTACCTAAGTGATTTAGTTGTGTATAAATCGATTTTCCCAAAATATAAGGCGTTAAAATTTCGTTCGACTTAAACTTTTTCTCCTACAATACAACATTAGACTTACGACGTCAGGAGGTATAACAATCCGCCGTAGGCGGATTGCCCAGAACAACTATCGATTCACACTGGTTGATGACTAATTGCTAGACCCTCAATTACCATTATTTTATTTATTTAGTTTATTCTCATGCAAAAAAGCACCGGGCAAACGATACCATATGTATCCAATCCATAATTGCTCAGCCAGGTATAATATATTATATTTGCCCAGGTTGAGGACTGATAGCTAGACGCTCAATTATTTTTGATATGTTATTTTTTTTTTACATACAAAAAAGAACCGGGCAGGCGACGGGAAGCGATATTACACCAAATGATGACTGATAGCTAGACACTCAATTACCTTTTTCGGTACACATTTATTCTTATTGATTTCAAACAAGCACCGGGCAAGCGTCAATACAAACTTTTACACCGAATGATAACTGATTACTGATATTTCACACTCAAAAGTAATCAACTCTATAATAATTTTAGTGACCGATTTCTAGACACCCGACTATCTTTTTCAACCAAATTTCCCTTGAAACTATTTTCACTCGACCCCCTCGAAGGCGCCGGAGGCGGCTTCTACAAGTCTGGAATCGAGGCACACCAGCCGCTAGTTATATTATAAAACGGTAAGGAGTACGCCCGTCGTCCGCCAGGGGCGACGCGTAAAATGGTGGTTTGCCAATCAGAAAATTAAATTTTTTTTCTTACGTCCCGCCCGGCGATCGGTGTTCCGCACCACCGTTTCGTTATCACCGCGATCGTTATCAATTATTATTAGTTATTATTTATTATTTCGAAAATTTTCAGTTTTTCACCATATTTCAATACCTACTTTTCCTTCGTTTTTCGAGTCCGTTCTGTACGTATTCGTGTAGTGCACGACTTTTTCAAGCCGTACGTATGCGGTTTGTTCTCCGACGATCGCGTTCATGTCGATCGCCAACGCGGTAACAATTACGGCCGTAGAACGACGTTTTTTTCAGTTTTTTTTTCCGCAGACCGTTTCGTGTTTTAAGACCGTTCTGTCCGTATTCGTAGTGCACCTTTCGAAAGCATTACACAAATTCGGGTCGTGTGTTTCGGATCGCAGACGCTGACCGACTTACGAGGTATGTAATCCGTACTTTTTGATTTGTACTGTACTTATGTACATATTTATATATATATAATATATTATTATATTATTTTTACGTGTTATAGGCCTATTCGTTACTTTTGTCGTCTATCTCATCGTTCTCTACCGTCTACGTCGACGAAATATGGTACGTAAGTCATTACTTCGTTACAACTAATATACTCATAGTAGATTAATATAGTTTTTAAACGTGTTGCAGGTTTTCGGAGAGCGGTGATGTCTGTTTCGACGCACAGTTTTCATTTACCGATGTACACTACTTTTTGTTGATTCAATAAACTGCATTATATCATCATATTTATATTGTTCTGTTGTTCTCGGGAGCTCGACCTTTAGACACATCTTAGACCATTGGTCATGCTCTCTGGCATAAAAGTATTCACCGACGACGTTTGTGTCGCACAGTAGGTATTGTATTTACGATCTCGATTGTGTATTATAATATTACGTATAATAAGCTTATAGGTGAATTGTTGAGTTAATAACATTTAATATTTATTACTGACGTTCAATTGTACATTACTTTGAGAAACATACAAAGTGTATTCTGTAGTTGGATTTTTATAATTTATATTAAATCAAACAAAACCTGTGCAATATCTTATATTATAAAACGCTAATAATAGTTGCGTTCACTAGGGCGGGGAGCGCTTGCTGTACTAACCGTAGTTGCGTTCGCAAAAAAAAGAATGCGCTTCGGTCGCCGCGGCCCGCCGTTATCGCGCCCGGCATGTTATCAAACGGACGTTGGACAACTATACGATTGTTACTATTATTATTATTATTTAATAATTTTTCACTTTTCTACGGATTTTATAGCTTTTTCCGAGCTTTTCCGTATTAGCGTAGTATACGATATTATTATACGTATCAAAACTCTGTCGTGTGATCACGAAGAGCGTTTGAGTGTAAAACAAAAGTCGTTTAATACATATGTATAGATATTATATATATAATAATAATAAAACGCATATTGATTACAAATATATTCAATTGAAAATTAACAAGAATGTCTGTGTGTGTAATGAAATACGAATTAAACAGGTAAAACGATGTATAACACAAATTCAGTGACGGTTCGGAAACGGTTTAAGTGCTCGAGATATGACGATAATAATCAACTCAAACTGTAGTCGATAGGATTAGGCGTTAGGATAGGATAGGATTTAGGCAGGTGTAACGAGATCGAATCCCGCAACGGCGATTCTTTCGGCGGCGCTTTGATTATCAGTGCGAATCATTTTTTGCATTTTTTTTCACTTTTTTTCTCATGTTATTCTAATTATTTTTTCATATTATTATTTTATTATATTAAATATAAGGTTGAATTACCAAAATTAATTACACTAATAGGTGCATTGCCATTATTTATTTGATTTTAAATATTGTTCAACTTAACACTGTTTTACAATTTATTTTAATTTTAATTTGCATACATTATGTAGTAGGTTTTATTTTATTATAATAAATATATATTTTAGAATATACCAAAACAGAACTTGACCTGAATGAAATGGGAAGCAAATTTTATATTTATTACATATTATGTGTAGATATATTAAAATATTGTAATTATTTGTTTATTATTTAAAATAATTCAACAATTACAATAAATTCCACGGACACGATTGTATGTACCTATAGATATTTATAAGAGTTAATAGTGAGTAGTTATTCCTTGCTCACTTATAGTTGTAATTACATATACCTTGCTCACTTACTTATTGGTAGGTAATTAAAATTACATAGACACTAGACAGTCATATGAGTAGGTACATTACACACACTTTTCATTTATTAAAATGTATTATAATATTCTATTGTACTGCAGTACTATGAAAATAAAATAAAATATAAGCTGTTTGAATACATAATACAGATTAGACACACACAGTGACTTATGCATTTTACTTACACTCTTCAATAAAAGTGCAATGATGAATTTATATTTTTATAAATTATGTTATGTTATTATTAATTATAATTATTATTTACACGAATCGTGTACCTATATACTTATTGATGTTCCTATTGTCACTGTTATTGGCTTGCAGAAAAAAACTGACAATATCTATATTATAAACTATATATGTGATAGGCTTAATGTTGAATTGTCGAGTCAGTTAAAATGTTTAATATTTATTACTAACGGTCAATTGTACATATCTTTAAAAAACTACTAAATGTATTCTGTAGTTAGATTTTTATAATTTTTATTAAATCAATCAAAACCTGTGCTTAATTAATGATATATAATATATTATATCTTTCTTTTTATGTATGTAAACACTATATAATGTAAATTGCATTAAACATATGATTTTGATGGCAACGGTGGTATATTTTTGTACTAGAGAGCAACATTTGACATCATATGATGAGATAAATTCAAGTACCTATTGAATGTTTTACTCATAATATATTTCAATATAGATAATTATAGCAGACTACCAAATTAAATAAAATTATTTTTCTGTGGTAGGATTTTTATATTATTCAGATTAATTACATATACTCCTATTGTATAATAGTTACTGGTTACTCAACTAATAAAAAACAATATTTCAATATTTATGTACTAATTTTCTTTTTGAATCAAACACATAATATATTGTAAATGTTAAATATATGTTTTGGTATCAGCTTTGTTATTATGTTTTTTTGTAATAGTACTTATTAACTAGGTACCACTGAGTATGTTAAATTTGCTGATGATCAAATAAAGATTAATAATTAGGTAAAAAATGTTTAAAAAAATTTAATTATATTTCTAAATAATATATTATATTGTAAAAAAGATTGGTACCTACCTAATGACACACAATATGTGTATGTATGGAATACTTGGGGAATATTTTAAGAGACTATGCTATAATGTATTTATTAAAGTTATATAGATCAAGGATGCACATTAATATTTAACTTATTTAATAAATTTGGTATGTTAAAATAGTGTATATTCTATACTAAGGACAATATATACGAACATCCAAGCTTCATCAGGGTTTTATGCAAAATTACTAATAACTTTCAAATTTAAATTGTAAAGATAAAAAAATATAATACATTAACAACATGATGTAATAAATGTATTATGGACTATTTCATTTATTAAACTCACAATACTGACATTGTCTGCGATCCGACGCAGTCGGATTGCCTACCTGAGGGGTATTAGCAACACATAAAGTATATTCAATTTTTAGCAAATAAAAAATTCAGATTTCATTAATTGCGCCCACATAGTCTGTAATTCGACGTAGTCGGATTGCCTACCTAAGTGATTTAGTTGTGTATAAATCGATTTTCCCAAAATATAAGGCGTTAAAATTTCGTTCGACTTAAACTTTTTCTCCTACAATACAACATTAGACTTACGACGTCAGGAGGTATAACAATCCGCCGTAGGCGGATTGCCCAGAACAACTATCGATTCACACTGGTTGATGACTAATTGCTAGACCCTCAATTACCATTATTTTATTTATTTAGTTTATTCTCATGCAAAAAAGCACCGGGCAAACGATACCATATGTATCCAATCCATAATTGCTCAGCCAGGTATAATATATTATATTTGCCCAGGTTGAGGACTGATAGCTAGACGCTCAATTATTTTTGATATGTTATTTTTTTTTTACATACAAAAAAGAACCGGGCAGGCGACGGGAAGCGATATTACACCAAATGATGACTGATAGCTAGACACTCAATTACCTTTTTCGGTACACATTTATTCTTATTGATTTCAAACAAGCACCGGGCAAGCGTCAATACAAACTTTTACACCGAATGATAACTGATTACTGATATTTCACACTCAAAAGTAATCAACTCTATAATAATTTTAGTGACCGATTTCTAGACACCCGACTATCTTTTTCAACCAAATTTCCCTTGAAACTATTTTCACTCGACCCCCTCGAAGGCGCCGGAGGCGGCTTCTACAAGTCTGGAATCGAGGCACACCAGCCGCTAGTTATATTATAAAACGGTAAGGAGTACGCCCGTCGTCCGCCAGGGGCGACGCGTAAAATGGTGGTTTGCCAATCAGAAAATTAAATTTTTTTTCTTACGTCCCGCCCGGCGATCGGTGTTCCGCACCACCGTTTCGTTATCACCGCGATCGTTATCAATTATTATTAGTTATTATTTATTATTTCGAAAATTTTCAGTTTTTCACCATATTTCAATACCTACTTTTCCTTCGTTTTTCGAGTCCGTTCTGTACGTATTCGTGTAGTGCACGACTTTTTCAAGCCGTACGTATGCGGTTTGTTCTCCGACGATCGCGTTCATGTCGATCGCCAACGCGGTAACAATTACGGCCGTAGAACGACGTTTTTTTCAGTTTTTTTTTCCGCAGACCGTTTCGTGTTTTAAGACCGTTCTGTCCGTATTCGTAGTGCACCTTTCGAAAGCATTACACAAATTCGGGTCGTGTGTTTCGGATCGCAGACGCTGACCGACTTACGAGGTATGTAATCCGTACTTTTTGATTTGTACTGTACTTATGTACATATTTATATATATATAATATATTATTATATTATTTTTACGTGTTATAGGCCTATTCGTTACTTTTGTCGTCTATCTCATCGTTCTCTACCGTCTACGTCGACGAAATATGGTACGTAAGTCATTACTTCGTTACAACTAATATACTCATAGTAGATTAATATAGTTTTTAAACGTGTTGCAGGTTTTCGGAGAGCGGTGATGTCTGTTTCGACGCACAGTTTTCATTTACCGATGTACACTACTTTTTGTTGATTCAATAAACTGCATTATATCATCATATTTATATTGTTCTGTTGTTCTCGGGAGCTCGACCTTTAGACACATCTTAGACCATTGGTCATGCTCTCTGGCATAAAAGTATTCACCGACGACGTTTGTGTCGCATAGTAGGTATTGTATTTACGATCTCGATTGTGTATTATAATATTACGTATAATAAGCTTATAGGTGAATTGTTGAGTTAATAACATTTAATATTTATTACTGACGTTCAATTGTACATTACTTTGAGAAACATACAAAGTGTATTCTGTAGTTGGATTTTTATAATTTATATTAAATCAAACAAAACCTGTGCAATATTATAACTTTATTGATAGTGTGTATGGTAACAACATTATGTTTTTAATGTTTTAATAAGCACAATATTATGTAATTTGTATTAAACATGAGATTTTGCTGGCAAAGTTAGTATATTTTTGTGGTAAAAACTGACTAGAAAGCAACGTTTGACATCATGTGAGCAGATAAATTCAAGTATTGTAAGATTAATTACTTATGCTCCTATTGTATAATATTTACCCGTTACTTAACTAAAAAAAAAAAACAATAGGTATTTGTGTATAGTTATTTTGCTACAATATTTTAATATTTATGTATTAATTTTCTTTTTGGATCAAAGCATAATATATTTTAAATGTAAAATATACAATTTTGTACCTATCTGATCAGTGTTAAAATGCTTTTTGTAATATTAGTTATTATAGCTACACTGAGTAGGTGAAATTTGATTAAATAATAATGTTTTAATTTATGGCCTCAATTGTTTTTATTATGTTATATTATTTGTTTGTGTCTACAGATTTAAAATTTTTGAGAATAATTAATTATAGATCTATATATATTATTTTGTAAAACAATATGTTAAAATGAAAACTTACAACATTAATGTTTTAGCACACCAATAATGAAAATGTTATTTAACATAGATTTTGCTGTCATGGTTGGTATATTTTTTCTTGCAACATTTGAGCTACATTTTGAACAAATCTGTTAAATTCATATATTGTATACACCACTCAAAGAATATTTCAAAATTTATATCTATTATTGCTTAAAATAATAATTTTTTATTTCGGTAAGGTTTATATTACACAAATTAATTATGCTTTAATTATGTAATAGTTACCTATTGCTCAACTAATAAAATATAGTATATTAATGTATAGTTACTTACTACAATATTTCAATATATATATTTTGATTTTAGTTTTTGAACCAAACACTCAATTTGTTGCAAATTTAATGTTAAATATACATTTCCTTTGATAGTTATATTAAAATGTTTTTTATTTATTATTTACAATATTATCGATCATGTAAGGACAAAAGTATTTATTAGGTATTACGTTTATGTTAAATTTGCTCAAAAGTAATAAATAAATTATTAAATGAACAATAATGATAATTAAATTATTAATCAATAAGCTCGAGTTAAATATGACTTATGACCTCAATGATTGAGAAATGATGTAGATCATCATGTATAAGCATTAGTATTTAATTTTTTTGATAAATTATGAATATTATATAAAATGCTGTATAGATTATTAAACACACTATGCTCATAATACATAATAAAAAAACACAGTGTAAACAGATATTGTAAATTAATACATCAAAAAGACTATAAATAAAGGTATTCAAGTCTCATAACACTCGAATTATACGAATCGCATGAATAAAGCAGTGTATAACAAAAAATTCGTGGCGGGTCGGAAACTGTTTAAGTGCTCGAGATTTGCCACCAATATACAATTCGAACTATAGGCGATAGGATTAGGCGTTAGGATAGGATAGGATTTAGGCAGGGGTAACAAGATCGAATCCCGCACCGGTGAATATTCCGGCGGCGCTTTGATTAACACTGCCTACCATTTTTGCATTTTTTTTTATTTTTTTTTCCTTTGTTTTTCTAATTATTATTCCATATTATTATTCTTATATATGTTAAATCAATCAAAACCTGTGCTTAATTAATCCAAGATTTATGAGGGTTTTATGCAAAATTACTATCATAACTTTCTCAAGTTTCAAGATAAAAAAAATGTAACACTTTTACAACATGATTTAATAAATGAATTGTAGAATTTTTAACTTATTACTCACACTACTTACACCGTCCGCGATCCGACGCAGTCGGATGGGGATATCCCGAGTGCGTCCCGTTTTTAATTTTTACCTTTTTTATAGCCCGAGTGCGTCCGCAATCTTATCGACAAATTATATTACAGTGCCCGAGTGCGTCCGCCGTCTTATCGACAAATTATGATGAATAGCCCGAGTGCGTCCTCGGTCTACAGCTGCTATAAGGTATCTATTTAAGATAAAATAATCGAACTTTTAAGATACCTATTACCTACATGTTTGATGATCTATATGGTGGTTAATACTTTCATTTTTACATTTATGTCTGTAAAATACTGGAAACGGTGGGGAAATTAATTTTAGCTCCGATAATAATTTTGCTCGATTACAAATTAAAACTTACTCAGTTACGGTCAATAAGTGCTATAGTGAAATTGTATGCGAAGTAGTGCCGTAATATTATATAATACAAGTTGTCAATTTGTAAATTTTAAAAATGTCATTGCCCGAAAACATGCTAAGCCTACACGGTAAGGAAATAAAAATTATTGAAGGGTATAAATTAAGATTTCATAAAATATTAAATAATAATGTTAGACGATGGAATTGTACAAACAAAAAGTGTAAAGCATATTATAAAACCGATGAAAGTGGAGATATTGTTATAGAGAATAAATTAGATCATAACCATGAAAAAGACGTAAAAGAGATTATGGTAAGACAAGTTATTCGTAATTCATTAAAAAGAAAAGCACAGGATGAAATTTGTGAACGGCCACTTAAATTAATACATCATGAACTTAAGAAAATTAACACCGATACATTAAATAAAACTGATATGAATTGCTTTCGCAAAAGTATATATTTGGCAAGACGATCAAAACTACCAGCAAGACCATGTAATATTCAAAATGTACATGAAGTATTGGATTCGTTAGAAATCAAAACTTATGACGACGAACAATTTCTCATGGTAAATGACAGTAATCAAAATATAGTAATGTTTTCATGTGAAAAAAATTTAAATACTTTAAGTACTGTTAAGACTATATATGTAGATGGTACATTTAAGTATTGTACTAAATTTTTTTTACAATTATTTACAATACACGGCTTAAGTAATGGTCATTACATACCTTTAGTATATTTTTTACTTAATAATAAAGAATGCGAATCATATGCAAAATGTTTTAATATATTAAAAACTGAATGTTTTAAATTAAATTTATGTTGTTCTCCCGAATATATATTTGCGGATTTTGAATTATCTATTCATCTTGGTGCATTAAAAGTTTGGCCAACTATAATTATTAAAGGATGTCGTTTCCATTTGGGGCAAGCATGGTGGCGTCACATTCAAAATTTGGGGTTGAGTAAAGATTATCGCGACCAAACGGAAATAGGTTTATTTTTGAAAAATATATTTGGTTTACCATTATTGAATCAAGAAGATGTAGAAAACTGTATTATTGAAGATTTTATATCTATAATGCCGAACCATGAAAAACTCAACGAATTTATGGATTATATCATAGAAAATTAGATTCTGGAGCAAAATTTCCTATTTCCATGTGGGCCGAAATGAATAGTAGTTCTGAAAGAACAACAAATGCCTGTGAAAGCTTTCATTCTAAGTACAACTCATTATTTTATACACATCACCCAGACATATATACATTTTTGGAAATATTAAAAAAAATTCAAATTGATACTAAAATAGCAATCCGAACGGCTACACAAACAACAAAAAAACCAAAAGGAAGTACGTGCAAGAAAATTACGTACATCGAAGACAATATAAAACAATTTAAAAATAATAAAATATCAAGATTCGATTTTGTCAAAAGAATGGCATTTAAACACCAGCCTATATAAATATATAATAATAACAAATCATTTTTTAATAAATTGTATGCTCACCTAAACTTAATGGTGTAAGCTTAAATAAATAAATAAATAATAATAATAATAATAAAAATATTTTTGGGGTGTAAGCCAGTTCACCTCCTCGTGGTGCACCCTGGGTAATTCTAAATGAACTGGGACGCATTCAGGCTGTGTAAAAAATATGACCTTTTTTTCTTGGGACGCACTCGGATGATACCTTATTCTGGACGCACTAGGAACATTAAAAAAGGGTCATTTCGGGACGCACTCGGGAAACTCCCAGTCGGATTGCCTACCTAAGCGATTTAGTTATATATAAATCGATTTTCCTTAAAGATAGGACGTTAACACTTCGTTAGACTTACACTTTTTCCCCTATAATATAACAGTAGACTTTCGACGTCAGGAGGTATAACAATCCGCCGTAGGCGGATTGCCCAGCACAAGTATCAGTTTTCACTGGTTGATGACTAATTGCTAGACACTCAATTACCATTATTTTATTTATTATTTTATTCTCATACAAAAAAGCACCGGGCAAACGGAACGATATATATCTAAATATAAATTGCTTAGCCAGATATCAATTTGCACCGGTTAAGGACTGATAGCTAGACGCTCAATTACAATTTCTGATATGTTATTTATTTTTTTAACATACAAAAAAGAACAGGGCAGGCGACGGGAAGCGATATTACACCAAATGATGATTAATAGCTAGACACTCAATTACCATTTTCGGTACACATTTATTCTTTTTGAATTCAAACAAGCACCAGGCAAGCGACAATGCAAAATTTTAGTGACCGATTTCTAGACACCCGATTACCATTTCTAACCGAATTTCCCTTTAAACGATTTTCACTCGACCCCCTCGAAGGCGCCGGAGGCGGCTTCTACAAGTCTGGAATCGAGGCACACCAGCCGCTAGTCTTATATTATAAAACGTGAAGGAGTTCGCCCGTTGTCCGCCCCGGCGTTGCCAGTACTTTAGCAGAAAGCCAATCGAAAATTTGAATTTTTTTTCCCGACCCGTTATCACCGTTTTACGTTATCGCGCTATCTCGAAGTCGACGTTTAGTTATCACTGTATGTATCGGTTTTCGAAAACTTTTCGACGTTTTAACCCCTTTTTTGTAATTTTTTTTACTCCGTGTTTTTTTACGCCCAGTAGAGTGCCCGTTTTCTACGTGTTTGTTTCGCTGCGTTCGCAGTCGTGTTAATCGAGACGGCCGCCGACCGACGTTCTCCCCGATTTAATTTCAACTTTTTCAGTTTTCGTCGTTCTTTTCACGCTTTTCTTCGACATTATGGTATGGTTTTTCGCTTACCCCGCGTCCTTTAAACGCCGTATTTTTACCACGTTTGTACGTTATATCTGTTAGTGTGATTGGACGGAACGATTAAAATCGTCAAACGACGTAAATGTACGTCCTGCCTTATCGGTATTATTTTAATTATTTGAATCAACACTGCAGATTATTTTTTTGGATATCAAACGTCCTGATGGTGTGTATTTCTTTAAAAATCAAATGTGTGTGTACTGCATTAGTATCTATTATCATATGTGTTGCAGGTGTATGGTCAATGTCGCGGACCATTGATGTTCGTATGTTCGCACAGTGTTGATTTACTCATATACTACATAATATAGTTAAATTACTATTTTGGATTCAATAAATCGCATTTTATCATTTTATTTACATTGTCTTATCCTTTATAACTCAGCCCTAACGCCATTAGACCAATGTTTTACCTCAAGTAGTGCTTTGTTGCACAGAAGTGTTTATCGACGATGCAGGTTCATTCGCAAAGCACTGTCAGCATGTACTCCAACAAAGTGAATTGAAGCTACACTATGTTTTTGATATAATTAAATAGTTACTTTTACTCAGGTGTTATATATATTACCAGCATAACCAGATTAAAACATACGGAAAATGTTAATAGTTCATAAGTGAGTTGTTGAATTAGAGTAGTTGATTAACTATGTATCGTGTGATTCTTATAAGCTGAATAAAAAAAAATGTAATCTACATATTATGATACTTAAATTATTGTTGTACAACTCTTTACATATTATTTAGTATTATGTAATTAAGTAATTTTATGCTACACATAAACGCATGCATAAAGTATAATACGTACTACAGTTTTTGCATATATCTTAAAATAAATTTTATTAATTAAATATAAAATATTAAACCAGGGGTCTCCAAACTACGGCCCGCGGGCCGAATACGGCCCGCGAACAAGTTTTAAACGGCCCGCAGCACCCATAAGATGGTAAATAAAATATAGATATCTAAATATATGTGTAATTTAAAAAGTCGTTATCGCGGGCACGTATCATAATTTATGACGACAGACATTGCAATTTCCTTATATTTTTAGTTTTAACGTCGATAACGGAGAGATTATTCACATAGACGAGCGGTACGACGAAATCATTTCATAACGTTTGTACAGTTACATGTCTAAGTTTGCAGTGCCTTTATTATAAATATTATTCTTTACCTATTAATTCACCAATTCAACATGTCAGGAAGAGGATTGAAAAGGAAAATAGATTCAGAATGCCGTGTTTTCAATGAAAAGTGGTCGTTGGATTATTTCGTAATTTATTCAGGTGACAAAATAATTTGTTTAATATGCAAAGAAAGTATTTCTGTACTTAAGGAGTACAATATTCGAAGGCATTATGAAACGAAACATAAGACAAATTTTTCAAAATTTACTGAGAAATTACGGTTAGATAAATTGCAGTCACTTCAAAATAATTTTTCATCACAACAATTATTATTTAAAAAACAAAAAAATATTAATGAAGCTGCTACAAAGGCTAGTTTTCGTATTTCACATCTATTGGCAAAAAGAGGAAAAGCGTTTTCTGATGGTAGTTTAATAAAAGAATGTATAATTCAAGCAGTTGAAGAAATTTGTCCAGAAAGAATTGATACTTTTAAAAATATTAGCCTTTCTGCTAACACAGTTGCCCGTAGAATTGACGATATTAGTAATAATTTAAATTCCCAGGTTAGTAATAAGACTCAAGAATTCATTTCGTTTAGTATAGCACTTGACGAATCAACAGATGTATCTGATACGTCACAGTTACTTTTATTTATTCGAGGTGTTAATAAAGATTTAGAAATTTCAAATGAACTACTTTCTGTACATAGCATGCATGGAACTACGACAGGTATCGACATATTTAAAGTTATTGAAAAATCATTTTTAGAATATAATTTGAAGTGGGAAAATTTGAAATGTATCACTACTGATGGCGGAAGAAATATGTGTGGCACAAAAAAAGGTTTAATTGGACAGATATTTACGAATTGTGAAAAAGAAGGTTTTCAACCAATGACTTTGCATTGTATTATACATCAGCAGGCATTATGCGGAAAAACTTTAGACTTGTCTTGTGTTATGGATCCAATAATATCAACAGTAAATTTTATTCGCTCGAGCGCACTTAGGCATCGTCAGTTTCAAGATTTTTTGAAAGAAATAGAAACAGAGTACCCAGATATACCGTATTTTACCGCAGTTCGATGGCTTAGTCGCGGAAAAGTCCTATCGCGATTTTTTGAACTAAGAAATGAAATTGAAATATTTCTAATTGATAAGAATCGACCATTGCCTTTACTTACAGATAGTGAATGGGTTTGGAAATTAGCTTTTTTAGTGGATATCACAAAATATATGAACGACTTCAACCTAAAATTACAAGGTAAAGATGTTCTAATTTGCGATGTTTACACATTAGTAAAAGCATTTAGGCAAAAACTTATTTTATTTGAAACGCAAATTTCAAAAAATTGTTTTATTCATTTTTCTACTTGTGATAAATATAACAAAGAATCAAGAACACAATTTCCAGTCGACTTCGCTCAAAAAATAATTTCTGAACTTAAAATCCAATTTAAACAACGTTTTTCTGACCTTGACGTAAAATCGGAAGAAATAAATATTTTTCAAAATCCGTTTAGTTGTGATATTGAGAAGTTACCTCCTACCCTTCAAATGGAAATGATTGATTTACAGAGTAATGATGCACTGAAAATCAAACATCGTGAAGAGACTTTAGTTGATTTTTATAAATTTCTCCCAGATATACAGTATCCAAATTTAAAAAAATTTGCAATTGAATATATATCTGTATTTGCTACGACTTATTTGTGCGAACAAACTTTTTCTAAAATGAAATACATCAAATCGAAATATAGATCGGCCATGACTGACAAACACTTGGAGTCAATTTTGAAAATTGGAACTAGCAACATACAACCTCAATTCGATCGAATATTAGCAGAAAAACATCAATTTCATACTTCTCATTAAAAAAAAAATTATTAAAATTACAATGTAATCATTTAAATTTATACCAATTATATTTAAGTATATTGTAGACAATATTTTATAAAAAGATTTAAAGTTAACTTATATTTGTATACCTATATTTTGATAAAATTAAAAATTATATGTGTTAATAAACTTTTGGCCCGCTAAGAGCATTTGATATTTTTTGTGGCCCTTCAATAAAAAAGTTTGGAGACCCCTGTATTAAACTATCGACATCGTTATAATGTATTGTATGATATCATTTAAGCAATATGAAGCATTTGGTAAGTTCAAAAGAATTATTTAGCAACCATAAGTATTTTTTAATTGAATAGCCTTCATAAGTTTCAGACGAAAAGTAATTAAATAGTTTTATAAATATTTAAAATTATACAATTGAGTATATTTGCAATCTATACAATATTTAGCTTATCAAAATAAATTTTATAAATTTTACTTTTCTTGTATAATTGTTTTCTACCTAATAAAACAAAAACTGATAATTATTTATGTGTAGGTATTATATACGTTTTATTTTTTGAATCGAGAACACAATATATATATTGAAAACGTTAAAATTTTGTTAAGAATGTTGTTTGTATATCTTATACTAACCATTTACAATGTTCAACGACATTTAATAGTATTATTAATTTATTTTATGCATATTTAATTAGAATATAAATAGTTTATAAATTATTTTAATAATAATTAATTACTAAAAATAAGTTTGTGTTTGACTATACTTTAAAGGCTCAACTTTTAAAAGTATCATATTGATCATTGATTCATGATTTTATAGGGTTTAAAACGTTGAATACCTCCATTAAATTTTTTTATTTATATGATATAATTTATGCAATATCAAACATTTGGTAAGTTCAAAAGAATTGATTAGCAACCATAAGTATTTAAAATTTTTTAATTTAATTTAATAGCTACCATTTAAGTTACAGACGAAAGGTAATTAAATAGTTCTATAGTCTGATAGTAAATATTTTAAATTATACAATTAAGTATAGGTATTTACAATCTATAAAATATTTAATTTTTTAAAATAATTTATCTTTAGTTAAATTTAATGAATTTTTCTATTATTGTTTAATTCTTATCTACCTAATAAATCAACAACTGATAATTAAATATTGATGTGTTTAAATAAAAATTTTATTTTTGAATCGAGAACACAATTAATAAATTCCAAACATTAATGTTTTGTTAAGACTGTTGTTATCATGTCTTTTGTAAGTATTATCCATTTATTATATGCATATTTAATTAGAATATAAACAATTTATAAATTTATTATATTAATAGTAATAGGTACATGACAAAAAAAAAAGTTTTACCATACTTTAAAGGCTTTTAAAAATATTATATTGATAATTAATTCATAATTTTATACAATTTAAAACATTGAATACCTAACTCAATTATATTTTTTTATTTACATAATATCTAACACGATACATGTATTTATAATAAAAATATGTATAAAAAAAATATAATGAAAAATAATAAATATAAATAATATAACTATACAAATATAAATGGTAATTATACCTATAGCAATATTTTAAATTGCATTTTTTTTTTATTTATAAATAAACACTTCGACCACATAGGTCATTGGCCTAGAGAAGAACAAAAGTAGTTATATAAATTTCATTTGTAACATGCATTTTGTATATAATATGGAATTATAGTGATCAGGTTCCTATACAAATTTATAGGTACATTAAATTAGTATATACCTACACTATAGTATGATAAATATATTAAATATGTCATCACACACAACCAAGCAAACTATTGCTACATATTGCATATCAATTATTATGTACAATTTACATTTTGTTGTTTGACTGATATTATGTTTATGCATACAATACCTATGCTGTAGGTAGTATATTATAATAGTAGTAATCGGTAATGATGAAATCAAATTATAATAAAAATTGTTGATAAATAATATTAATAATAACAATAAATAAGTTTAGGTTTAACATTAATGTATTGCCTGAAGTTTTTATATAAATAATCTAGATTATATATAGTTTTAGAGGATTTAAATTTTTGAATAAAATTGAATCCAAAAACTGTATTCTTTACTAATGTATTATTAAATTAATATTACAATTGAAAGTAATACACGTAAAAAATTACAATATGTCAAAAGATATTGTACCCAAATGCATGTAAAAGACAATTAATAAGAATATCCAACTCTCATTACCTACGAAATATATTAATTGAATAGGAAAAACAGTGCTAGATAGAAAATTCGACGTAGATCGAAAACGGCTTAAATGCTCGAGATTTGAAAATATTCTTCATCTCAAACTGTAGTCGATAGGTTAAGGCGTTAGGTCCCCATGCATAGGATAGACAGGTATAGCAAGATCGAAACCCGCTCCGCCGGAATTAGTGGCGGCGCATGCTGTTTGTTATATGGCCGCCTGGCTTTTTTGCATTTTTTTCTCGATTTTTTCACGAAATATTTTGTTTAATATTTATTTTGAATAATGTATTTAATGAATACACGATTAAATTTACTTCCGTGTTTACAGTTACTTTTTCTATAAATTAATAGAATAAATTACAAATTGTAACTCCCGTGTTACGAATGTTGTTAATATTGTATATTCAATACATAATATACAATTCAATACAATTTCAACTATACGCCCACATTGTCCGCGATTCGACGCAATCGGATTGCTTACTTGATTACTTTAGTTGTGTATCATAACTGATTTTCCCCGTTGATTGCTGACTATTAAAATTCAACACGCGATTTACCTCTGACTTTTTTACGAGCATATCAACATCCGACTATCGACTTCCGAGGGAACATGACAAAATGTTTAAAATACATTTGTACACAACATATTTCGAAATGAGAGTTAATGAAAAGTTCCTATTATTTCACCAATTCCGCCCACAATGTCCGCGATCCGACGAAGTAGGATTGCCTACCTGGTAGGTTTATATGCGTGTAAACTGATTTTTACCATAAATAACTGATAAAGTATTTAACATTCAAAATCTCGCTTTAACTTAAAATATTTTACGAACAAAACAGCATCCGCCTATCGATTAAAAAGTCAATAACATTGCTTTAAAAAACTTTTACTTTGCACAATTTTTTTATTTTAAATACCTACATACAAATACAATAAATTAATGGATAAGATTTACTTCCATATAAATAGTTTGTTTTACTGTGAATTACTGATTAATTAATAATACCAGACACCAGTGTCATAGTGCATGCGTTGTACACTCATTATAGTCAATTCATATAATACTTGATCCATGCGCTGACATTGTCTGCGATCCGACGTAGTCGGATTGCCTACCTAGCTGGTTTAGTTTCCCTTAAAGCTTTTTGTAATTTGAGTTCATATAAAATTCTGATTTCATTTATTGCGCCAATATAGGTAGTCCGCGATCCGACGTAGTCGGATTGCCTACCTGTTAAGTATAGTTGCATTGAATTTATTTTCACAAGTGATTACCGATTATTCAACGCTCAAACGACAACATTCCACTTAAACATTTTTTCCTACTTTCTATGGCAGGAGGTTGGACAATCCGCCGTAAGCGTATTCCCCAGCCAGGTATCTATTTATACCGGTTGAGGGCTGATAGCTAGACACTCAAAATTCTACGTCTCAGCTTTCGAAAGAACACCGCCAAACAATCAAACGTTTTATCAATTCTCGACAACACCCGCCTCATCATCCCGATAGAAGACTCGCAGTACCACCAAATCTTCCTTTTTTAAAAACTTTCTGCTTTCAGCTCTTCCATCCGTCCAAGGGTTTTCACTTACACCGAGTTTCACCCAAAGCGAGTTTCACGGGCCGCTAGTCTTATATTATAAAACGGGACGTAGTTCGCCCGTTTGCCGTCAGCGCTAGGTGTATTTATAGTGAATTACCAATCAGAAAATTAGATTTTTTTTTCGAGTCCCGCCAGCCGATCGTCGTTCCGAACGTTTAGTTATCACCGCGATCGTTATCAATTATTACTTATTATTATTTTGAAAATTTTCCGTTTTTCACTGGATTTCGAGACTTTTCTTTCGTTTTTCGAGTCCGTTCTGTACGTATTCGTGTAGTGCGCGACTTTTTCAAGCCGTACGTATACGGTTTGTTCTCCGATCGCGTTCGTGTCGATCGCCAACGCGGTAACAATTACGGCCGCCGAACGACGTTTTCCTTCAGTTTTTTTTCCGCAGATCCGTTTGGTGTTTTACGACGTTCGGTCCGTATTCGTACGCCTTTCGAAAACAGTACACAAATTCGGGTCGTGTGTTTTGGATCGCAGAGTGCAGACGCTGACCGACGAACGAGGTATGTAATCGCTTATATTTGCTTTGTACTGTATATAAATATATATAATATATTATTATATTATTTTTACGTGTTTTAGGCCTATTCGTTACTTTTGTCGTCTGCCGCATCGTTCTCGACCGTCTGCGAAGCGATATATAATACGTATGTCATTACTTCATTACTACTAATATACTCATAGTAGTTAATATAGTTTTTAAATGTGTTGCAGATTTTTGGAGAGCGGTGATGTCTGTTTGACGCACAGTTTTCATTTACCTGTGTACACTACTTTTTATGGATTCAATAAACTGCATTATATCATCGTATTTATATTGTTCTGTTGTTCTCGGTAGCTCGACCTTTAGACACATGATAAATAATTTTAACAAAAAAAAAAAAATTAATGATAAATAAAATATTTTATTTTTAATTATAGTTTGTATGGTTATAACATAATATTTTAAATGTTTTAATAAATACCATATAATACAAATTGTATTAAACATAAGATTTTGCTGGTAACGTTTGTATATTTTTGTAGTAGAAAGCAAAGTAGTGAGCAGATCAATTCAAGTATTGTATGTTGCACTCATAATATATTTCAATCTATATAATTATTGCAGACAAATACCTTGAATAAAAACATTCTTCTGTGGTAAGATTGTGGTAGGATCTGTATACATTATACAGATTAATTACCTATGCTCCTATTGTATAATATTAACCCGTTACTCAACTAAAAAAATATAAATATTTGTGTATAGTTATTTTGCTACAATATTTTAATATTTATGTATTAATTTTCTTTTTGGATCAAACGCATAATATATTTTAAATATAAAATATACAATTTGTTATCAGTGTTAAAATGCTTTTTGTTATAGTAGTTATTATAGCTACACTGAGTAGGTGAAATTTGATTAAATAATAATGTTTTAATTTATGGCCTCAATTGTTTTTATTATATTATATTATTTGTTTGTGTCTACAGATTTAATATTTTTGAGAATAATTTATTATATATCTATATATATTATTTTGTAAAACAATACGTTAAAATGAAAACTTACAACATTAAATGTTTTAGCACACCAATAATGAAAATGTTATTTTACATAGATTTTGCTGTCATGGTTGGTATATTTTTTCTTGCAACATTTGAGCTACATTTTGAACAAATCTGTTAAATTCATATATTGTATACACCACTCAAAGAATATTTCAAAATTTATATCTATTATTGCTTAAAATAATAATTTTTTATTTCGGTAAAATTTATATTACACAAATAAATTATGCTTTAATTGTGTAATAGTTGCCTAATGCTCAACTAGCTAATAAAGTATAGTATATTAATGTATAGTTACTTACTACAATATTTCAATATATTATATATTTTGAATCGAACACCCAATTTATTGCAAATTTAATGTTAAAATATACATTTCCTTTTATAGTTATATTAAAATGTTTTTTATTTATTATTTACAATATTATCGATCATGTAAGGACAAAAGTATTTATTAGGTATTACGTTTATGTTAAATTTGCTCAAAAGTAATAAATAAATTATTAAATGAACAATAATGATAATTAAATTATTAATCATCAATAAGCTCGAGTTAGATATGAATTATGACCTCAATGATTTATATATAATAATTATTTATGATGTAGATCATCATGTATGAGCATTAGGATTTAATTTTTTTGATAAATTATGAATATTATATAAAATGGTGTATAGAGTATTATTGTATTAAACACATTATGCTCATAATACATAATAAAACATCACTGTGACACTGTGTAAACAGATATTGTAAATTAATACATCAAAAAGACTATAAATAGAGGTATTCAAGTCTCATAACACTCGAGTTATACGAATCGCATGAATAAAGCAGTGTATAACAAAAAATTCGTGGCGGGTCGGAAACTGTTTAAGTGCTCGAGATTTACCACCAATATACAATTCGAACTGTAGTCGATAGGATTAGGCGTTAGGATAGGATAGGATATAGGCAGGGGTAACAAGATCGAATCCCGCCCCGGTGGATGTTCCGGCGGCGCTTTGATTAACACTGCGTACCATTTTTGCATTTTTTTTTCTTTTGTTTTTCTAATTATTATTCCATATTATTATTATTATATATGTTAAATCAATCAAAACCTGTGCTTAATTAATCCAAGATTTATCAGGGTTTTATGCAAAATTACTATCATAACTTTCTCAAGTTTCAAGATAAAAAAAATGTAACACCTACAACATGATTTAATAAATGAATTGTAGATTTTTTAACTTATTACTCACAATACTTACACCGTTCGCGATCCGACGCAGTCGGATTGCCTACCTAAGCGATTTAGTTGTATATAAATCGATTTTCCTTAAAGATAGGACGTTAACACTTCGTTAGACTTACACTTTTCCCCCTATAATACAACAGCAGACTTTCGACGTCAGGAGGTATAACAATCCGCCGTAGGCGGATTGCCCAGCACAAGTATCGATTTTCACTGGTTGATGACTAATTGCTAAACACTCAATTACCATTATTTTATTTATAATTTTATTCTCATACAAAAAAGCACCGGGCAAACGGAACGATATATATCTAATCTAAATATAAATTGCTTAGCCAGATATCAATTTGCACCGGTTAAGGACTGATAGCTAGAAGCTCAATTACAATTTCTGATATGTTATTTATTTTTTTAACATACAAAAAAGAACCGGGCAGGTGACGGGAAGCGATATTACACCAAATGATGATTAATAGCTAGACACTCAATTACCATTTTCGGTACACATTTATTCTTTTTGAATTCAAACAAGCACCGGGCAAGGACAATGCAAAATTTTAGTGACCGATTTCTAGACACCCGATTACCATTTTCAACCGAATTTCCCTTTAAACGATTTTCACTCGACCCCCTCGAAGGCGCCGGAGGCGGCTTCTACAAGCCTGGAATCGAGGCACACCAGCCGCTAGTCTTATATAATAAAACGTGAAGCAGTTCGCCCGTTGTCCGCCCCGGCGCTACCAGTACTTTAGCAGAAAGCCAATCGAAAATTAGAATTTTTTTCCCGAACCGTTATCACCTATTTGCGTTATCGCCGTCGGCTTCAGTTGTTAGTTCTGTTTGTCACTGCCGACCGCCTTACGAATTTTGAAGCCGTTTTTCGTTTTGTGGACACGTTATATTATCACCGCCGCCGACCGTTATCGCGCTCCCTCGACGTTATTATTACTATATTATATTACTATACGTTATGTTTATGTATCGCTTTTTCGAAAATTTCTATTGCTCTCAATAATATTTTTTAAGCCCGTTTATGCCGACCTGAAGGCGTTTTTCGACCCCGCGGTCGTGTTTTTCGCCTACGTCGCGTCTTTTTACTGCCGGTAGTGTGCCCGTTGTTTACGTGTTTGTTTTTTTTCGCGTTCACTCAGACGACCGACGTATGAGGTCTGTACTCGGTATATATATTAAATTTTTTTTCGGTTAATCGTGCGGTTTAATTCGATGTGTATTTTATTTCTCTGTACGTGTTTGTAGTCCTCCCGTTACGGATACAAAAAGTCATTTCGTAGACGTCGTTGCAGACTGTCGACGTCGGAGATTGTTTTTTTCAACGCATCAAAGGCTGTCAAGGTGTGTATTTATTTAAATATATCTCACTAATGTTTGTGTATATACTACATTAGTCTGTTATCATATGTGTTGCAGGTTTATGTGCAATCGTCGTAAGAGCAGAGACATTCATTCCGCCGCGCAGCGTTGATCTACATAATATAGTTAAATTACTGTTTTTTTGATTCAATAAATTGCATTTTATCATTTTATTTA